>OX438777.1:16417850-16993751 GCA_949316455.1 Acleris holmiana
AAATCGCATGATATATTAAATCTGTCTCCTTTTCTTTACTCTTTACGGCTAAGTTACAAACGTAATATACGCTCAACAATCGCTGTTCATAAATAATTACTTTTACGTCGACCTTCGCCATAAAACGTGGCCGAATATGTATGTGATCGTATTAGCCCTACTAGTACCTACTCATTTCTCGGTAATATATACACACATAGGTGTTAAAATTCCCATTCCTTTGCTTTGCCGTAGTCACGTAAAAATGAGTGCATTCTTTCGATTTTCTTATCGTATTGGCTGCTGGCCGGTAGACGAGGGGTTGGTTTTGGTTGTGGTCAATTTGGGAAGTGGGAGACTTGACAATTGACAAGGTATTTTGGAAAAATGGTTCTTCTGGGAAGTCGTCAATTTGAGAACCGGTCTTTATAGGAATGGGCATTATAGGAAGTGGTCTTTGAGACATGTGGTCGTTTAGAAAAGTAGTCATTTTGGGAAACCATTTTGGGAAGTGGGTGACTTGAGAATTGGTCATTTTGGGAAATGGCCTTTCTGGGAAGTGGTCAATTTGAGAACCGGTCTTTATAAGAATGGTCATTATGGGAAGTGGTCTTTCTGCGATGTGGTCGTTTTAGGAAGTGGCCTATACGTCGTGACAAAACGTTTTTTTTCGTTATGTATAATACATGTACGGGTCTTACAGAAAACTCACATAAACCGAAGCGAAGCGAGGGCGTGTCTCTAGTTAACAATAATTAACAAATTTTAATAAGCCTGTTCGAGTACCCATTGACCGGTAGTTGTTTACGCGGAACAAAATCTCGCAAAGTACCTATAGGTAAGTATAACAAATATTAGGTAAGTACCTTAACTATAGGTACCTAACTACCTCTTTCAAAAATCTTTCAGTATAAGGGTGATTCGCGATTCACGCATAAATCGCATTATTATGTACCAACGTACAATGAACAACGTGTACCTACGTACGTACATCAATAAATAATAATTAATTAGTCATACATAATATTATTTTCCAATACCTACCATTACTCTTTACGTTCTAAGTAAACCTACCTACCTATTTTATGAATCTTCCATCTAGTAGGTATTTAAACTACCACTTAGCTCCGTGATAGTATAGTTTAAATACCTTCTCAATAATTAACACATAAAACAAAGAAAGTCAGAAATCTCAAGGTCACACTTACCATTATTAATTACAAACTTATCTTTTAATGCTAATTGCAGCAATAAGTCTTTTCGTTTCATTGTTATCTTTTCTTGCCACTTTTTACGTGTAACTTCTTCTGCATCGGCGTTTCAAATGAACAATAAGCCCGTGACCCTGACGAAAATTAGACAGAGACAGACAATATTGGTAAACGTATGAACATACGCCCCTGTGGTTCGACGCGATCTATAGCATGGGTATTCGAAATGTAAGGCGTATGTTCTTACGCCTTTATAGCTTAACGCTTTTTGATGTACACATTAGATTTTTCTAGGACTTATGTGCATACGTCCATATGGTTTGGGAGTTTTTAAGTGATAAATCTCTAAAAGGTGAACCGTAGGTTTATACGTCTCTTTACTTTGTTGAAATTATGCGACTCATAGGAAAAGTTGTCTATACGCCTACGTTACGCCCTTTTGGTTTAACATATGTTTTTCATCCACAATCATACGTCTTTAAGATTTTCGTAATTTTCTCAAAAACTACTTAACTAAAAATTAAGAAAAAAATTGACCAAATGGTAAAGCTACTTTGTAATAGAATGGCATTAAAAACGAAAAATCAAGTTTTTGTTGATACGCCCCTATGTTATGAAGCCCGCGACATGATAAAAACAACAAAATGTATTTTCCTTACACAAAATGACTAACTGTAATTAAACACACCCACAAAAATAGCGGAACGAAAAAAATGATGTAATTTTTAACGTACCTAACATACATGATAAAAACAACAAAATGTATTTTCCTTACACAAAATGACTGACTTTTCAATGAACAGATGGTTTTGTGTAAGGAAAATAAATGTTGTTATTTCTATCAAGTAAAATTGTTTATTATCCTTAATTTGATAGTATAAATACTTGACATAACATAATGTTCACTTTTGTATTTTTTTAATTGATATTTTTTTATTTTGTTTCAAAATCAAATAGGGGTTGAATTCACGATATTTAGATTTTTTGCCAAATTAAGGGCAATTAACCCTGCCTCCGAAGCCAGCGGTCCCGGGTTCAAATCCCGGTAAGGGCTGATATTTGTGTGATGAGCACGAGTATTTGTTCTTGGATGTTTTCTATGTATTTAAGTATTTATTTCTCTATCTAAGTATGTTTATCGTTGTCTAGTACCCATAGTAAAAGCCTAGAGATTAGTTTGGGACTAGGTCAATTTGTGTTTATTTATATATTTTATTTAATTACTCCTTCTTTTCATTTCACTAATTTTGCCGGTGTGTTCATCTTAGGATTATGTTTTTTCGGCCTAAGGTTACTTTATATACATTCGGCCGAAAAAACTATGCGCACAAAAAAAAAACAATGCAACTATACTGCGCATTTTCCGCGCCTTTTCCTCTGTTGTACCCTTACCATGAGTTACAGTTACGATACTTGAAAGAGATTCTAATGCTCTGTCCCTCTCACTCTACTAAAATACTGTGAGGGACAGAGCATTTGACACGCTAGCGAGTACGGTGATAACAACTCATGGTAAGGGTATTGTGGATAGGTCGCACTTTTAGAATTATAGTGACCTAATTCAAACATTTTCAGCTTTCGATTTCGAGTCATAAATTAAGTATTATAGACACCTAATTCGAAATTCAAAATATGTGGATTAGGCCACTATAATTCTAAAGATGCGAGGTATCTATGGTGTGCTCTGCTCATACATCAGCATTGTGTTTTACCTGCCTTGAGTCAGAGGCCCTAGTTTCTATTCGTTTTGTTGAGGTTCCGTAGTCAAACTAGGAACCCTTATAGTTTCGCCATGTCCGTCCGTCCGTCCGCAGCCTAGCTCCGAGATTCTTAGTAGATACTAGAAAGCTATAATTTGGCATGAATGTAGATGTTAGTCACGCCAACTAAGTAATAAAAAAATCTGGAAAATAAATTATTTTTAGTGTACCATTTCATAATCCCGAATTATAAGCCAATACGATCAAATAATAGAGTCACTTTTCATTACTTAGGTGGTCAATTTCTTTTTTTTTTAATCATGAGTGCTTTTGCTTATGTTATTCCTTTTCTTTGCTGCTATTAAACTATAATATAGTATTTCTACTAACAAATAAAATAAATAAATATCACGGGGCAATGTCAGACAAATTGACCTAGTCCCAAACTCAGCGCTAGGCTTGTACTATGGGTACTAGACAATGATAAACTTACTTACATAGAGCAGGATCAAAGTGTCGGACTTAAAATACATGGAGAACATTCAAGACTCAGGAACAAAATAATCGTGTTCATAACACAAATATATGCCAATACCGGGATTTGAACCCGAGACCGCTAGCTTCGAAGGCAGGGTCACTTCCAACTTGGCCAACATGTCGCCAAAACAAACAAATTTGATTTTCATAATTAAAGAGTCTTAATTGTATTTCTTACATTAAAACTTGACCAATACTTTGAACACTAAGGATTTTTACTTGTAATTAATTATATACAGGTTAGTTTACATAAAAAAACAAGTAGAAAATACAATTTTAAACCGCTATTTATTCAACAAATTATTCATCGGCTACAATAATAATTAACTGCTTTTAGTTCGTCGTTATTACAAAAATCTGCTAGATTATTTACATATCGACTATGTTCGTGTCGCGGGGGACGTTAGTGTTAATATCAGCTTCTACGGAGTAGTTGTCCATATCCACGGGAGTCCTATCCACCATGTCGTAGTGCTTCAGCACATACCTGTTCCAGCGCGTCTTCATGTCACATACCAGCTTCTTGTGGAAGATCGTGACGTCGATAAACTTCATGTTAGGAACAAAGAACTTAGCCACATCAATTTGACGGTCGAAGGGGAAACCAAGAGGCATCTTGTCAAGGAGCACAGTTGACCTGAAGTCCATATGGAGCTGATTGCTAGTATCCAAAAGGGTCATGTCAATGTTCTCAACCATTTTCAAGGGAGTAACAATGCAGTAGAGCATCATCTTCATACCTCCGACGGTACCCTTAGGCAACAAGAGCCTGGTCGGGAATCCAGTCATGTAGTTCTTAACGTCGGTGACGAGGAAATCACGCATGTCGTTGATGGTATCAATCTTCTTCCACAAGTCACGAGTCATGATACGGTCGCGGACAAGATTGTGCATATCCATTGATTTCCTGGTAATAGTGTTCCTACCAGTGTTCAGCTTGAACAGGAAAGAGTCAAGCTCGACAAAGTTTAGACGGTTCTTGTTGATGTCAATCAGCCTGTGTAAATTATCCTCCTTGGGTCCCAAGAAGATCCTTACAACACAATCAGCAGACTTGTCGGAAGATATTTCTAAGGTGACTGTGAAGGGCTGGTGATTCAAGCGGCGTTTGCGAACCATGAAGACCATATCAGACGCGGTCTTCTTTATTTCTTCATCATTTAAGGTGACAGCATTTGTCATATCCATAAGATAGTCATCGAAGTATGTAACAAGCTTGTTAACTACAACATTGTCGATCTTAACACCAGGGAAAAGAAGCTCCTCCTTAGTGTAACAAGGAAGTCGCCTCTTGAAGAGAGCCACCAAGTTCACGAGACGCTTTTGAAGCATGTAGAATACAGGGTCACGAAGAGCAGTTTGATATTGGTCCAGAACCGTGGGCACAACGAAGTACCTGTTGACAAAGATGTACATCAGAATCCATTTACACAAGTGAATACTGTAGTATTCTTTTGAAATTGAAGTAATAATATAAAAAGTATTCTGTACTTACTTGTCTGATGTCATGACATTGAGTCCAAGGACCGATTTCATGATGATGAGTAGATAACGGTAGGCTTCAACACGCATCGTGTTGACATCTGTCTTGTCGATCTTTCCGTAGATGAGCTTTCCAAGAGTTTCGATATCATCAGTCTTCGTCAGTTCCAATCTGATGCCATTGATCTGTTGATAGAAGAAATCCAGTTATACTTAATTTAAATTAATAATTTGAAGTGATAAAGTTAACTTTAATCTGTTTCTATTCATTGTACATTATTTTCCTATTCAAATTTACCTCAATGTATCCCTTGATGATGGCTTCCTTGATGATCATTTCATAAGCTTCGGCCATGCGGACCACATCCAAATTGTTATCGCGGACAACAACGTAGTTGTTGAACCGGTTGGGCAGTTGGACACCGTTGTGCAGTTTCATCCATGGCCAGTATCCTTTCCTGATGGGCTTGTTCCATGACAAAGTTTTAATTTCTCCTAAGCCGTTGGACAATCTTTCCAAGTAATACCTGGCAAGGATTTGCTGGTACATGTAAAGGGTCAGTTCACACCGCCTGACCTTGAACCTATCAAAAATGCTGTCTTTCATCCAGAATGGATAGTCAACGTGGAAATAGTAGTAGTAGGTGTTAAGGTCAATGTCTTCAGTAAAGTATCGGAGGTTGTCTTCGTCGTTAAGATTCACGCGTTTGTCGTAGATGTTCTCGTCGATAATGTATACTTCCTTGTCAGTCTTCTTGATGCCGTAGAAATCGCACAGTTTTTGGTCCAAGAGACCCTTCTTCATCTTCAGCATATAAGCTTTTTGGATGACATCAGCGCGCAGGAAGTAGAAGGGGTAGATTTCGTATGGAGGCGGCAGGATGATTCCTTTGCAGTCCTCACGATGTCTGCAAGCGACGGTGAGAGCGTAGACGAACATGCCCTCGTTCATGTGCAGGCGCATCCAGCAGGCGGTCTTAACGAAACTGTCGAAGTCTTTGGCGTAGTAGAGCATGTGGAACATTGTCACGACTTCGTCCAACTGGCGGTCGATATGGAGGGTGAACACCTCACCACGGGGCAACATGCCAAACTTAAGCAAGTTGACGAAACGTTTGACGACATCATTTTTCTGCAAATAGTAAAAATTACAATTATAAATAGCCCAGTAAAATAAAAAACAATTAAGTACGAAAGTTACATTGAAGCACTTACGGTGTATAAGTCAACATTTTCTTCAATCTTGAAGTTTATGCCAATGTCTTTGATTTCCTTGTACATGCAGGGTTCCATAACATGGTTCAGCAGTTTAAGGATGAACGTTTGCTTCTGTTTAATGTCCATTGAGACTGTAAAAGAGGAGAATTTACTACAACCAAGTGTTAAAGAAATAGAACATAATCTGTGAGCTAGAGGCCTGACATGTCAGCTTACCGGTCGCCTGATCACCTACTTCAGCAAGAGCCATAGCCGTAGCGGCTAGGCCGAGAAGGAATACGATCGCCCTCATTCTGCAGCTGAGACGGCGGTTTCCCAACTGTGACTCTAGACATCTCCCAACCCCTTTTATACTCTACGGCGCTAATTTCACCTAACAACTGGGTTGTTTTTTCTCAAGATAAGGTCAAGACCTTATTACAATGTAAGTTTTATCTCAATGCAAACAACGAATATTACTAGAAAAATAACAATATCGTTCGATGATGGTAACCTTAGGTACGTATTTATATCTATAAATGTAATGTAATTTGATTATTTATGCATGATAATTTGTAACTCATACGAACTTTTTAGGTGGCGTCAAAAATCGTCAGAGACCTGAAGCAATTTAGAGAAAGGCGTAACCTTCCTAGTTTTTCTTCAGATTTTTTTCTAATTTACTTCTCTGTTTTTGTGTAGTCTCCTTATTGTCTGTTTTTATTCTATCACAAAAACAAGCTTCTTGACCAAAATTATAAATTGAAACCAGTAAAACGACGACACGTCAATAATATACATACATATACATACATACATTTGGTACATTAGTCTCAAGATAATTAAAACAATTTTTGTACCTGTGTTATGTCTTAACTCCCAATAATCTACTTACTGCAATTTTTTTCTAAACTCTACTAGAACATATCAACTAAAAAAGATATTTTGATGAAAGTGCAGAAAGTTTAATCACACTAGGCTTCTTATCCCGAACTGCAAGCGAGAGACAAGACTCGGGATAAATTAAATTGACAGTTCCGCAACGTTTTGTAATACATTTGTGAAAAAATTACAATGAAATAAAATAAAACTAAGCACTTTGAACAATCAAGGGAAAAAAAAGTTAAAAACACTAATAGTGCGAAAAGTCCGACTTTCCGCATTATGTAGTGTTTTTCCCGTATATATTGTATGTTGGAGACATACAATACATTATCAAAAAAACTACAGTAGTGATTTACAATAATCTTTCGGAAATATTTAGTCCTCGTATTTTTAGATATCGTAGAAGGGTGCTAGGATACAAATTATAACTTACGCGTTGCTTACGTTAGCGGGGTCATACACACTCTTAAAAACAAAAGTTGTCTCTCCTGTAGTCAATAGTTAAGAGCTTGTGTGAATATAAGTTATGTTTTTATATGATAGGTATAAAGCAGTCCAGACAGTGTGGTTGCGGGAATGGGCTTAGCCGGAAAATTAGGCCTTAAAAGCGTTAACTTTCGGTGTGTCCACAGGAAAGACGGTAACCTAAATCTGTGTACGACCCAGCTGGAACAATAACATGTCAATCATAAAATTATCATAGGGAATATGCCATGGTTGAAATGTTGAAACGAAAATTAGATTTGAGTTTTATTGATACGATTTGGGAGAAAACGTAAAAAAAAACATCAAAACGCAATACAGTAAGCTATGACCCGATCATTAATCAAAACTTGTTAAAAAATTTAAAACTTGGGTTTAGATTATTTTTTTATAAGGTCCGTATATTTTAAACATATGAAACAAGAGCTGGCAACGGACCGACAAGTCTATTTGAGTTGCCGGTTTTCATGGCGGTGGTGATTACTTCCCATCAGGTAACCCACATGCTCGTTTATTTACATTACATTACATACATTTATTCTAAAACTTTTGGAAATAACTTATTGTTAACTTAATATTAATGAATTAAGATTTTCCTAGCAAGCAATGTATTGCAAAAACTACGAAGTTTGTGGGCTGACAGTAGATGTCAACTAGACTATTGGATGGAGTACATTGAAAATCCTATTTAGTTTGTTCGAAAAAATCCCAAATAAGTTACGTACAAAAAACTAAACGACATTTGCAGTACCATCCGTTATGGACAAGTAATTAGAAACAATAAAAAAATGAGGTAAAAAACAAAGTTTTTAACGTGTTGTTCGTCATCAATTTCAAATTATTTATGTAAAATTATGTTTGGTTTACTAAATTTCTAAAAAAATATATTAAGTTGCAAAGCCTTTGTTATTAATGACAGCTCTGCTACGACGTGGGATTTATTCAAGTAATTTCATACATTTATCGAGTGGGATCGAGTTCCATGCTTGAAAAAAGGCTTCGTAAAGTTCAATTTGACTGGAATTACATTTAACGGAGAGTTATTTTTAACGACGTACCACAATATTTCAATAGGATTTAAATCGGGACTACGAGTATTTCCATGTCACTAAAATGGTTTCACGTTGCTCACAAAGAAAGGATTTAACGCTGCGAGTCGTGGATTTTGGGTCGTTATCGTGCTGAAAGATCCAGGTCACAGGCAAATGATCGTCGGTGTAGGGAATCATTGTCTCTTCTAACATTTTTTTGTATTAAAATTGATTCATCATCATATCTTCTATCTTACGGACGGGTCGAACTCCATAACTAGAAAAACATCCCCTTTATGTCACCACCGCCGTGTTTGTCTATGCTCCTCGTGTATTTATAATCAAAAGCATGGTTTACTGGACGTCTAACGTAGCATTTGCCGTCTGAATTGACCATATTTATTTTTGTTTCATCCGAGAATAACACTTTTTTCCATTCGCGTACGACCCAGTTAAGATATTTACATACATACATAACATCCAGCCTTCATTTCCAGAGTGGGGTACGCAGAGCTACAGAAATAGGACCCTAGTAGTGGTTTAGTGGTGGTAGGACCCTGTGCAGGGTCCGTCCGGATCGGTACCACCATCTTATCCATTAACCACCCGCCAAGCAACAGTGTTCGTATTGTTGTGTTCCGGTGTGGGGATAAGACAACCGGTGAAATTACTAACTTAGAGGCATTTCATCTTAGTCCTCAGGGTTGGCAACGCATTTGAGATCTAAGGATTATAGTCTTGAGAATTCAAATGTCTATGGGTCTCAGATTCCACTTACCATCAGATGGCCCGAGTGCTCGGGTGCCTTCTCCTTAACATAAAAAAAAACTTGTTTATAATTCTGTAACCACATTTTGCACAATCAGGCCAAGGAGTTTACTAGTGTATTAGTGACATGTTGCAAGCCCATCGCCTAACAGTACTACAAGCCCTTATTCCCTTAGTAGTCTCTTACGACATCCACGGAAAGACATGGAGTGGCACTATTCTAACCCGGCAACCAAACGGGGCAAAGATAAGAGTTAAGATATTTCTTTGCAAATAATAATCGCTTCTCTAGGTGTTGCTTGGTAAGAATTGGTACCTTTCGAGAAACCCTCCCGAACAATTTAGCTTCCACTAATCTGCGGCGTACCAGTTTCGCGGGTCCTTGGGTCGTCAGGTGAAAAAACTTCATTCCAAATCTCGTTGGAGCCTTTAAACGGGTCTTGTTTAGCATCATCGTTTTCCTTGGATGAGCCTTTCCAACAACACTTTTAGTAGTTCCATTTCTTTTATAATGACCAATAGCGTTGAAAACTTTCTTCACCGAACATTCAAGATGATTAGCAATTCTTTAATTCCTCCTAAGGACCAATAAAAAATTCAGCATGTAGTCACTACGGCCCGTACTAGTAGTACTCTTGTTTTATACTAAATTCAGACCCAAGTAATTAAAAAGCTTTTTTTAAGTTATTGTGCTTGTGTAATCATAGCGTACCGTCTTACCAGTAGGATTTCTAGTAAGTCCTACTGGTAGGACCGTGGTACGTTATGACTACACAACTGTCGAAGGAGTTGGTGCTGAATGACAAAGTTATTAAGTACTATGGGTAGGATCTTGGGCCTTAGGTGGATAAGTCCACTTTCGATCTAAATGTAATTTAACATTTAATTGCCTAGTTGACTTTTCACGACTCTTATTTTTACCCATTTTTAACCCCCGACGCAAAAAACGAGGTGTTATAAGTTTGACGTGTCTGTGTGTGTGTGTAAATGTGTATGTGTCTGTCTGTGGCGTCGTAGCTCCCAAACGGATGATCCGATTTTAATGCGGTTTTTTTTTGTTTGAAAGGTATATCAGTCGAGAGTGTTCTTAGCTATGTTTGGTGGAAATCGGTTCAGCTCTTCAAGGTCATCAGGTCGTTTCGCTGCTTTAATAGAAAAGCGCCACAAATCAAAAACAAATACAATTGGATTTAAAATTTTAAGTAAATAGCGTTCTGAATTTAAATGCAACAAAGACTTATTTTGATTTGTGACGCTTTTGTTTTAAAGCAACGGTTTGTTAGGTGTGATAGGAATGTTACACGCTCAGTTTGCTTGCAAGCATATGTGGGATCTGACATTTGAAACACTAATGTCTTCTGGAACCACTGAGCTGGTCTGCTGTTAGGGCTCGAAGATAGGAGACGTAACCCTGGACTGCCTTTTAGTAAACCCATCGAGTTTGGGCTCGTTGGATTTGTCTTAACTAGTTCTCTTTATGATAGATTTGTTTATTAACATAACTTATTATTCACGCAATTCTAAATTGACGTTAAATTGGCGCCAAAACTCCAGAAAAAGCGTAGAAAGAAGTTTTTTTAAAATTTCAAAAATGTAACCAACCTCGGATCCTGTGTCTAATTAGTTGTCCAAGCAGCCAGTAATAGAAATTCAACTATCATGATATTTAAACTCTTTTATTAATTGAAGATGGAACCGTTTTTTTTTAAATATATATTATGAGTTTTTTAACTCATTGGCTATATTCTGCCATAGTTAATGGTGATTTAATCTATATATTTTATACTCATAACGATAGTTCATTCTGTATCTACCTAAGTTTTATGTACTGTTTTTAATTATATGTCCACCATTGTATATAAAAAACAGCCTGTGACGTCATTCCTGTCTTCTTTTTTGTATAAAGTGTATTTGCAGAGGGCCTGAATTATGACATTTTAAAGCGACAATAGTTTTGCGTATACAGTTATTTCCTCTTTCATAGCACTTTCCAGAGAGCGTAAGAAACAAAAATAACCATGTTCCCTATAATACAATAATTATTCTCAATATTTTACGTCACGTTTTCAAATCGCCTTTAGCTTTTGAAAACGTATTCTGAATATAATCGTCGCACGAGCCCCTAAAATAAACTGGAGGTAAACTTAATTAATTCGTTACCCTGGCGATTAGGGACACTCAAACAATTTGATTCACAGGCCAGTATCGGATTTTGTCAAAATCCGATAGAATAGAATCTATTCTATTCTATTCTTCCTTTAACGATATTTCAATTTAATTCTTTAGAAGTCTACGATTTGAAAGGAGACTCAAAAATAGGTACTATTTGTATATAACAGTAATTTTAATCTGTAAAAATTAGTTTGACAAGTTCATAACTATTATTTTAATTAACCCACCCACATTTAAGCCCGAGACAGTAACAAAAAATGACCTGTTTTAATTTGTCGGATGTCTTCCAGTTGTCCTTTTGTGCGATTGCGAAATATTTGATAACATGAAAATACACAAACGTTCAACAGTAAAAGGGACTATATAGTTCATAATTACGGTAATAATAAATAACAGTCCATGGCACATCTCCTGCACTGCCCCGTGTGAACCGACACCTGCCCGCCGCAGAATCTACATTATCCTCCTAAGACCCACCATACAACGAAATTTGCCAATGGAATATGAACCTATTACAAATGCAATAGAGTCAATTTTCTACTTTGATTGTCCCTTATAAAAACAAAGGAAAACCTATTTTATTTCCTTTGCAATAGGTCTATTTTGTAATGAACGTATTATGTGCAATTTTTTGTACGAGAGGCCTTAGGAGGTTAAGTATATAACGCCACTAGCAATGCCGTTCGCGTGGCAGAATATTGGTCAGCTCACATCTATCACGCCGTCGGCATGCTAAGAAGGGGGTTAAATTACTAATTTGATCTACACACGTAACATAAGTCCTGTAATAATACTTTCAGAACTTGTTGGCAATGACACATTACAACATTCAATTTTGGTTATCTGCGGTGATGTACTCGTGGTGGTGGGAGTGCTATTGGCTGTAACGTGATGTTTTTATAACGATATTAAATATGATAAAGAAGTTTCAAATATGGAACCTCTTCGAAAACCAACTCAAATTAAATTGGCCCTAATTCTAGTAACAATTTAAAAAAAAAAACGATACGAGACTTGACTTATGGACCCGTAGTGCAGGTCATTTTCCTTCGAATCCTGAACCTTTCTTTGAAATCTTAGAGTGCTTATAATAAATGTATGTAGATAAAATAATGGATGGCAAACTCGGATAATTACATGACTCTCGTAACTCCGTGATACCATGTTTAATGCTTATTTTGGAGTTACACGAAATAATTTTAATCATGTTAATACATCCTTATAATGCGGTAATAAGCCTATATACACTATAAGGAAGCGTTTCGCTCTAAAATAAGCAGGAAACATGGTATCACGGAGTAACGCGAGTCATGTAATTAGCCGACGTTACTCTGGGCCTCTATTCAACTTCGTTATAACGATATCGTGTTTGACTTGTTTTAGAATCGTTATGTGTCAGTCGCCATTATTGTAAATGTCATAAGAGTTATGAAAACGTTGACAATACGGAAACACGTCAAATACGGTATCGTTATTACCGTATAGAATCCCAGCCCTGTGCGACTATACATTATTAGGCATTTAAACACTCGTGTTTTGAGACCCCTCATGATGTATCAGTTACATATACTACTAAAAACATGATGTTAATTTATTGTGTACAGTCACCAGCAATAATATATTCTACAACATTGGGCTTAATAATATCTGTCACGGTCTTATGCCCGCAGTAATAAAGAAGTTTCAGTTTTTTTTTTGTTATAGATATTTACACTGTCCACTGGACATGGCATTTGAATTCTAATTTTACTTAAGGGCTTTTACTCCTGTCGCGATGTATTTCACCTGTCGAGTTATTTATAGAAATAAGTTCGTGGATATCACACGCGAGGACATTTGTTCGGTAAAAGAGTTTTTGTCTCTTGTGGACTAAACAGAAGCACCTACATGCTAGACTTTGTCGCAATCACATCACAATAGAGCAGTTTGCGGGGTAAATCAAACGGTTTTAATTGAACTAGGCATTTACGATGAAAAGATTTGTTCCTGATTTGTCATATTCCAAATTGGTCATCTTCCAAACTCGTCAATTTCCTAACTGGTCATATTCCTAACTCATCATATTCCAGATTCGTCATCTTCCAAACTCGTCATACCATGTACATCTTGCACACATTTATTATAGAAATCCTCTGTGGTAAATGTTATGATTATTCCATTATTTGCCAATTCTTTTGGACTTTGCCTTAAGTAAATTATTGTCTAATAGCCGTAGTACAAAGTATAACTACTAAGTAACACTTATTATTCCTGTAAGCACGTGTTCGCGATTTAATTTGACTGTACAATGAAGAGTTTGGAAGATGACAAATCTGGAATATGACGAGCTAGGAATATGACTAGTTTGGATATTGGCGAGTTTGGAAGATGACTAATTTGGAATAATATAACGAATCAGGAAAAATACCTAGTCAATTGATCAACGTTAGATTTCAGTATATTACTGCAAACCATACATTTGTACATTAAACCGGCTTTTTTATTTGGCCGCTCACTTTTTTTTGGTCAAAAGCCAGTTTAACGTAATATAAATGTATTGTTTTTAGTAATAAACCAAATTGACTAGTAATTTTTGTCGTCAATACCTAGTTTTTTTATGTTAATGAGAAGGCACACGAGCACTCAGGCCACCTGCTGGTAAGTGGAATTTGGGACCCATAGACATCAATTCAAATTTTGAATTCTCAAGAATGCCTCTATGCTAGTAATTTCACCGGTTGCCTTATCTCCACACCGGAACACAACAATGCGAACACTGTTGCTTGGCGGGTGGTATATAGGTACGTTTAAAAACGTTAGTTTTTCGTATTATTTATCACTGTTCCATTTACTTCCCAAACGTCATTGCGACAAAATCTGGGGTCTATACATGACACAGGACACCGGTACAGTGTGACTGTCAGTCTGACAGCAGTTACCTCCGTTGCGAGAGGTTATAACGACACGTTAGCCTAGTTGGGAGTGACCCTGCCTGCGAAGCCAGCGGTCCTGGGTTCAAATCCCGGTATGCGCAGATATTGATGTGATGAGCGCGAATATTTGCTCCCGAGCCTTGGATGTTTTGTATGTAGGTATATGTTAAGTATGTATTTCTCTATAAAGTATGTTTATCGTTGTCTAGTACCATTACAAGCCTAGAGCTTAGTTCGGGACATGTCAATTTGTGTGAGATTGTCCCGTGATATTTATTTATTTATAGCATTTAAATACACACATTAAATCACGCCTGTTTCCCAGAGGGGAGGGCAGGCAGATAACACTTCTTTCCTGCTATGATCCTGACAAATCTCTTTCGCTTCTTCAACATTCATACATCGAGTCAAGCATGCACGTCGGTTTCTGGTACTTAAGATTCAGCCCTTTTCCAGTATTTCTCGGTCATTTGGAAAGTATGGATGAAAAAGATTGACGAAAGAAATATACAATGCGATAGTGAGAGGAAGGGACGGAAGGGGTCGCCCTAGGCGTACTTTTTATAGTATTTAATATAAAATTAATAATCTTTGTAATCTGTGGAAGGGTGGAGGAATGTGTCAATGTCAAATTGGATTGGCGCCACCGGCGTCTGATTGTAACAGTGAGCAAGACTGTACTGAGCATCAACTGGTGCTCATTACAGTCATTACTGTGTTTGTGTTTTCCAATAAACTAAAATATTATCTTGAATTTGAAGCTTGGGTTTTAGTTTTTTTTTTATGCATTTTATTTCTTTTTAAAACGCCATTTGCATATGTAAGACCTAATATATCACTGACTGGCTTGAAATTTGAAGTAAATATTCTTTGGGTATGCTACACGTGCATTAAAAATTCGAATAAATTTCTTTGCGTACGTAGTCGCGAGTCTTCGAATATCTTCTAAGAAGGACAGAGTTTTACCTATTATTAGTATTATTAATTATTAAGAATAGTGCCTAGAAAAAATAACACACGACAGAGGGGATCATGTGGCATTCAAGGACTAGTAAAAATCTGATAAAACATACGTAAAATTTAGTTATATTTTCCTTTTGTTCTCTAAAACCTTTGCTCGGGTTTTTACGAACCATATAAAATAATAGCTGAATCTATCTTGGCGCTCTCGTTACGCGCTTTCCAACTAATTAATTGAGAAGTATTTTACGTGTGTAATTTTATGGGAAAATAAAATGGGAATGTTGCTCAGAAAAGAACAGGACAAAATCTGCATGGTCAGCTAGTTTATAATAAGAATATCTACTCAAGTTGCAGTACCTGCTGTCAATGACATGTTTTAAATAATTGAAAGGTAATGGAATTTTTTGACCCAATGCATGAGTGAGAGCTATACATTTTACCTAATAAGTTTTAATATCAACGATCCTAAGTGATTGTTGGATAAGTTGCGCATAAAAAGAAACGAGAATTACAATTATATAAAATGCTGTTTATTTTACAAATTCTTCATCTGCTACAATCATTATGTCCATTTGTGATTGATATAAGTCAGTCTTGCATACTAAACGGTCAAGTAGGTTATTTAGATATCGACTATGTTCGAGTCGCGGTGGACATTAGTGTTAATATCAGCTTCTACGGAGTAGTTGTCCATGTCCACGGGAGTCCTATCCACCATGTCGTAGTGCTTCAGCACATACCTGTTCCAGCGCGTCTTCATGTCACACACCATCTTCTTGTGGAAGATCGTGACGTCAATAAACTTCATGTTAGGAACAAAGAACTTAGCCACATCAATTTGACGGTCGAAGGGGAAACCAAGAGGCATCTTGTCGAGAAGCACAGTTGACCTGAAGTCCATGTGGAGCTTGTTAGTCGTATCCAAAAGGGTCATGTCAATGTTCTCCACCAGTTTCAATGGGGTAACAATGCAGTAGAGCATCATGTTCATACCTCCGACGGTACCCTTAGGCAACAAGAGCCTGGTCGGGAATCCAGTCATGTAGTTCTTAAGGTCATTGACGAGGAGATCACGCATGTCTGTAATGGTGTCAATCTTCTTCCACAAGTCCCGGGTCATGACACGGTCGCGGACAAGATTGTGCATATCCATTGATTTCCTGGTAATAGTGTTCCTACCAGTGTTCAGCTTGAACAGGAATGAGTCAAGCTCGACAAAGTTTAGACGGTTCTTGTTGATGTCAATCAGCCTTTGTAAATTATCCTCCTTAGGTCCTAAGAAGATCCTTACAACACAGTCAACAGACTTGTCAGACAAGATGTCTAGGGTGACTGTGAAGGGCTGGTGATTCAAGCGGCGTTTGCGAACCATGAAGACCATATCAGACGCGGTCTTCTTTATTTCTTCATCATTCAAGGTGACAGCGTTTGTCATGTCCATAAGATAGTCATCAAAGTATGTTACCATCTTATCAACTACAACATTGTCGATCTTAACACCGGGGAACAGAAGCTCCTCCTTTGTGTAACAAGGGAGTCGCCTCTTGAAGAGAGCCACCAAGTTGACGAGACGCTTTTGAAGCATGTAGAATACAGGGTCACGAAGAGCAGTTTGATATTGGTCCAGAACCGTGGGCACAACGAAATACCTGTTGACAAAGATGTACATCAGAATCCATTTACACAAGTGAATACTGTAGTATTCTTTTGAAATTGAAGTAATAATATAAAAAGTATTTTGTACTTACTTGTCGGATGTCATGACATTGAGTCCAAGGACCGATTTCATGATGATGAGTAGATAACGGTAGGCTTCAACACGCATCGTGTTGACATCTGTCTTGTCGATCTTTCCGTAGATGAGCTTTCCAAGAGTTTCGATATCATCAGTCTTCGTCAGTTCCAATCTGATGCCATTGATCTGTTGATAGAAGAAATCCAGTTATACTTAATTTAAATTAATAATTTGAAGTGATAAAGTTAACTTTAATCTGTTTCTATTCATTGTACATTATTTTCCTATTCAAAATTACCTCAATGTATCCCTTGATGATGGCTTCCTTGATGATCATTTCATAAGCTTCGGCCATGCGGACCACATCCAAATTGTTATCGCGGACAACAACGTAGTTGTTGAACCGGTTGGGCAGTTGGACACCGTTGTGCAGTTTCATCCATGGCCAGTATCCTTTCCTGATGGGCTTGTTCCATGACAAAGTTTTAATTTCTCCTAAGCCGTTGGACAATCTTTCCAAGTAATACCTGGCAAGGATTTGCTGGTACATGTAAAGGGTCAGTTCACACCGCCTGACCTTGAACCTATCAAAAATGCTGTCTTTCATCCAGAATGGATAGTCAACGTGGAAATAGTAGTAGTAGGTGTTAAGGTCAATGTCTTCAGTAAAGTATCGGAGGTTGTCTTCGTCGTTAAGATTCACGCGTTTGTCGTAGATGTTCTCGTCGATAATGTATACTTCCTTGTCAGTCTTCTTGATGCCGTAGAAATCGCACAGTTTTTGGTCCAAGAGACCCTTCTTCATCTTCAGCATATAAGCTTTTTGGATGACATCAGCGCGCAGGAAGTAGAAGGGGTAGATTTCGTATGGAGGCGGCAGGATGATTCCTTTGCAGTCCTCACGATGTCTGCAAGCGACGGTGAGAGCGTAGACGAACATGCCCTCGTTCATGTGCAGGCGCATCCAGCAGGCGGTCTTAACGAAACTGTCGAAGTCTTTGGCGTAGTAGAGCATGTGGAACATTGTCACGACTTCGTCCAACTGGCGGTCGATATGGAGGGTGAACACCTCACCACGGGGCAACATGCCAAACTTAAGCAAGTTGACGAAACGTTTGACGACATCATTTTTCTGCAAATAGTAAAAATTACAATTATAAATAGCCCAGTAAAATAAAAAACAATTAAGTACGAAAGTTACATTGAAGCACTTACGGTGTATAAGTCAACATTTTCTTCAATCTTGAAGTTTATGCCAATGTCTTTGATTTCCTTGTACATGCAGGGTTCCATAACATGGTTCAGCAGTTTAAGGATGAACGTTTGCTTCTGTTTAATGTCCATTGAGACTGTAAAAGAGGAGAATTTACTACAACCAAGTGTTAAAGAAATAGAACATAATCTGTGAGCTAGAGGCCTGACATGTCAGCTTACCGGTCGCCTGATCACCTACTTCAGCAAGAGCCATAGCCGTAGCGGCTAGGCCGAGAAGGAATACGATCGCCCTCATTCTGCAGCTGAGACGGCGGTTTCCCAACTGTGACTCTAGACATCTCCCAACCCCTTTTATACTCTACGGCGCTAATTTCACCTAACAACTGGGTTGTTTTTTCTCAAGATAAGGTCAAGACCTTATTACAATGTAAGTTTTATCTCAATGCAAACAACGAATATTACTAGAAAAATAACAATATCGTTCGATGATGGTAACCTTAGGTACGTATTTATATCTATAAATGTAATGTAATTTGATTATTTATGCATGATAATTTGTAACTCATACGAACTTTTTAGGTGGCGTCAAAAATCGTCAGAGACCTGAAGCAATTTAGAGAAAGGCGTAACCTTCCTAGTTTTTCTTCAGATTTTTTTCTAATTTACTTCTCTGTTTTTGTGTAGTCTCCTTATTGTCTGTTTTTATTCTATCACAAAAACAAGCTTCTTGACCAAAATTATAAATTGAAACCAGTAAAACGACGACACGTCAATAATATACATACATATACATACATACATTTGGTACATTAGTCTCAAGATAATTAAAACAATTTTTGTACCTGTGTTATGTCTTAACTCCCAATAATCTACTTACTGCAATTTTTTTCTAAACTCTACTAGAACATATCAACTAAAAAAGATATTTTGATGAAAGTGCAGAAAGTTTAATCACACTAGGCTTCTTATCCCGAACTGCAAGCGAGAGACAAGACTCGGGATAAATTAAATTGACAGTTCCGCAACGTTTTGTAATACATTTGTGAAAAAATTACAATGAAATAAAATAAAACTAAGCACTTTGAACAATCAAGGGAAAAAAAAGTTAAAAACACTAATAGTGCGAAAAGTCCGACTTTCCGCATTATGTAGTGTTTTTCCCGTATATATTGTATGTTGGAGACATACAATACATTATCAAAAAAACTACAGTAGTGATTTACAATAATCTTTCGGAAATATTTAGTCCTCGTATTTTTAGATATCGTAGAAGGGTGCTAGGATACAAATTATAACTTACGCGTTGCTTACGTTAGCGGGGTCATACACACTCTTAAAAACAAAAGTTGTCTCTCCTGTAGTCAATAGTTAAGAGCTTGTGTGAATATAAGTTATGTTTTTATATGATAGGTATAAAGCAGTCCAGACAGTGTGGTTGCGGGAATGGGCTTAGCCGGAAAATTAGGCCTTAAAAGCGTTAACTTTCGGTGTGTCCACAGGAAAGACGGTAACCTAAATCTGTGTACGACCCAGCTGGAACAATAACATGTCAATCATAAAATTATCATAGGGAATATGCCATGGTTGAAATGTTGAAACGAAAATTAGATTTGAGTTTTATTGATACGATTTGGGAGAAAACGTAAAAAAAAAACATCAAAACGCAATACAGTAAGCTATGACCCGATCATTAATCAAAACTTGTTAAAAAATTTAAAACTTGGGTTTAGATTATTTTTTTATAAGGTCCGTATATTTTAAACATATGAAACAAGAGCTGGCAACGGACCGACAAGTCTATTTGAGTTGCCGGTTTTCATGGCGGTGGTGATTACTTCCCATCAGGTAACCCACATGCTCGATTGCCTCCCTCTATTTTATACATTGGTGGATATACCGGGTGTGGCCTGTAATAGGAGCAATAAATTGAGGCATCGTTTACACACCACAAACTTAACAACATTTATTCTACAACTTTTGGAAATAACTTATTGTTAACTTAATATTAATGAATTAAGATTTTCCTAGCAAGCAATGTATTGCAAAAACTACGAAGTTTGTGGGCTGACAGTAGATGTCAACTAGACTATTGGATGGAGTACATTGAAAATCCTATTTAGTTTGTTCGAAAAAATCCCAAATAAGTTACGTACAAAAAACTAAACGACATTTGCAGTACCATCCGTTATGGACAAGTAATTAGAAACAATAAAAAAATGAGTAAAATTATGTTTGGTTTACTAAATTTCTAAAAAATTATATTAAGTTGCAAAGCCTTTGTTATTAATGACAGCTCTGCTACGACGTGGGATTTATTCAAGTAATTTCATACATTTATCGAGTGGGATCGAGTTCCATGCTTGAAAAAAGGCTTCGTAAAGTTCAATTTGACTGGAATTACATTTAACGGAGAGTTATTTTTAACGACGTACCACAATATTTCAATAGGATTTAAATCGGGACTACGAGTATTTCCATGTCACTAAAATGGTTTCACGTTGCTCACAAAGAAAGGATTTAACGCTGCGAGTCGTGGATTTTGGGTCGTTATCGTGCTGAAAGATCCAGGTCACAGGCAAATGATCGTCGGTGTAGGGAATCATTGTCTCTTCTAACATTTTTTTGTATTAAAATTGATTCATCATCATATCTTCTATCTTACGGACGGGTCGAACTCCATAACTAGAAAAACATCCCCTTTATGTCACCACCGCCGTGTTTGTCTATGCTCCTCGTGTATTTATAATCAAAAGCATGGTTTACTGGACGTCTAACGTAGCATTTGCCGTCTGAATTGACCATATTTATTTTTGTTTCATCCGAGAATAACACTTTTTTCCATTCGCGTACGACCCAGTTAAGATATTTACATACATACATAACATCCAGCCTTCATTTCCAGAGTGGGGTACGCAGAGCTACAGAAATAGGACCCTAGTAGTGGTTTAGTGGTGGTAGGACCCTGTGCAGGGTCCGTCCGGATCGGTACCACCATCTTATCCATTAACCACCCGCCAAGCAACAGTGTTCGTATTGTTGTGTTCCGGTGTGGGGATAAGACAACCGGTGAAATTACTAACTTAGAGGCATTTCATCTTAGTCCTCAGGGTTGGCAACGCATTTGAGATCTAAGGATTATAGTCTTGAGAATTCAAATGTCTATGGGTCTCAGATTCCACTTACCATCAGATGGCCCGAGTGCTCGGGTGCCTTCTCCTTAACATAAAAAAAAACTTGTTTATAATTCTGTAACCACATTTTGCACAATCAGGCCAAGGAGTTTACTAGTGTATTAGTGACATGTTGCAAGCCCATCGCCTAACAGTACTACAAGCCCTTATTCCCTTAGTAGTCTCTTACGACATCCACGGAAAGACATGGAGTGGCACTATTCTAACCCGGCAACCAAACGGGGCAAAGATAAGAGTTAAGATATTTCTTTGCAAATAATAATCGCTTCTCTAGGTGTTGCTTGGTAAGAATTGGTACCTTTCGAGAAACCCTCCCGAACAATTTAGCTTCCACTAATCTGCGGCGTACCAGTTTCGCGGGTCCTTGGGTCGTCAGGTGAAAAAACTTCATTCCAAATCTCGTTGGAGCCTTTAAACGGGTCTTGTTTAGCATCATCGTTTTCCTTGGATGAGCCTTTCCAACAACACTTTTAGTAGTTCCATTTCTTTTATAATGACCAATAGCGTTGAAAACTTTCTTCACCGAACATTCAAGATGATTAGCAATTCTTTAATTCCTCCTAAGGACCAACAAAAAATTCAGCATGTAGTCACTACGGCCCGTACTAGTAGTACTATTGTTTAATACTAAATTCAGACCCAAGTAATTAAAAAGCTTTTTTTAAGTTATTGTGCTTGTGTAATCATAGCGTACCGTCTTACCAGTAGGATTTCTAGTAAGTCCTACTGGTAGGACCGTGGTACGTTATGACTACACAACTGTCGAAGGAGTTGGTGCTGAATGACAAAGTTATTAAGTACTATGGGTAGGATCTTGGGCCTTAGGTGGATAAGTCCACTTTCGATCTAAATGTAATTTAACATTTAATTGCCTAGTTGACTTTTCACGACTCTTATTTTTACCCATTTTTAACCCCCGACGCAAAAAACGAGGTGTTATAAGTTTGACGTGTCTGTGTGTGTGTGTAAATGTGTATGTGTATGTCTGTGGCGTCGTAGCTCCCAAACGGATGATCCGATTTTAATGCGGTTTTTTTTGTTTGAAAGGTATATCAGTCGAGAGTGTTCTTAGCTATGTTTGGTGGAAATCGGTTCAGGTCTTCAAGGTCATCAGGTCGTTTCGCTGCTTTAATAGAAAAGCACCACAAATCAAAAACAAATACAATTGGATTTAAAACTTTAAGTAAATAGCGTTCTGAATTTAAATGCAACAAAGACTTATTTTGATTTGTGACGCTTTTGTTTTAAAGCAACGGTTTGTTAGGTGTGATAGGAATGTTACACGCTCAGTTTGCTTGCAAGCATATGTGGGATCTGACATTTGAAACACTAATGTCTTCTGGAACCACTGAGCTGGTCTGCTGTTAGGGCTCGAAGATAGGAGACGTAACCCTGGACTGCCTTTTAGTAAACCCATCGAGTTTGGGCTCGTTGGATTTGTCTTAACTAGTTCTCTTTATGATAGATTTGTTTATTAACATAACTTATTATTCACGCAATTCTAAATTATCGTTAAATTGGCGCCAAAACTCCAGAAAAAGCGTAGAAAGAAGTTTTTTTAAAATTTCAAAAATGTAACCAACCTCGGATCCTGTGTCTAATTAGTTGTCCAAGCAGCCAGTAATAGAAATTCAACTATCATGATATTTAAACTCTTTTATTAATTGAAGATGGAACCGTTTTTTTTTAAATATATATTATGAGTTTTTTAACTCATTGGCTATATTCTGCCATAGTTAATGGTGATTTAATCTATATATTTTATACTCATAACGATAGTTCATTCTGTATCTACCTAAGTTTTATGTACTGTTTTTAATTATATGTCCACCACTGTATATAAAAAACAGCCTGTGACGTCATTCCTGTCTTCTTTTTTGTATAAAGTGTATTTGCAGAGGGCCTGAACTATGACATTTTAAAGCGACAATAGTTTTGCGTATACAGTTATTTCCTCTTTCATAGCACTTTCCAGAGAGCGTAAGAAACAAAAATAACCATGTTCCCTATAATACAATAATTATTCTCAATATTTTACGTCACGTTTTCAAATCGCCTTTAGCTTTTGAAAACGTATTCTGAATATAATCGTCGCACGAGCCCCTAAAATAAACTGGAGGTAAACTTAATTAATTCGTTACCCTGGCGATTAGGGACACTCAAACAATTTGATTCACAGGCCACTATCGGATTTTGTCAAAATCCGATAGAATAGAATCTATTCTATTCTATTCTTCCTTTAACGATATTTCAATTTAATTCTTTAGAAGTCTACGATTTGAAAGGAGACTCAAAAATAGGTACTATTTGTATATAACAGTAATTTTAATCTGTAAAAATTAGTTTGACAAGTTCATAACTATTATTTTAATTAACCCACCCACATTTAAGCCCGAGACAGTAACAAAAAATGACCTGTTTTAATTTGTCGGATGTCTTCCAGTTGTCCTTTTGTGCGATTGCGAAATATTTGATAACATGAAAATACACAAACGTTCAACAGTAAAAGGGACTATATAGTTCATAATTACGGTAATATTAAATAACAGTCCATGGCACATCTCCTGCACTGCCCCGTGTGAACCGACACCTGCCCGCCGCAGGATCTACATTATCCTCCTAAGACCCACCATACAACGAAATTTGCCAATGGAATATGAACCTATTACAAATGCAATAGAGTCAATTTTCTACTTTGATTGTCCCTTATAAAAACAAAGGAAAACCTATTTTATTTCCTTTGCAATAGGTCTATTTTGTAATGAACGTATTATGTGCAATTTTTTGTACGAGAGGCCTTAGGAGGTTAAGTGTAATAACGCCACTAGCAATGCCGTTCGCGTGGCAGAATATTGGTCAGCTCACATCTATCACGCCGTCGGCATGCTAAGAAGGGGGTTAAATTACTAATTTGATCTACACACGTAACATAAGTCCTGTAATAATACTTTCAGAACTTGTTGGCAATGACACATTACAACATTCAATTTTGGTTATCTGCGGTGATGTACTCGTGGTTGTGGGAGTGCTATCGGCTGTAACGTGATGTTTTTATAACGATATTAAATATGATAAAGAAGTTTAAAATATGGAACCTCTTCGAAAACCAACTCAAATTAAATTGGCCCTAATTCTAGTAACAATTAAAAAAAAAAAGATACGAGACTTGACTTATGGACCCGTAGTGCAGGTCATTTTCCTTCGAATCCTGAACCTTTCTTTGAAATCTTAGAGTGCTTATAATAAATGTATGTAGATAAAATAATGGATGGCCAACTCGGATAATTACATGACTCTCGTAACTCCGTGATACCATGTTTAATGCTTATCTTGGAGTTACACGAAATAATTTTAATCATGTTAATACATCCTTATAATGCAGTAATAAGCCACTACACTATAAGGAAGCGTTTCGCTCTAAAATAAGCAGGAAACATGGTATCACGGAGTAACGCGAGTCATGTAATTAGCCGACGTTACTCTGGGCCTCTATTCAACTTCGTTATAACGATATCGTGTTTGACTTGTTTTAGAATCGTTATGTGTCAGTCGCCATTATTGTAAATGTCATAAGAGTTATGAAAACGTTGACAATACGGAAACACGTCAAATACGGTATCGTTATTACCGTATAGAATCCCAGCCCTGTGCGACTATACATTATTAGGCATTTAAACACTCGTGTTTTGAGACCCCTCATGATGTATCAGTTACATATACTACTAAAAACATGATGTTAATTTATTGTGTACAGTCACCAGCAATAATATATTCTACAACATTGGGCTTAATAATATCTGTCACGGTCTTATGCCCGCAGTAATAAAGAAGTTTCAGTTTTTTTTTTGTTATAGATATTTACACTGTCCACTGGACATGGCATTTGAATTCTAATTTTACTTAAGGGCTTTTACTCCTGTCGCGATGTATTTCACCTGTCGAGTTATTTATAGAAATAAGTTCGTGGATGTCACACGCGAGGACATTTGTTCGGTAAAAGAGTTTTTGTCTCTTGTGGACTAAACAGAAGCACCTACATGCTAGACTTTGTCGCAATCACATCACAATAGAGCAGTTTGCGGGGTAAATCAAACGGTTTTAATTGAACTAGGCATTTACGATGAAAAGATACGTTCCTGATTTGTCATATTCCAAATTGGTCATCTTCCAAACTCGTCAATTTCCTAACTGGTCATATTCCTAACTCATCATATTCCAGATTCGTCATCTTCCAAACTCGTCATACCATGTACATCTTGCACACATTTATTATAGAAATCCTCTGTGGTAAATGTTATGATTATTCCATTATTTGCCAATTCTTTTGGACTTTGCCTTAAGTAAATTATTGTCTAATAGCCGTAGTACAAAGTATAACTACTAAGTAACACTTATTATTCCTGTAAGCACGTGTTCGCGATTTAATTTGACTGTACAATGAAGAGTTTGGAAGATGACAAATCTGGAATATGACGAGCTAGGAATATGACTAGTTTGGATATTGGCGAGATTGGAAGATGACTAATTTGGAATAATATAACGAATCAGGAAAAATACCTAGTCAATTGATCAACGTTAGATTTCAGTATATTACTGCAAACCATACATTTGTACATTAAACCGGCTTTTTTATTTGGCCGCTCACTTTTTTTTGGTCAAAAGCCAGTTTAACGTATAAATGTATTGTTTTTAGTAATAAACCAAATTTACTAGTAATTTTTGTCGTCAATACCTAGTTTTTTTATGTTAATGAGAAGGCACACGAGCACTCAGGCCACCTGCTGGTAAGTGGAATTTGGGACCCATAGACATCAATTCAAATTTTGAATTCTCAAGAGGACTAAGATGGAATGCCTCTATGCTAGTAATTTCACCGGTTGCCTTATCTCCACACCGGAACACAACAATGCGAACACTGTTGCTTGGCGGGTGGTATATAGGTACGTTTAAAAACGTTAGTTTTTCGTATTATTTATCACTGTTCCATTTACTCCCCAAACGTCATTGCGACAAAATCTGGGGTCTATACATGACACTGGACACCGGTACAGTGTGGCTGTCAGTCTGACAGCAGTTACCTCCGTTGCGAGAGGTTATAACGACACGTTAGCCTAGTTGGGAGTGACCCTGCCTGCGAAGCCAGCGGTCCTGGGTTCAAATCCCGGTATGCGCAGATATTGATGTGATGAGCGCGAATATTTGCTCCCGAGCCTTGGATGTTTTGTATGTAGGTATATGTTAAGTATGTATTTCTCTATAAAGTATGTTTATCGTTGTCTAGTACCATTACAAGCCTAGAGCTTAGTTCGGGACATGTCAATTTGTGTGAGATTGTCCCGTGATATTTATTTATTTATAGCATTTAAATACACACATTAAATCACGCCTGTTTCCCAGAGGGGAGGGCAGGCAGATAACACTTCTTTCCTGCTATGATCCTGACAAATCTCTTTCGCTTCTTCAACATTCATACATCGAGTCAAGCATGCACGTCGGTTTCTGGTACTTAAGATTCAGCCCTTTTCCAGTATTTCTCGGTCATTTGGAAAGTATGGATGAAAAAGATTGACGAAAGAAATATACAATGCGATAGTGAGAGGAAGGGTCGGAAGGGGTCGCCCTAGGCGTACTTTTTATAGTATTTAATATAAAATTAATAATCTTTGTAATCTGTGGAGGGGTGGAGGAATGTGTCAATGTCAAATTGGATTGGCGCCACCGGCGTCTGATTGTAACAGTGAGCAAGACTGTACTGAGCATCAACTGGTGCTCATTACAGTCATTACTGTGTTTGTGTTTTCTAATAAACTAAAATATTATCTTGAAATTGAAGCTTGGGTTTTAGTTCTTTTTTTAATGCTTTTTTTTCTTTATAAAACGCCAATTGCATATGTAAGACCTAATATATCACTGACTGGCTTGAAATTTGAAGTAAATATTCTTTGGGTATGCTACACGTGCATTAAAAATTCGAAAAATTTTCTTTGCGTACGTAGTCGCGAGTCTTCGAATATCTTCTAAGAAGGACAGAGTTTTACCTATTATTAGTATTATTAATTGTTAAGAATAGTGCCTAGAAAAAATAACATACGACAGAGGGGATCATGTGGCATTCAAGGACTAGTAAAAATCTGATAAAACATACGTAAAATTTAGTTATATTTTCCTTTTGTTCTCTAAAACCTTTGCTCGGATTTTTACGAACCATAGAACATAATAGCTGAATCTATCTTGGCGCTCTCGTTACGCGCTTTCCAACTAATTAATTGAGAAGTATTTTACGTTTGTAATTTTATGGGAAAATAAAATGGGAATGTTGCTCAGAAAAGAACAGGACAAAATCTGCATGGTCAGCTAGTTTATAATAAGAATATCTACTCAAGTTGCAGTACCTGCTGTCAATGACATGTTTTAAATAATTGAAAGGTAATGGAATTTTTTGACCCAATGCATGAGTGAGAGCTATACATTTTACCTAATAAGTTTTAATATCTACGATCCTAAGTGATTGTTGGATAAGTTGCGCATGAAAAGAAACGAGAATTACAATTATATAAAATGCTGTTTATTTTACAAATTCTTCATCTGCTACAATCATTATGTCCATTTGTGATTGATATAAGTCAGTCTTGCATACTAAACGGTCAAGTAGGTTATTTAGATATCGACTATGTTCGAGTCGCGGTGGACATTAGTGTTAATATCAGCTTCTACGGAGTAATTGTCCATGTCCACGGGAGTCCTATCCACCATGTCGTAGTGCTTTAGCACATATCTGTTCCAGCGCGTCTTCATGTCACACACCATCTTCTTGTGGAAGATCGTGACGTCAATAAACTTCATGTTAGGAACAAAGAACTTAGCAACATCAATTTGACGGTCGAAGGGGAAACCAAGAGGCATCTTGTCGAGAAGCACAGTTGACCTGAAGTCCATGTGGAGCTTGTTAGTCGTATCCAAAAGAGTCATGTCAATGTTCTCCACCAGTTTCAATGGGGTAACAATGCAGTAGAGCATCATCTTCATACCTCCGACGGTACCCTTAGGCAACAAGAGCCTGGTCGGGAATCCAGTCATGTAGTTCTTAAGGTCATTGACGAGGAGATCACGCATGTCTGTAATGGTGTCAATCTTCTTCCACAAGTCCCGGGTCATGACACGGTCGCGGACAAGATTGTGCATATCCATTGATTTCCTGGTAATAGTGTTCCTACCAGTGTTCAGCTTGAACAGGAATGAGTCAAGCTCGACAAAGTTTAGACGGTTCTTGTTGATGTCAATCAGCCTTTGTAAATTATCCTCCTTAGGTCCTAAGAAGATCCTTACAACACAGTCAACAGACTTGTCAGACAAGATGTCTAGGGTGACTGTGAAGGGCTGGTGATTCAAACGGCGTTTGCGAACCATGAAGACCATATCAGACGCGGTCTTCTTTATTTCTTCATCATTCAAGGTGACAGCGTTTGTCATGTCCATAAGATAGTCATCAAAGTATGTTACCATCTTATCAACTACAACATTGTCGATCTTAACACCGGGGAACAGAAGCTCCTCCTTTGTGTAACAAGGGAGTCGCCTCTTGAAGAGAGCCACCAAGTTGACGAGACGCTTTTGAAGCATGTAGAATACAGGGTCACGAAGAGCAGTTTGATATTGGTCCAGAACCGTGGGCACAACGAAGTACCTGTTGACAAAGATGTACATCAGAATCCATTTACACAAGTGAATACTGTAGTATTCTTTTGAAATTGAAGTAATAATATAAAAAGTATTCTGTACTTACTTGTCTGATGTCATGACATTGAGTCCAAGGACCGATTTCATGATGATGAGTAGATAACGGTAGGCTTCAACACGCATCGTGTTGACATCTGTCTTGTCGATCTTTCCGTAGATGAGCTTTCCAAGAGTTTCAATATCATCAGTCTTCGAAAGTTCCAACCTGATGCCATTGATCTGTTGATAAAAGAAATCCAGTTATAATTTAAATTAATAATTTTAAGTGATAAAGTTAACCTTAGACCTAATTCAACTAATTTAATATTTTTGTCCTATTCAAAATTACCTCAATGTATCCCTTGATGATGGCTTCCTTGATGATCATCTCGTATGCTTCGGCCATGCGGACCACATCTAAATTGTTATCGCGAACAACAACATAGTTGTTGAACCGGTTGGGCAGTTGGACACCGTTGTGCAGTTTCATCCATGGCCAGTATCCCTTCCTGATGGGCTTGTTCCACGACAAAGTTTTAATTTCTCCTAAACCGTTGGACAATCTTTCCAGGTAATACCTGGCAAGGATTTGCTGGTACATGTAAAGGGTCAGTTCACACCGCCTGACCTTGAACCTATCAAAAATGCTGTCTTTCATCCAGAATGGATAGTCAACGTGGAAATAGTAGTAGTACGTGTTAAGGTCAATGTCTTCAGTAAAGTATCTGAGGTTGTCTTCGTCGTTGAGATTCACGCGTTTGTCGTAGATGTTTTCGTCGATAATGTATACTTCCTTGTCAGTCTTCTTGATACCGTAGAAATCGCACAGTTTTTGGTCCAGGAGACCCTTCTTCATCTTCAGCATGTAGGCTTTTTGGATGACATCAGCTCGCAGGAAGTAGAAGGGGTAGATTTCATAAGGAGGCGGCAGGATGATTCCTTTGCAGTCCTCGCGATGTCTGCAAGCGACAGTGAGAGCGTAGACGAACATGCCCTCGTTCATGTGCAGGCGCATCCAGCAGGCGGTCTTAATGAAACTGGTGAAGTCTTTGGCGTAGTAAAGCATGTGGAACATTGTCACGACTTCGTCCAACTGGCGGTCGATGTGGAGGGTGAACACCTCACCACGGGGCAACACGCCAAACTTAAGCAAATTGACGAAACGTTTGACGACATCACTTTTCTACAAGAAGTAAAAAAAACATTTATTAATAGTCCAGTAAACTAGAAAACTATAAAGTATGGAAGTTTCACTAAAGCACTTACGGTATATAAGGCAACATTTTCTTCAATCTTGAAGTTTATGCCAATTTCTTTGATTTCCCTGTACATGCAGGGTTCCATGACATGGTTTAGCAGTTTGAGGATGAACGTTTGCTTTTGCTTGATGTCCATTGAAACTGTAAAGTAATATAAATCAGTATAACCTAGTAAAATAAATTGAAGAGAATTTGTGAGTAAGAGGCGTGTCTGCTTACCAATCATTTGATCATCTTCAGGCCGAGCCATAGCCGTAACGGCTAGGCCAAGTATCAGGAATACGATCGCCCTCATTGTGCAGCTGAGACGACTGATGCCCAACTGTGATTCTTCCCATCTCCCAGCCCCTTTTATACTCTTCAGCGATAGTTTCACCTAACAACTACATTGTTTTTCTCAAGATAAAGTATAATAAGGACGCTCTGGTCTTCCGACCTCTGGGAAGTTATCGCGGTGATACAACGTAGGTACTTTTACTTGAAAAATAAAAATATTGTTCGATAAATTGATGAACTTGGCTGACAGAGTAGGTAACTAATTAAAATGTATAGACAAAAAACATTGTTGCACTCAGTTCATCTTTGCATCTTGAAGTATTGTTACCAGCGATTCAACGAGGTTAAGCAATGTAAGTTATTGGTTTTATAATTTTTGAGTATTATTGTCTTAGTAAGTTTTCTTTGTTTGTGCACATAATATTCCTTTATTGCGTATATATGTGATAAATAATATTTTACTATTTTTCATTACCGTAAAATGTGGTTAATTTCTTCATTTAATAATACGTGGACCGCCTGCTATTTACTGATGTTAATTTTTATCGTCTTCTTCTTAAAGTTGCTTGAAGATGGTCGATATTTAAGGCATAAGCCAAAAAGGAGAATCTTTGTTGTAGTTTCGTATATGAAATTCAAATGTCCATAAGTGTTAGATTCTACTTACTATCAGGTGGCTTGAGTGCTCGTGTGATTTTTCCTTGATATAAAAAATATACGTTTTGTTTCTTATAAATGTGATTTCCACGCAGATTTGTTAATGATAAGCTTAAAGCATCATTGATTCCGCGTGATTTTCAACCGACTTAAAAAAGAGGAGGAGCCTCTCAGTCGCCGGTATTTTTTTTTACTTTCACTTTTATGCTTGCTGCGAGCTTCAATCGTTTTTATTATCCATTCAGATATGTAAGCACATAACAGCATGATAATAATAATTACTAGTAAGATAAATAAAATATGTCTTTAAAGGAATGAATCGACTCCGATACTATTTTATGTAGGTTAGCGTTTAACATTATGCTAATCCTAAGTTTTTGCGACCTAATAACGAGCTAGGATGACTTGAAAAGGAGTTAATTTCCTTTTATGTATACCTAAATTTATTTTGACAGGCTTTTTATTAACATGCAATTTGTGTATTTCTAGTTGCAATTGCGATGTTGTATGTGGTATTTAAAAAAGCGTATTCGTATCGTATTTAATTGTTGTAAGGTAAAACATACTAAAAATAATTCTGTCATTTCTGCAAAAAGAAAATTGGACTAATATAAAGGCCGTAGCAGGATAAGGGAAGGGCAAATGCCCTTTTATGCTAATGGGCTGGTTTTTTTTTATATAGTTACTTATATCTATTAGTGCTATTGTGCCAAGTTTTGTTGAAAAATTCCCAGTGGTTCAGCCGAGAAAAAATAAAAACCGAAATAATTAAATATGACTTTTCTCTAAAACTATAAAACTTTAATGTAACATTATTTTATCATTTTGTTAGGCTTAATAAAATATATGTTTTAAGAGAAAATGGACTCTCCATCTTTAACACTTATGTAAAAAACAGATAAGTCAAAATTTTAAATATTATTATTTCTTACTTATGATTGAGGTACCACTCTATTTGTTATTTCTAAATAAGCCTTACTTAACGATCTATCTTACATATTAATTTGATGGATTAAATCGGAAAGCAACTGTGTCAAAACTAAATAAATAATTGGGTTGGATTTCATTACATTATATTAGTAAGCTATTCTGACACCGCCAAAGAACCAAAGCATAAATCCTCTTTCCAAATAAATAACATCACAACAAGTTTTGACAGTTACAGTGACGTCAGCCTTTTCTGATTACTAAAAATGTCACCATTTTAGCTAATGAAATAAAATACGCTTATTTTAATCATTGTTGCTATTTGTATATAACAATTTAAAGGTTAAAATCGGTCAGTAACTGTAAAATTTAAAGTAAAATCCTTTTTGGGTATCATTTCATGATTATGAAATTTTATTTAAAACTAGTCTTACTCCGTCACGCATAAATCGTCTTTCTAACGATAAATAAAAACTTATTTTGACAGTAATAGCGATGTGGTATTGTTTTAATGGTATATGTCATTTTATGCATGTTACAAGATAATTCTTAGCTTCAAAAATGAATTCAAAAGCGAATACTATCAAAAAAATATTTGCAAAACAACCCAACTCACTGTATAATCTCGCAATGGTAAAAGTGAGTAGTATTATTATAAAGGCAAACCACTTTTTCGAAAATTCATTACCGCTTTTCGAACAGGTAACGTTATATATCACCGTTTTTGTAGTAGCATAATTGATTATGGATATTTTATTTTGTTGTATTGTATAGTTTATTTCATTTCAGATTTCAAATATGCAGCTCGCATTGTATTCTTTGAAACTGCCAAATAATATATTCGTTGACATGTTCTTCAGAGAACTACCGTGTGTCGCTGTATCTTTAAAAGACGAAGGGATGCGGGCGACAGGCTATTGCGAAGATTATTGCAGAAACTTTTGGTATCCTGCAAACGATAAATATGATACCGACATAAAATATTTATACTGCCCATTATGTACAAACGAACTCTTCTGCCGACATGACGAATATTTTTCTTAGAACGAAACGAACTACCTTCTTAGTATAACTATATCTAGTTTAGTTAAGAATAAGCGTATTTTATTTCATTAGCTAAAATGGTGACATTTTTAGTAATCAGAAAAGGCTGACGTCACTGTAACTGTCAAAACTTGTTGTGATGTTATTTATTTGGAAAGAGGATTTATGCTTTGGTTCTTTGGCGGTGTCAGAATAGCTTACTAATATAATATAATGAAATCCAACCCAATTATTTATTTAGTTTTGACACAGTTGCTTTCCGATTTAATCCATCAAATTAATATGTAAGATAGATCGTTAAGTAAGGCTTATTTAGAAATAACAAATAGAGTGGTACCTCAATCATAAGTAAAAAATAATAATATTTAAAATTTTGACTTACCTGTTTTTTTACATAAGTGTTAAAGATGGAGAGTCCATTTTCTCTTAAAACATATATTTTATTAAGCCTAACAAAATGATAAAATAATGTTACATTAAAGTTTTATAGTTTTAGAGAAAAGTCATATTTAATTATTTCGGTTTTTATTTTTTCTCGGCTGAACCACTGGGAATTTTTCAACAAAACTTGGCACAATAGCACTAATAGGATGTAAGTAACTATAGAAAAAAAAACAGCTCTTAATCATGAAGGGCATTTTTTCTTCCCTTATCCTGCTACGGCCTTTCTAAATTAGCTTATCGCATCGCTTTATTCAGAACGCGCCTGCGCGAATTGAGTTATCGTTCTTTTTTAATAATTTGTTTATAAAAAATACTGGTTTGGTATCATTGTAACACATCGCCAGCGTCTATTGGTTAAATGGTTAAAATTTGCTTCTGCATTAGTTGTGTGTTTTGTGTGTGTAGTGTTTTTTTGTTGTGTGAAACGTTTTTTTTGTTGTACGAAACTAAATGTATCTGTGATATTAGTCATCATAAGATTGTTTAGTATTTTGTTAGCAATGATAAACAACAAATTAATCACTTTTATTTTTAATTACCTCAGTATTTTTATGGCATCTTAGACAATACGAATAAATATTTTTTGAGAGATAATCTCGCGCATCTGACGACGCTTTGGCCTAGTTGGTAGTTAGCGGTCTCGGTTTCAATTCCCCGTAAGGGCAAATATTTCTGAGGTGATCGCAAGGACTTGTTCCTGAGCCTTAAATATTTTCTATTTATTTAAGTATTTATTACTCTATATAAGTATTTATATCGTTACCTTGTTCCCGTAGTACAAGCCTGGAGCTTAGTTTGACGAGGTCAAATTGGTGTGAGGTTTATACTACAATTTCTTTGCAGGTAGAATTGACATCATCTTGATTTTATGATTACTTTATCGATATTGTTATGTTGTTATCTTTATCATTATTATATTATACAATCATATTATTATAGCTTAATCATTATTTAAGTGTATGTGTATAGTTGGACCTTATGTTGCTCCGTCATTACAATCTCTGCTTTGCCCAAAGGTTAACTGGTGGAGAATATTACGGCATTAAGTTTACCTTTTGTATATCAACCCCCTTACTTATAAACCTGGATTAACCGTGAGTTAGCTTATGCCATGCTTTGTCACTTCTCTCAGATGCAAATGTCACAATTACAGATAAAGACAAAGCATGGCATAAGCTACCCCACTGTTATTCCACGTTTATACAATACAATATAAAACACTTAATCGTCCACCAAACATTATAGAGAAATAGCACAGTAAAAGACCCAGGTAAACAACAGGCAGTCTAATCGCTGATTAGATAACCTTAGAAGGGATAAGGTGTCAAATTAAAACATTTTACACAGTAGGTGGTGCAGACTAATTTCGAACGATAACAAGGAACTATGCTAGCTATAAAACACAATATAGCTATCAATATATTATACGCTTACCAAACTAATATATAGATAATCGAATGGGATCCTATAATTTCATAACCAACGTTTCACAAATGATTCATTCCACAAACATATCATTTGACAACCCGCGTTTTTTTCCGAAACTGTAAATAATTCTGGATTTTTGTCAGGACTATCGTGTAGAACCCTATATGGGTTAGGTTACGTTAATTTCATAACAATCCTAAAATATTTTATGGCTACAAAAAAAATAGGTTGCGAAACGATGCATTTGTCAGAGATTTGTCGGCAAAAAGGCAGATAACCTAATCAAATACATACTAATAATGGGGGAAAGTGTATTCTTTAGTGCAATAAAGATTCAATGTTATTCATTGAATCTCATCATTACAAGTGACATCCTCATGATGCCCACCTTTCCGTATGCATTCGGCAAACGTATATATCCCAGACCCACATTATCTTAGCGTAGTAGCACCCTCTTCAGCCATCCCGGTTTTGGAGCGCTCTTCAGTGTTTCTAATCCTCGCAATTCTACGAACATCTTTGGATCTTTAACGTAGTTTCCGCGGTAGAATAGTGCCACTCCATGTCTTCCCTGGATGTCGTTAGGGAGTAAAGGCTACTACAAGCCTTTATTCCCTTATTACGTGAACGGGAATAATGGCGGAAAAGAGGGGGTGGACACGCCGGAAGTTAAGGTTTTTAAGGACTAATTTTCTGACTAAGCCTATTCCCGCATAAACGGCGTCAGGACTGCTTTAGACCTATCATATAAAAACAAAACTTATATCCACACAAGCTATTAACTATTGACCACAGGAAAGACAACTTTTGTTTTTAAGAGTGTGTCCCATTAATACAGAAACGGATTTTCGTTGAAAAATCATCGAAGACCGTTGAGGTACGGAACCCTAAAATGATACTTTTTGTACACTAAGTTGCATTTTATCATTGTATAATTAAGTTTTCATTATAAACATAAATCATTGTTATCTGAAAGTCATTTTGTTTATAAGAAAGTAATCGACCATTAAACGGACCCATTGACCCTTGGGCAGCTATCTGAAAGTATTTATTTACATGTTTGTTACTATGCTATAGTTTGTTTTTAAATTAATATCAAAATATTATGCGTCTGTGGTGTTTTTTTAGACCTGTGTTAGTGTTTTTCTGCGAGGCAAAGGCCTCCCCTCCTTTTCGCCAATGTTCCCGGGGAAACAAAACTGGGCAAGAGCATGTCGGACCATGCTCAGTGTAGGGTTCCGAAGTCGCTAAGTACCTACTACAAACATAAAATTAGCAAGTAATAACTAACTTTCTATTTAAAGTCATTTGGTGCCGTCTTAGATGATTTTAGTAGGTATAAACACTTTAATCGCCTGTATCTCAAGAGCCAATGATGTCTATTTAGTCGTGATAGTTTTCTTTTCAAATTTGTTATACAATACAATACAATACAATACAAAACACTTTATTCGATTTAATTTAAGTTTTTTTGTCAGATTTTTAGTATTTGTAGTTTTGGCTGTAGAGGCGGGGGGGGGGGGGGGCGGCTTGTTAATCACTACATAGTATAAAACAAAGTCGCTTTTCTGTCCCTATATCCCTATGTATGCTTAAATCTTTAAAACTATGCAATAGATAATAGATAGAGTGATTGAAGAGGAAGGTTTATATGTATAATACTTTAATCCGGAGCGAAGCGAGGGCGGGTCGCTAGTATTTCATAAACGAATCCCTTGATGACAAACCCACAGTATTTTGGGAAAGACCTATCCAACGACACCCCACACTATGAGGTAGACGAGAAAAAAAAATATCCCCACGTCACGTGTAGGGGAGGTAAGTACCCCAAAAAAATATGTTATAAGTAAAGTGGAACAATGAAATGTTCATTGTACCACTTTGTTGGCGTGACTAATATTATTAATATTATTATTATATTCATGCCAAATCACAGCTTTCTAATATTAAGAGTCTCTGCGCTACGCTGCGGACGGACGGACGGACGGACAGACGGACGGCCATAGCGAAACTATAAGGGTTCCTAGTTTGACTACGAAACCCTAAAAACGGGATCCTATTACTAAAACTCCTTTGTCTGTCTGTCTGTCTGTCTGTCACCAGGCTGTATCTCATGAACCGCGATAGCTAGACAGTTAAAATTTTCACAGATGATGTATTTCTGTTGCCGCTATAACAACAATACTAAAAAAAAAAAAAAAATGTTTAAGGGGCACATACAATAAACGTGAAGTTTGCCTTTTTTTATAAATGTTATACCTAATAGTGTTTAATGTTGTATAGATAATGTTACGGAAACCTTCTTGCGCGAGTCCGACTCGCACTTGATCGGTTTTTTTTCCTCTGCAGCGCAAAGGCCTCTCATTCTTCTCGCCATTCTTCCCTAAAATGACAGTTGACAACCGATTATTTTTTTAAGGTGTTCGGAAAAAAACATGATCTATTAGTTTATTCTAAAAAGAGTATATTGATTGCAGGTAGCGTTAAAAAAGGTCTTAAGGTTTTTAAGTTTAATGTGGTTACAAATCATCTACTTACAAGTCTTTTTGGAGTTGTTGGTATTTCTTTAGCTCTGCCTACCCCACTCTGGAAATAAAGGCGTGATTTTATGTATGTAAAGTTTTAAAACAGGAAAAACAATTGTGATGCTCAACTTTCCACCTGTGTTGAAAAAAAAGGTTGAGCTGTCCAAATGCTTTAATCTTTAGAATAATGGCTACTAACCCTGGGTTCCTATATTCAAAATGTCTCGTTAAAATGAGACGTCTTGTTGAAATTTGCTACATACAAAATGTGTCATATTTTAACGAGACGTCACATTTAAACGAGACGTTTTGAATATAGGAACCCAGGGTTAGGCAAATTTGTTCCAATTGGCCCCGACTACCACCCGTTTTCATTTGTCAAACGACCTGCCTAACATCTGTGTCCTACTCTACTAGGTTAAAACGGTATTAAGTTCACCTTACGGCATTAAGTTCGCCTTTTGTATACTAACTGTATTCTATTGTGCAATAAAGATTAAATAAATAAATAAATAAATATTGCGTTTCACGTGTTTTAGTATTATTGTTTTTAACTCGGTCACCATTTATGTTAACTAAATAAGAGTTATCAAAACGTTGACAATACGAAAACACGTCAATGGCAACTCCTCGAAAATTATAGGATTAAATACAGTGTTTTACCGGCATGAGGGCTTTAAATGTAGGTATCGATTCTACTCCTCAAATGGAACTCCTTTTGTTCTACGACTTTAAATTTTTTTTAATTTTTATTTTTAATTTTTCATACAAAATAAATTAATTCACTGATTTTACTAGTAAAGTTTGAAAGTTTGATCACCTATAACTAACTGTAAATTAAGTTATTTTCTAAGTCGTAGAACAAAAGATGTAGCATTTGAGGAGTAGAATCGATACCTACATTTAAAGCCCTCATGCCGGTAATACACTGTATAAGTGGACATATTATTATTATGATCGAAACGTATGAAATAAAATATGTATTTTTAAAAACTAAAAATCGTCTTCTATTACCAAGAAATAACATATTTTAAAATGAATGGTCAGTCCTACTGAAGTTGGCGTCCCACTATATTTTTAACCAATAGCCGAATTCATTTACCTATAAGAAATTATTACTTGCTTTTTGAAGACTGTTTTTTTTTTTTTTAACATCAGTCCTGTAAAGTGTCGCTTGGCTTTTACTTTGAATTTGTTTGGACACACCGCCGTGTCGAGATTGTTTATTTGGTTTTTCTGTGACGCAGGAATAAACAACTGAAACGCTAATAAAACACGGATAAAAACGTGAGGAGCCTCTTTGCTGTCATCGACAGACTTCGTTACAGTCGCGTACTGAAATAGAATATTGACGTCACTCAATCCGACTTATTATAGGGTTGATTAAACATTGAAATGGTGAAGTTTATTATAAAGAAACTAGCAACCCACCAGCGGCTTTGCCCGCTGCAATTATTTGTTTTCATGTCACTTAGGGGTTTGAAAAATGGATGTTGGCCGATTCTCAGACCTACCCGATATGCACACAAACATAACGACTCTCACTTGAGTTTGAGTTCTAAAGGAGTTACACCGCCTGCCATGAATTTGTGTCTATTTCCCTATCCAAGGTTGTCTGGAATAGATCGCTATTTAGCGGTAAGACCACCTGTTGTATATAACTATGATTCAAATATACTTTTCCGTGTCCTGTTTTTTTTTTTGGTGTTCAATAAAGAGTAGTTATTGTTTTGTATTGTAACCTCGTAAGTCGAAATACTTTTGTAGTAACATTGTAATTACAACCTTATAGAACTAACTAAAGGCGTTTTATTTTTTATTTGAATAAAATTTTAATTGCAACCCTATCACTTTAACTATAAGGTAACTTTTATTTTTGGTATTATGTCCTCAGGGGAGAACCTCGGGCCTCGGGAGGTTAGCAATATCATCTCGCTAACACACACACATACTATACGTCATCCAAAACCCATATTCTAAACTCGCGGGCAAACCAGGTTCAACTTTAGCGATCTATAGCCATACCAACCCGAATACACATCGATGGTTGGACAATCAGAGATTCGATTTTTGAATCCCACCGACGTTAAATGATACAAAACATATAAAGCGTCACGCCTTCATTCTAAGAGTGGGGTCGGCAGAACTACAGAATTACAAACAAGTCAAAAAAAAATATGATAATTCTACAACCACATTTTTCACAATCAGGCTAAGTACCAATTTCACCATACAATGTTAATCTCCTGTTAGTTCATACATTTTGATCACTGTTAACGCTCTAATCATCAGTTAAGTGGTACTTAACAATTGGTACTTAGATAAAACCCAGTGTATTAGTGACAGGTTGCAAGCGCATCGCCTAACAGTACTACAAGCTTTTATTCCCTTAGTCGCCTCTTACGACATCCACGGGAAGACATAGAATGGCACTATTCTAACACAGCAACCACACGGGGGTCGATAAATGACATACATACATACGTAACGTCACGCCTTTATTCCCAGAGTGGGGTAGGCAGAGCAACAGAATACCAAGAACTCTAAACTTGTTGATAATTCTGTAACCATTTTGCATAGTCAGGCTAAGATGTTTACCAGTGTATTATTGACAGGTTGCAGGCCCATCGCCTAACAGTACTACAAGCCCTTATTCCCTTAGTCGCCTCTTACGACATCCACGGGAAGACATGGAGTGGCACTATTCTAACCCGGCAACCACACGGGGGTCGATAAATGAGTATCTTTAAAATCAATTTATGCGGCGATTTTATCTACCTTTTGGATTTGATTATAAAGGCGTTGTGACGTCAGACGCGCGAGACCCAACCTACCTACTAACGCACGTAACGGTGACCTTTAGAATATCCACAATTTCTCGTTACCTGAGCCGTTGGTTCGGGCTCAAAGTGCAACTGTGCAAAGTGGGCGACGCCATTTGCATTTCAGAAGATATGTGGGCGGCGTCTAGACCATACCAAACGTTTCCCCTGTTTCCTCTCTGGATAACATTAGAGCAATGTTTCCCATGCACTGAAATTCCTCTGTTTATTTATTTATTATATTAATACGACAAATTAAAGCGCTACGAGACAAAATCTATAAAAACTTACTAATGAAACTTAAACCTAAAAGTAAAACTAAACTAAAACTAAAATCTTAGACTAAAAACCGGACAAGAGCATGTCGAACCATGCTCAGTGTAGGGTTCCGAAGCTGTTAAGAACACAAACATAAAAATCAAAACAAGTAATAACTAATTTTCTATTTAAAATCAATTGGAGCTGTCGTAGGTGATTTTAGTAGGTATAAACACTTTAATCGCCTGTATCTCAAGAACTAATAACGTCTACTTAGTCATGATAGTTTTCCTTTTAAATTCGTTATATGCGCTTTCGTTTAAGATTTTTTGGCACTTGACTCTAATAAATATTTGCGCTTTAAAGCTTAATATTTCATAAACGTATCCCTTAATAGAATTTTTTTTTTACAAACCCGTAATATTTTTGAAAGACCTATGCAACGACACCTTACACTATAGAACAGACATGAAAAAAAAAACTAAAAATACCTTTCCATAGATATATAAAGTTATGTCCATTGGATCGGTACCACGTTCCATACATTTTTACCCATGATCCTTTTACATTATAATTAAAGACGACATTATTGCTAGCGGTAGGTACAGCATAAGTTTTTTTATGTTTCCTATTCTACCACGCATTATTAATTAAATATTTATAATAAACAGAAGCCTTCTAAAACCACAAACGAAATTCGCCAGTAAAGAAATCGAGTTTATTTACTAAAAATAAATAAAACAAAAACGTACCGTCATAAACATGGCCCTCCCTATGTTTTTGTTGAATTAATTATTAAGTTTGGTCCAGATTTTTTAAATGTACAAAATTAGTACCTATAGGTACTGAAAAATAGGTATACGAGTATATACCTATTTTTGCATAGTGATGTATTTAATCCGTAGGGACTAAAGTGACACCATACTCCCTAGGGACTAAATTACTTTTTCTCTTTAATTTTCTTTTAAGTAAAAGCTTTGGAAATCAACAAGCAGCCAGATAAATGTTACCATTTGATGACTTTGGCCTTGTCGTCGGAGTGTGCGGTAGAGGGCAGGCTGGGCATACAACCTCCTCGAAAAGGGTGGTTTTTGCTGTTTAAAACAGTGAGCAAAATACGATTTTGCTGCGAGCGTGAGACGAAGTAACTTTTTAATTTTGGTTCCGTGGCCGTGGTGCGGCGCACGGGCGGCTGGGGGATGTCGTTTTATTTTTACCATGTTGTTTTTTTAACTTATGGTAAATTATGTGACTGTTACATAATAACATCACACAAGCGTTTTTATGCCTTATTATGTACAGTTACAATCTACATACATATATTATTTAAAAAAAAAACAAAACAAACTAAACTGTTTTTGCGACAAGACAAATAGAACGTCAAAAATGGCGGCACCCGTAGTTTTTTTTTTAATTCAGAGACAAACTAGAGTTGGCCTCTACTATCATATCGTTCGATATCAAGTAACAAGCGAGATTTGTGAAAATTGTATGCAATTGACATTCCATTTCGAATAAAATGTCATCTCGAGTGATAATAGAATCGAGGTCAAATAAAATTGCTGTTTTTCAAAGATGTTCGAAATTTAAATGTAATTTTGATATCGAATTTGATGTTTAAGCAATAACAACATTTTCACAAATAAGAAATGTGTTCTAACAAAACAGTTTATCTTTATGCTAGTAGTAATTTGCGGTTTTTGAGCGCATCATAAAGGGTTTATGATATATATGTAGATAAAGGTTATATTTTCTCGCTGCTAAGGTGAAAAATTATATGTGCATCACAAGACCAAAGTTATTTGCATCTCGTGTCTTTGAATCCCTCGCTGCACTCAGGATTCTAACCTAGAATCCTTCGCTTGCTCGAGATTCAAAATCAATACTCGCAGCAAAAAACAACTTTGCTCTCTTGTTGCACTAATAACTATTATGGACTATTTTTTATGTTCCAACCCCAAAAGCAACCTTACTCTTTCTGCATAACATGAACCCTGAAAACCTCACACTCCTTTTTTGGGCAGTAATAATACCTCGTAAACGTTCTTATTTCGCTTATTATTATTAACCCTGATAGTTATTGTTCCTTTACACAAGCCAAAGTAAATATACCAAAAAAAAACATGCGTTAAAGCCACTTCGATTCACGTTCATATTCAAATTTGATTCAGTTTAACATGTGCGTTGGTATAAATGATAATATTCCACGAGAGCAGTAAATCGTTCCAGAAACCGTCGAATATAATGCTTCGCCCGTTAGCTTAGCACCCAAGGGAAAATCTGTCTATGTTGTTGAATCAATTTTATATTCTGAAGGCACTAACCGTAAAATGTTATACGTTTTGATATGGACGACGTAACGGTACTTAAAGGGTATATTGTACGTCATAAAACTAAAGTTCCGTTTTCTAAAGTCCATAAACTTTTTCATCATAACTATTGTGAGTCATAATGTTGAAAGTCATAATATAAGAAAGTATAATTTGCAGTTCGGATTTTCGCGGGTCGTACTTGTCAAAAGTCATAAAAAAAATATTCATAACTTTTAATATGGTGTAATGCATAACATTTTATATAGTTTTAAGGTTTTGGTGACCAAACTTGTCTGCTCGCTACGCTCACTTACTTCACTGGAACCTTAGGCAATTCAATGATATGAATAAAATCAATTATGACATAATAATATAATGCTCTTAAATATTTGTAAATAGTTATAGATATTAATAACTTTAGAATATTATAATGTTTAATATAATGGATAGTTAACGTTTCGAACTATTAAGCGTTATGCTTTAGAATTTTTATGACTTGATACTTATGATAAATAATTTGGAAAGAAATTTCTGACTGTGAAAATTTGATACAATTTTATGGGTGAAGGCATCCCGGGCACTTAACCTTGTAAGACGCGATATCTATTTTGATAACATTGTCATTGCAATTGCCTTTTGTATTTGGTGCTTTGTTCTGAAGCGAAAACTTGGGGATTCAGCGAGTTAAATTTGACCTGAACATACACATTCATATAAAATAAGTAATTAAAAAGCTTGTAAAAAATAGGCTGCTGTCCCTTTTGATATTTATAAAAAGACGAAAGATTCAAGTCACTAATCTCGCCTAGGAAGGCAGTTGACGACCTCGGATTTCACGGTCTGTGTTGCCAGTTCAGTGCTGGTCAAGTGTACAGACATGCAGTTACTTGTCTGTACACGTTGATCGATATCAACGACATGATCTGTCGGGCTCTTAGCACAGTTGCTTTCCCGGCTTCGCTGGAGCCCACAGGCCTGTCTGATGCACGTTAATTCCGTGGCATCTTGATCGCTCCTTGGCATGGGACGTCACTTGCGTTGATACGCTTGCGCCGTCTCACGTCCAAGGTTCTGCTCGCAAGCCAGAGACCACCGCAGACCACGCCCAAACCATCAAGTGCCGTAAATACGCTTTTTCAAGGCCAAATTACATATTTGCTGCATTTGCACTGGAAACTTTTCTGTGCCGTGGTCGTCTGACACGAAAAAATTCATAAAAGAAGTGTCAGACAAGTTAATCGGCGTCTCTGGCGACCACCGGCAAGGCTCCTTTTTTGCTCAACGACTGAGCATTGCCGTGCAATGGGGTAATGCTCCGAGCGTCCTCAGTACGATGCCGCAAGTGTGCAATTAACCATGATTGAAAATTTTACTTATGGTTTTTGCACTTTATTTGGGCGGTTATAAGACAGGATTGTCTAATAAATAAATTATATCTTGCCTCGTGTTATTTTCCAGGTACGAATATGTCTATCAGTGCTGCGTGGTGGCTGTGGCTCGCCGCGCTCGAGCTTCTATCTGCGCGGGCGCAGCTAACCCGCGTCACCTGGCCGGAGTGTCAGGAAACCAACCAGCATCGCATTGTACAGCCAGGAACACTTTACCCCAACGCCAAACTGTTATTTTTACAGTACTGCAACATAACTAACTTAGAACCAGGCAGTTTTAGCAACCTTCCTAATCTAGCTCATTTACGTTTAGGGTGGAATTATATCACGCAATTAGATTCCGGTCTGTTAAAACCACTTACTAAATTAAAAACGATATTTATAAATCAAAATAAATTGAAGGGAAAAACACTGCCGTCCAATTTATTTCATAATAACCGCAAATTAGAACAGATTAACTTTGCACATAACGATATGAATGGCGCTCCATTTGACCTTTTGCAGGGACTCGGAGATTTAAAATCCTTGAATATGTACAACTGTTCGCTCTCCCATGTACCATTACTAGTTACACAACCGATACTTAAAAAATTACGTCACCTAGATTTGAGTTACAATTGTATCGAAATAATTGACAATCCGGACACATTTACACGGCTTGCAAGTTTAAATACTCTGGACTTCATGCATAACCAGATAAATGATCTACATAAAGACATATGCACAGTCAATACATTTATGAAAACATTATGTATGTTCATAAAAACATCGCTAAATTTAGAAAGAACTGTGACATACATAATGTTAATACCAGAAATAAATATAAGCTCGCAGTGCCCTTCACGCGGCTCCATAAAATAAAAAACTCTTTTATGGGTAATTGTATTAGGTTCTATAATAAGCTCCCAAGTAATGTTACTGAACTATCAGTAAATAAATTTAAGAGTTACGTTAAGCGTAAACTAATTTCTAAAGCATATTATAGTATTAAAGACTATATTAATGATAACAATGCTTGGGACTGAATTGCTTGTAATAAAATGTTTAGTCCTTACGACAAAAGGTTGCGAACGTCGAAAAAAAAAAAGACATCCGACAGAGTTTCTTACAGGTTCTTCTCTGATCGGTCGCGATTTGAACCTGCAGTCAATTTAGGCTAAGTCGCTACTATGACGTTTCAAAAGAGTTTATTATTTGTAAACCTACTTGAATAAAGATTATTCTGATTCTGATTCTGATTCATATTTAAACCTTTAACACTGTTAGAAAGAGTTATTTTACGTAAGAACAAACTGAGTTACATTCCTGAGAGTTTTTTCAACATCAGTTTCTCCATTTAATCGATTTGGGAGATAACCTCATTGAATATATTCCTGCAAATGCGTTTCGTAACACGAATGTTAGTACATTGAATATATCCAACAATAAACTTTCACTTTTACCAGACGATTTATATTCAGCATTTACTATCAACGCGTTAACTTTCTTTAAATTCATTCATAACCCCTGGCGATGTGCGTGCCTAAATAAGATCCTTGTCCAATTAAAAAGACACAGCATAGTGTATGACACTGAGGGATTAGACGGTAAACACGAAGTGTGTATCATGTCTGATTACCCATGCAACGAAAACTTCAGGATAGCGATACCGTGAACCATGAGTCAGATTTACAATACATCTGGAAAATTTACAGCATAGTTTACTACTATATTTTATATAATAGTACCTAGCTGTTTCCTGCGATTCTGTCCACAAATAAGCCATTTATCACTATTCTTTCAGGAATCGTCCAATATTTCGGCATAAAAAGTGCCCTAAGTCCTTCCCCGGGACTTAAACTATCTCCATACTAAAGTTCATCCAAATCGGTTCAGCGGTTTTTCTGTGACAGCGTAACAAACAGACAGAAAGAGCTATTTTCACGTTTATAATATTAGTATAGATACTAGAAAAAGTTCTTTTGTTCTGAACACTTTTTCAAATTATCTACATTCAATTGTAAACAAAATAAATGTCACTGATACACTGGAAAACATCTAATCCTGATTGTAAAAATGTGGTAACAGAATTATAAACAAGTTTTTAGAGTTGATGGCAATTCTGTAGCTCTGCCTACCCCACTCTATAAATGAAATCATGATATTATGTACGTAAATTACTAAACTAACTGTGATGGTGCCCGGGAGGCTGCCAGCATTGCCTCTTTCAACAGCAAAGCTTGTCCTTTGGCCAAAGTAGCTGCCACCCCTCTGGTCACCAGACACGTCATTGAGGTGCGAGGAACTCTCTTTAAAGAGTTCCCTCGTGCCTGGTCCCAAGGCCCAAGAGTCTCAACTCCCAACGGCAGAAACTTGTAGCCTTCGCCGAGCAATATTTGCGCCGTTTTGGTTCTTCACCCGAATCAGCCGAGGCTCCCGGTTTATAATTTAGTAGAACTATGTAAACGCTTTCATTGGGGTAGGCAGAGCTACAGAATTACTAACAACATTTTGTACCATCGGCCCAAGAAGTTTACTAGTGTAGTGACAGGTTGCAAGCCCATCGCCTAATAGTACAAGCCCTTATTCCCTTAGTCGCTTCTTACGACATCCACGGGAAGACATGAAGTGGCTGGCTCTATTAAAACCCATAAGGACTGTAATTTATATTAATTTAATTAGTTGAGTTTTAAAATTGGGGGAGGGGACACTTGACTCTAACAAAAATTAGCGCTTAAAAGCTTAATATTTCATAAACGGAATAGTGTACCACTTTTAGTGTACCACTTTGTGGACGTGACTAATATGCATATTCATGCCAAATTACAGCTTTCTAGTACTAAGAGTCTCTGCGCTAGGCTGCGGACGGACGGACGGACGGACGGACATGGCGAAACTATAAGGGTTCCTAGTTTGACTACGGAACCCTTATTCTCATATTTTTGTTAACTGGTTAAGAATGCCTTAAGGCATTAAGTAATTTTAAGTAAATATTTTGCACAGGTGGGCTAAGATGTTTACTGGAGTATTAGTGACAGGTTGCAAGCCCATCGCCTAAAAGTACTACAAGCCCTTATTCCCATAGTCGCCTCTTACGACATCCACGGGAAGACATGGAGTGGCACTATTCTAACCCGGCAACCACACGGACATTACACGGTTTTACTATATTAACTTAACGAATTCTTTTTTTATGCAAAAGATAACTGTGCCTAAGTGTTTGCAGGGCGGTTTTCAAAAAGTGTAGGTACATCGTTGAGAACAAAAATTAAAAAGCTTGAACTTTTCCATTTCGTCACGAAAATTAACGTATCTATATGTACGGCTAATTTTCCGGATGAAATAGAAAAGTAAAATTTTGACTTTTTAAAAAAAAATGCCTTTCATCATAATTTAATGCAAAGTTACATGTAATACAGGGCCTCTATTCTACTGCGTTATAACGATATCGCATTTGTCGTTTTTAGAATTGTTTATGTCACAGTCGCCTTTATTGTAAATGACATAAAAGTTATCAAAACATTGACGATACGGAAACGCGTCAAAGACGATATCGTTATTATCGTGTAGAATCCCAGCCCTAGACGCTGTAATTCAATTTTCATAGCAAATTACATGTCGATAATCGAATATGTGTGTATTCGATTATGTATGTCGGCACTGAGACGTGCACGTGCATAATTGAATTGACCCGAAACTATGAATTAATTACTCCGATTGATCAGGGGTGTTTTTTTTATGTGATGAGAAGGCACACGAGCACTCAGGCCACCTGATGGTAAGTGGAATTTGAGACCCATAGACATTTGAACTCTCAAGACTATAATCCTTAGACCTCAAATGCGTTGCCAACCCTGAGGACTACGATGGTATGCTTATATGCTAGTAATTTCACCGGTTGTCTTATCCCCACACCGGAACACAACGATGCGAACACTGTTGCTTGGCGGGTGGTTAATGGATAAGATGGTGGTAGCGATCCGGACGCACCCTGCACAGGGTCCTACCACCACTAAAAAGCAAGTAAGTTGATTTTCGTAAGCGTATCACTTTTTAATTTGACACAGCTCGTATTATCCGACGAGTTTAAGTTGTCACGTCAGAGCGTACAAAACATATTTTACCGTGTGCATTCTCCATTAGGCAAAAGGTTGATATGCATAATGCATAACCTATAATCGCAATAAAGACCTCCCTTTAAAAGGCCTATTTAGGGTCCGAATTTAAAAACCGGCCAAGTGCGAGTCGAACTCGCGCACGAAGGGTTCCGTACCATTACTCGTATCTATGAAAACGGCAAAAATAACATGTCCATTGTATGGGAGGCCCCCTTAAATGATTGCTGTAATTTGATTTAATTATTTATTTTTAAGGTAAATAATAACTAAATATTCTGGGAATATTTCAAAAAAAATATTTTTTGCTAAAATATGTTTTGAACGCTCCGACGGGACTTCTTAAACTTGCCAGATAAAACATCACCTTTAAGAACGACGCAGTGCTGTGTTGAGAGAATCACCCCCTGCACGGTCGCGTCGAGCGAATATGTTTGTTCTATACATTTTTAAAGTTATCGATAATCGTATATTATGCTTATATAGGGGTATCCCTTTGAAACGCATAAAACTGTTTTAACGAATGTATTGTTTGGTCAAAATCTTTTCAAATAGGAAACATCGTTTCATGCTGTTATTACAGAATTTAATAAACATCTAATATGAAGATTAAGTAAGGTTAGATTAGTTTTTATAATAATAAAAAAACGTATCAGTTGCAAAAACCATGTCCACCAAATTTTTGACGGAACAATATATTATATAAATAAATAAATATAAATATCCGGGGACAGTGTCCCACAAATTGACCTGATCCTAAACTAAGCTCTAGCCTTGCACTAGACAACGATAAACATACTTATATAGAGAAATACTTGTGCTCATCACACAATTATCTGTCCTTTCCGGGATGCGAACCCGGAACACTAGCTTTGTAGGCACTTAAAGACAAACAATGATTATGTCACTCGATAAAGTCCCTTATCTAGGGCTTCAGCAATATAGGAAATGTTCTCAACGATCGACCAAGCATCGTTAGCCTTCGACATAAAACTTGATAAGACATTGGATCCGTCGCAGATTTATAACTAAACTTCGCATTGTATAACGTCTATTTAAGTCTCCCGATGACCTAACTGCTAAACTTTTAATCAGCAATTTTATCAAGAGAAACGCCAGTATTTTATCGTTCGACAAATTTATCTTCTTACATTACCAAGGTCCGTAGCATGGTCGCCTTTATCGACGTGGATAAACGTGACGGCAAGAGCATGTCGGACCATGCTCAGTGTAGGGTTCCGAAGCCGTTAAGTACTACAAACATAAAAACCGGGCAAGAGCATGTCAGACCATGCTCAGTGTAGGGTTCCGAAGCCGTTAAGTACTACAAACATAAAAACCGGGCAAGAGCATGTCGGACCATGCTCAGTGTAGGGTTCCGAAGCCGTTAAGTACTACAAACATAAAAACCGGGCAAGAGCATGTCAGACCATGCTCAGTGTAGGGTTCCGAAGCCGTTAAGTACTACAAACATAAAAACCGGGCAAGAGCATGTCGGACCATGCTCAGTGTAGGGTTCCGAAGCCGTTAAGTACTACAAACATAAAAACCAAGAAGCATAACTAATTTTCTATTTAAAGTCATTTGGTGCCGTCTTAGATGATTTTAGTAGGTATAAACATTTTAATCGCCTGTATCTCAAGAACCAATGATGTCTACTTAGTCGTGATAGATTTCCTTAAAAATTCGTTATATTGCTCGTTAGATTTTTGCAGATTTTTAGTATTTTCAGGCCCGTACAACAAACTTGAATTTATTTGCCGTTTTTTGCTCGATATTAATAAATGGCAAAAGGTGGATTACTATAGGGTCTAATGTCGTTACTTTATAATAAATTAAGTGATGTATTTATTGTGATGTGATTATTGGATAGCTCTAAAAAAATATTATGTATATTAGGTGATTGTCAATTATACATTTGGCGGACTGTTTAGTCAATATTGAACTCTAAAAGTGTAATTTTCTCTAGTAACCTTTAATTTCGTTTCATTAACCTACTTTTCAAGTGATAGAATCAAGTGTCAGCTGAAGGAAAAGATAAAGCCTAATTGTCAGGATTACCAGTTTATGTGTGACATTATCAAGGAATTGCTTTTATATTTTATGAGGCGTGTAAAGCTTGTAATTAACCTCTGTACTAAGACTAATCTCCTAGTAAACTTTACCCGTGTAACAGTACCCAAACTCGATAAAAGTAAAATTAATTATACTCAATTAGAAAACTGATGAACTCGCGTGAATAGCTCTAACGTGCACTTTTTAAACGAAGTTTCGGATGTGAAGCTTAGGCCTACGTTAAATATGTCAAAAAATATGATAATAATAAAATAAATTTCCTGTGTGGTGTCCGGGTTAGAATAGTGCAACTCCATGTCTTCCCGTGGATGACGTAAGAGGCGACTAAGAGAATAAGGGCTTATAGTACTGTTAAGCGATGGGCTTGCAACCTGTCACTAATACACTAGTAAACTTTTACAGAATTATCAACAAGTCTTTAGAGTTGTTAGTATTTCTGTAGCTCTGCCTACCCCACTCTGGGAATGAAGGCGTGATGTTATGTAGGTATTGTATGGTTTTTTTATGGCATTAACCCGTCGGAACCCAGTGACATCAATAGATGTCATACCCTTAAATACTAATTTCGAACTTTATTGTTGATTGACAAAAGATTTAAAATTCGAATTTTAATGATTCAATTATTAGTCTCACGGGTTCCGAGAAGTTAAGAAGGCAAACGAGCACTCAGGCTACTAGGGCCTCTATTCAGGTGCGTTAAAACGATATCGTGTTTGACACGTTTAAGAATCGTTTATGTCACAGTCGCCATTATTGTAAATGACATTTCATCACGTTATCAAAACGTTGACAATACGGAAACAGGTCAAAAACGATATCTTTAAAACTACGCAACGGATTTTGATGCGGTTTTTTTTAATTGATAGTGTGATGGAAGAGGAAGGTTTATATGTATAATACTTTAATCCGGAGCGAAGCGAGGGCAGGTCGCTAGTTATTTACAAAATAGACTTCTAAGAAATTTGTTTTCTAAAAAATAATTATGCCAAAAATGTTTTAACAAAAACAGGGGCGGGGTCGGTATACGCACTTTTGATATATCATTGGTCGATGTAACGATTACGGTATATAATGCGCTTTTGGTATAAAAATGTACGACGGCGAGAAGTGTTAGGAAGAATCTATACTATTATAATAACCTATCTATTCTACCTTAAGGCAGGTCTCTGTCAGGTACGACGACGAGCGAGAGAAAAAAAAAAAAAAAAAAAAAAAAAAGTGCCCATATTTTACTTTTGTTAAAGCTACAAATACAAAGACTGTTTTTATTGAAATTACATATTATATCATACATGCATTATATTAAATAAACGTTATATCCAACATTATATTTATTGCACAATACACACCATGAAATTAATATCTGCTTTGTTGTTATATCAAAAGTTTATTATGCTGCTGGAGTGATGATATTCTATGAAATTATATCAAATGTTGTTATATCTAGTGAAAATATATCAAAAGTTGTTACATCGATAATTACACACCCCAATAAAAGACCTAATGTTTGCTAAGACCGTTTACCTGTATCTCCTATGTTTTCAAAATTCCTCGTAATGTCCCAGTTAAAAAAAACACGATATTTCAGAATTTCGCCCTCTCTTTATTTACAACGGATCTAAACCGCCTGTCAGTATAGTTTCTGTATGAGAGGAGCGCTGAAAACGACAGGTGAAATTATTGCAGTAATTTTATTTCTATATTTTGAAGATAAACTGTTATCCATACTCCATGCAAATTTTATAAAAGAGCTAACCAGCGGTGCAACAATATTAAAAAACTGGCCAAGTGCGAGTTAGACTTGCTCACGAACGGTTCCGTACCATTATACATACATGCATAAATCACGCCTGTTTCCTAGAGGGGTAGGCAGAGACCACTTCTTTCCACCTGCTACGATCCTGACAAAGCTCTTTCGCTTCTTCCACATTCATATATCGAGTCATGCATTCACGTCGGTTTCGGGTACTTAAGATTCGGCCCTTTTCCAGTATTTCCCCGATTTGATTTAAAAAAGTACGCCTAGGGCGCCCCCTTCCGACCCTTCCACTCACTTTCGCACTGTATATTTCTTTCGTCAATCTTTTTTCATCCATCCTTTCCAAATAACCGAACCATCGAAGCATGCCCTTTTCAATTTTAGTCACTACATCTTCTTTCAGACCACACTTCTCTCTGATGTTTTCATTCCTTACTCTATCACACAGTTTCACACCACACATACTACACAAAGAGCGCACAACATTAGACACTATATTAGTCTACCTGTTGCCATTATTAACATCGAGAAAATACGGCCATAAAGTCACATTTATTGTATGGCTTTTTTTTAATGTATTTATACAACTAATTATTCTCTGAATACTTTAAACGTCTACCTGTTTCCGTAATTAATATCGATCAAAAACAGCAAAAAAAGCCTTCGTTACTTAGTGATAATATAGTAGTATTCAACTAGTGAAATATTTTTTGAAATCGATCTAGTCGTTATTGAGTTTTTTTGTTACACACATTCAAAATCTTTCTTTTTAGTGTTCCGTAGTCAAACTAGGAACCCTTATAGTTTCGCCATTTCCGTCCGTCCGTCCGTCCGCAGCCTAGCGCAGAGACTCTTAGTACTAGAACGCTGTAATTTGGCACGAATATGCATATTAGTCAAGCCAACAAAGTGGTACAATAAAATGTAAAAAAAATAACAATTTAGGGTACCTCCCCTACACGTAACGTGGGGATGTACGTTTTTTTCTCGTCTACCCTATAGTGTGTGATGTCGTTGGATAGGTCTTTATTACGGGTTTGTGAAAACAGTTTTTCGATTAAGTAATCTGTTGATGAAATATTAAGCTTTAAAGCGCTAATCTTAGTTAGACTCGTGTGTCACCCCTGCAGTAAAAACTACAAATTAATACTAAAATTCTGAAAATATTCTTAAATGATAGAGCATATCTTATAACGAATTTTAATGGAAAACTATCACGATTAAGTAGACATAATTGGTTCTTGAGGTACAGGCGATTAAAGTGTTTATACCTACTAAAATCATCTAAGACGGCACCAATTGACTTATATAGAAAATTAGTTGTTACTTGTTGATTTTTATATTTTTAGTACTGAACGGCTTCGGAACCCTACACTGAGCATGGTCCGTCATGCTCTTGCCCGGTTTTTAAGTAGCGGTTTCCCGCGGCTCCGTTCGCATATAAGTCGTTTATTGCTATTCTGTCCAGTCTTGTCCAGTTTTTCTAGATAAAATGTACCCTATGTCCTTACCCGGGACTCAAACTATCTCCATTCCAAATTTCATCTAAATCTGTCAGCGATTTATCCGTGAAAGCGTAACAGATAGACTTAATCCTCCTTGGGGTCCTGGGTTCAAATCCCGGTAAGGGCAGATATTTGTGTGATGAACATGAGTATTTGTACCTGAGTCTTGGATGTTTTCTATGTATTTAAGTATATATTTATCTATATAAGTAAGCTTATCGTTGTCTAGTACCCATAGTACAAGCCTAGAGCTTAGTTTGGGACTAGGTCAATTTGTGTGACATTGTCCTGTGATTTATTTATTTATTTTATTTAATTTTACATTAATAGTATTAGTAAGGATTTTATGGATTTGTTACTTACAAAGGTAGACAAAAAACGGCAACGAACTAACGTTGTCTGCAGGCTTCTCTAATTTAATAAGACACTCTGTATATCGTTCACTTAGATAGAACTCCGTCTAGAATAACAACGCAAAGAAAATAATGTTTTTAACTTGGTATTACTTCGGTCCTTTTTGATGCTTAGGTCATCTGTAAATAATCTATTTTTGAAACCTTTGCTTGTGGCTTTTTCCTCGCAATTTTTTGTCACGAGTATTGACACGTTAATTAATAGCAAATAAATTATAGTGATTAATTTCAAAATTAACTGTCGTGGGACTCTATTCTGGTGGATAATTGCTTTTTTAGGGTTCCGTACCTAAAGGGTAAAAACGGGACCCTATTATTAAGACTACTGTCCGTCTGTCTGTATGTTTGCCTGTTTGTCACCAGGCTGTATCTCATAAACCGTGACAGCTAGACCATTGAAATTTTCACAGATGATGTATTTCTGTTGCCGTTATAACAACAAAGACTAAAAACAAAAACATAATAATATTTAATTGGGGCTCCGATGCAACAGAGATGATTTTTTTCAATGTTTTAGCTGGATGTTAATAACGGCAGCAGGAAAACGCAGGAATATTAAGTAGTATATTCAGGTTAAAAAAAGGGGGTACCCCATACAAAAAGATTTTGGTTATAGACAGACACCGTGGTCACAGACAAACACCGAGACAGGTGAAACAAAAAAAGGTTGTAATATAGCGTCTAATGTTGTATAGATAATGATATGGAACCCTTCGTGAGCGAGTCCGACTCGCAATTGGCCGGTTTTTAGGGTTCCGTAGCCAAATGGCAAAAAACTCAATTTTTTTTTTTCATCAAACCCATACGTGTGGGGTATCTATGGATAGGTCTTCAAAAATGATATTGAGGTTACTAACATCATTTTTTTCTAAACTGAACAGTTTGCGCGAGAGACACTTCCAAAGTGTTGAAATGTGTGACCCCCCCCTGTAACTTCTAAAATAAGAGAATGATAGAACTAAAAAAAATATATGATGTACATTACCATGCAAACTTTCACCGAAAATTGGTTTGAACGAAATCTAGTAAGTAGTTTTTTTTAATACGTCATAAAAATATTGATCAAAGCTACAACGAACTTTTATATTATGTTACTTGCTGCTACGGAACCCATCATGGGCGAGTCCGACTCGCACTTGGCCGCTTTTTACGTATTATCGTACTAACGGCATCGGAACCTTACACTGAGGCTACATCAGTATGAAACATCACTCGAAAAAACCTGACAAGAGCATGTCGGACCATACTTAGTGTATGGTTCCGATGCCATTACTATAAACACAAAACTATCTCCGAAAATATGATAACATGTCAAAGGCAATAAAGTTTAACAAAGTAGAAAAGAGACCCTGAGGGCGTTAGCCAAACGCTGCTAACGATTCTATTTTCTATCGACTCAAAACATATGGAGTTGACATAAGCGGTCGAGCGAGGTCATCCTGTGTCGTTATTCTCTTTACGCTTAGCGTTATGCACCCACTAAGCCCTCAGGTAAAATAATCTAATGAAACCTAAACAAATGTAGATAAAACTCGGTAATTATGAGAGCATCTAATTACCATATGAAAGACAACCTAATTCCCGCAGCGCTCGGTTTGTGAAAACATTACTAACTGTTTCATCTGCTCAGATTCACCCGGAGAGCAGATTACGAGCGAAATACCTATTAACGAAATGTACTTCGGCAGGAATGACTTCATTTAGTGCGAACTCAGTGTATAATCGTAGGCGGTTGGTAATATTTTGCTACCAAACTTTTTTGTAACATTTCTAATGTAAAAAAAGCGGTACAGTATTTTTTGGGTTCCGTTGTCAAAGTACCCTTATAGTTTCGCCATGTCCGTCCGTCCGCAGCCTAGCGCAGAGACTCTAAGTACTAGAAAGCTGTAATGCTAACAAAGGAGTACAATAAAATATAAAAAAAAAAAATTTTTTAGAGTACCTACCCACACATAACGTGGGGATGTATATTTTTTGTCGTCTACCCTATAGTATTTGTGTTGTATTGTATTATTTTTAAATTACCTGCTTTGTCTTGCGGTGATTATTCTTAGCAATAAGTTTTTATTATTATTAATGCATTAAATTAAATTTAAATTAAATTAAATTCCGTAGATTATTAGTAACATTAAATCTTATTCTATATTAGTAATTATTTAAAAACAAAAAAAAAAAATATAGTTCCTATGGCGACTGCCAATAATTATCTTAACGTTTAAATATACATCAGTTCACATGTGAATGCCAACGCGGTCCGTTGGAGACTCTCGAGCGTTCCCCTCAAATTCCATATTTCGAAATGCTTTTCTATACAAAAGATTTCGAGACATTTCGACATAACAAAATAAAAAAAGAGAAAACAATGAAAGGAGTAGGTATGTATTGCTACATCCTTCTTTAATTATAAGTGTGACAACACAGGGCAGTCAGGCCGGTTAGCAATCATGCTAACTATGGTGTTGCGGCTGCCGCGCACCCGCTGGAGCAGTGAAGCTGCTTTCTTACGCAAGATCGCGTGGAACCCGTGCGTGCGCGCCGCCGCGAACATCGCCGACGCGCTGCAGCAGCGCGGCAGCCCCAACAGCAGCAACAGCATCCCATTGTTATATTGTACGCGCAGGGCGTTGTAGGCTTGTTTCGTGTACTTAACCCAGAGACCGCTCGAGTAGAAAGATGTGCAGTATGCTTTGAATAGTGTTATCTTAACGTCAACAGAACTTCGAGCAAATCTCCGAGCTAGTACATTACTCCTTACCGCCAACGCCCTCCGCTCCCTTTCAATATCTTCACTATCGTGAAGATATTGTTTTGTTTAAAGCGCTCGTATATACCGAGTGTTGCCTGTAATAGGAGCAATAAATTTAGGGATCGTTTCCACACCACAAACGTAACAACATTTAAACTACAACTTTTGAAAATAACTTATTGTTAACAAAATATTAATGAATTTAGATTTTCCAAGCACGCAATGTAATGCGAAAACTACGAAGTTTGTACGCTGACAGGAGATGTCAACTAGACTATTGGATGGAGCACATTGAAAATGCTAGTTTGTTCAAAAATTATCTAATAATAAATTACATTTTTTTTAAGGTCGTAGAACAAATGTTGCTACGTTTATAGAGTGGAAACGATCGAACGATTGCTACGTTTATAGAATCGTGCTACAAAATGAAAGTATTCGTCACTTGTGTTAGAGTGAGATTCGTACCTCACCCTTTTAAACTCTAAAGACTTGTAAGAGGGCTTCGATGTGATTATTTAACTGAATTATGAATATGAGTTGCGTGATTCATATCACGATGCTTTCATTTAGTATGAAAAAATAAAACCTCAAATAAAACAAAACCCCAGTGTCCTTAACTGGTTTTACTGTTACACTTGCATTGAAATAGATCAAATATGTCATATTTACTACCGAATTTAACGTAACGTCACCAGTACTCGACAAAGGACCAATGTTTTTTTTTTTATGTCAAAGAGAAGGCACACGAGCACTCAGGCCACCTGATGGTAAGTGGAATCTGAGACCCATAGACATTTGAATTCTCAAGACTATAATCCCAAGACCTCAAATGCGTTGCCAACCCTGAGGACTAAGATGGAATGCCTCTATGCTAGTAATTTCACCGGTTGTCTTATCCCACACCGGAACACAACAATGCGAACACTGTTGCTTGGCGGGTGGTTAATGGCTAAGATGGTGGTAGCGATCTGGACGGACACTGCACAGGGTCCTACCACCACTAAAATGTTCAATGACTCTTATTCAAAGAAGACAAGAGTTATTCATTTGTTTGCAACAATCAATTTATAACCCTATGATATTTGAAATAAAGCTTCTGTCGATTATTGGTGTTTGTCAACTAAAAGTGTCGAGCACTGGATGCCGTTACGTTACTTCAGAAAATATTTAATACAACTTCAGCCAAGGTGACAAAGACAAAATTTAAACATTATGAACTTACGACGTCATTAAAAGCAACGACCTGAAACATGATAGCGGACATTTGCTGCTAAACAAAGAGAACGACATAGATTCCAGGCAAGTGTTAAGGCGACTAGAATTCTGGCAAAGCGTTATCAATTCAGTGGAGTTAGACAAGATTCATTCTGCTAACGTTATTTCCTAGGGCCCAAGTCAAAACGCAAGCGCTACTCCGTTTTTCTATTCTACTTATTGCTCAATACATACAGGGTATCTCATTTAAATCGGTCAGGGCTGTGATTCTACACGGTAATAATGATATCGTATTTGACGTGTTTCCGTATTGTCAACGTTTTCATAACTCTTATGTCATTTACAAAAATGGCGACTGTGACATAAACGATTATTAAACGTGTCAAACACGATATCGTTTTAGCGCACCTGAATAGAGGCCCAGTATGGGAAATTTAGAAACTATAAGATGTACGAAGATCAGTTCTTAGGAACCATGTGATCGATTATAATAAGCAGAAAAACTGAATTCTTACATTTAAAAAACCTGTAAGATCGGGAATTGAACCCGGTTGTTTTAAAAAAAAAATCTATTTAGTTACCGATTGTGTAGGTCTTAAGCAGTAAATGGCTCTTTGAAACATGATGTTTAAAATGAATAAAATGCATTGTTTACACATACTTTAATTTAATTTATTTTAGCAGGTGTTTATTTTAGTAGGGATAATTTTACATGCCTGAAGTTGTTGGATATTGAACGGTGGTCACTTCGAACACCTACTTAAATAAATGAAAGTACTTATGTGAAAACAATGCATTTTATTCATTTTACACATCATGTTTCATAGAGCCGTTTACTGCTTAAGACCTACACAATCGATTTCTAAACAGAAATAATGTAAGCTTTTTTTTTCAAAACATCTGGGTTCGATTCCCGAGCTGAGTACAGGTTTTTTTATAATGTATAAAAGCAGATTTTCTTCTTATTTTTAAGAACTTAAGGCATAGAAAGTGCGATAAATAGAAGGCAACATACAGATCGCTGATATGTAGTCTTATTGGGATTAGGTGTGCCAAAAAGAGACGGTTCTATAAGCTAAAATGTGGTTTATGTGTGCAGACCAGTGACCTTCTATATACAAGGACTTCGCATCAGCGCACAAAACACAGGACGGCATAATTGTGCTTAATGCGCTTCAAGCACACTTCTTACCTTAGTCGTCGTTGATTGCAAAACCGTAAGGATGCTGAAGTGTGTCATCAAAAAGTGCCGAAAACATACCGTAACGGCAAATAACAAAATCTGTAAATAATGTATTAAATTATCGATAAATGTCATTAATGGTTGACAGCTATTATTAAGTATTCCATATCTTTCTCTCACGCGCGTTAGAAAGAAACAGCCGAAAGGACGTTACAAGAACATAGTCAGAAAAGAAAACAATAGATTAGATAATTTTAGTGTTCCATCGCCCAATGTGTTAATTGCAAAAACGTGGAAAAATTGAAACAAAATATTTTTTTCTTTGTTTAACGAAAATTAGTCATACAATTGTATGATTAAACTTCGTTACACAAAGGAAAAATATTTTGTTTTAATTAAACATTGACATCAATTAGTAGGGCCTTAACCATGTACAATATTTTTGCAATTCACCCAAATGGCAAAAACGGAACCTTTATTATAATAGCTGAGAAATTTCGAGAGAGAATTGGCGCAAGTAAGTAGCAAGAGCAAGATATTTGAAAAACTACATAATTTAAGTTTTTTTTCCTCAGATATTTTTTAATCTAATGTATATATCACCACTGAAGGAGATAAGCATTTAAAAAAGATAGCTGTTGCGCATATTGATGTCAGTAGTTAGTAATGTACAAACCTGTTCCATTAAAGTTGTAGTGTGCTACGCCACTCTTACACTCTCACCCATATGTTCCCTACATAACTACTAGCACATAAGTTAGCCGGATCAATTCTCTTTCAAATGTCAACATATTTTCCCAAATTGACGCACACACACAAGATCAGTTAAGTCATATTTATTTTCTGCCCAAAGCAATCATACAGAGACGTGTTGACGTCCGTCTACACTACTATGCCGGAAGTATATGTTGGTAAAGAAGGCTGTCTAAAAGACAAGGTTCTCATAAATAAAAAATAAATCGACTGTGGCTGACGGCTTAACTTATAAGCGTTCCGTTATTCCTCTTGAGTTTGGAAACCCTAAAATTAACGGTACGTCTCTACTCCATTGCTACCTTGTTCCAGTCAGCTTCTAAAATCGATATACGTGATACATTTCTGATTAATGATAGACGACATTATAAAGGACTGGTATGTCAACGGCAATGTATCGATAATGCAAGTCGAAGCTTCATATGGTGAAATAAGATGTACTCGTGTACGTGATTTGTCCATGTGTATAGAATTTCACTGGTGCAGAGATTGTATAGGCTCATCTACCACCATGGAGGACACCATGGTGATCAGTTGGTGACCATTTACACGAGTTGACAACACCTTGGTGTACGGCTAGTTTTACCAAGAACTGGACTCTATAATCTTTTCTTTTTTAACTTATTGAACATTAATATTGAGTTCAAGACATGTACAGTAGTGCCACAAATATAAGTTACAACGATGTACCTGCGCAGAAAGCATTTTTGTAGAAGGCGCGAAAAGGTTTTGGCCAATTATAAGAGTTACAATAAACAAGTACCTTAAATAATAATTATAACGCAAATATTCATTTGGAGTATAATCATTTGTTTTTAATGCAAACGTATAAACTGTTAGTGTTTCATAATTTCTGTTAATAAATTTGACGACACGCTAGTCCAGTTGGTAGTGACCCTGCCTTCGAAGCTAGGGGGTTCTGGGTTCAAATGCCGATAAGGGCAGATATGTGTATGATGAGCACGAGTATTTGTTCGTGAGTCTTGGATGTTTTCTATGTATTTAAGCATATATTTCTCTATGTAAGTAAGTTAATCGTTGTCTAGTAGGTACCCATATTACAAGCCTAGGGCATAGTTTGGGACTAGGTCAATTGTGTAACATTGTCTTTTGATGTTTATTTATTATTGGAAACTCGATTGCTATAAAAATATCAACTATAAAGCGAAAAACAAGCTCTAGTATCCATATAAAATAGTAAGAGCAATCTATTTATTTACGTAACTTGAATATTGGAAAGTGTTCCCTCTTGCGCCATGAAGCCGAATCTAATGACGTATTTATCAAAATCGGGTAAGCCGTTGAGTAGTAATGAGCGAACATAAAGGGTGTCCCAGAATTTACGCAAGATTTACCAAGTAATTCTATAGTAAATACATACTTACAAAACATCACGCCTTAATTCTCAGAGTGGGGTAGGCAGAGCTACAGACTTTACAAGTCTAAAAAGACATCGTGATAATTCTGTAACCACTTTTTGCAGTCATGTTGCAAGCTCATCGCCTAACAGTACTACCAAGCCAAAACAATATTAATGTAATACACGACTTAACTATTTAAATTAAATGATGTTTTAGTAACTTAAACATAATGTAAGTATTTGGAGAACGATTCGTGTAAACAGAACAAGGTAAAAGTTTTGTCCTGGCCGCTCGGATGTCCCTTTCTATCTAATCGGTAACGATAGAGACCTCTGAGCGTCAAGCAAAAAAATACAACTCGTGCTAGTCATACTGTTCGTACTGCTCTCTGATTGCGCGGCGCGCACGCACCATTCTGCAGTATCTCAGACAAAACTCCTGTAGCAAACGCAACCTTATTTCCAACAGGACAGGATTGAATCTGCTTTGGCCATTGAATTTGAGATACTGCTTATTGGCTTGGGAGGGCAGCATTGTTACTCACATTTAATCTATTTGAATCAGATCGACCCGGCTCGCATTCGTTCCAGAAACTTCAAGCAAACGGTCAGACATTGCAATACATTGTTGAAATTTTGTGACTATTGATTTGGGGTAAGCATTATTAAATTTAACTCAGTGTTCATTGATTGACTCTTACCCGTTTGATTTCTGAATAATAGTTATTAATGTGTGAAAGGAAAGAACCGTTATTCAATAATCAATGATTTAAGAGGACTGAGAAGTAAAAAAAAACCATACATAATGCGATAACGTTTTTCTCTCCTTAAACGTTGTCCAATTTTTACGATTTTTAAATATTATGTTGTAGATATTATGAAAAACTATTTTCGTACGTTTTCCTTTTCAAGAAAATATTAATTGAAAAAGACTTAGTTTTCCATAATATCTACAGCATATTCGAAAACCGTGAAAATCGGATTGCATTAAGGGGGTGAGAAACGCTATCACCCGGAGCTAAATTTGAATGGATTATTTTTGATAGCTACGCGATTTAAGCATCGCTTCACAATCCTCTTAACATTCGAGCATGTCGGACCTTGCTCAGTGTAAGGTTCCGGAGCCGTTACCAAAACTGAGAATGCAGTCTATGGGTCACAGATCCCACGTCAGGTGGCCTGTGTGCCAACATGCCATAAACAAAACTTTGTTAATTGGTACCCACAACGCGACCGCGGAGGTCCGGACTTGTGGTCACGAGTCGACGCGTCCTACCAAAGAGTCACAGTGGGATAATTGAATACTCAAATGCTTATTGCATTTCTAGAAGTTCAGGAGTAGGGATGTTATGGAGGCACAACCCGGAACCGGATCCGGAGTTTAATTTCTCCATTTAACGGATTCGGATCCGGAGCCGGAGGTGAAATTGGAGCCGTATCCGAAGCCGGATCCGGAGCCGCATCCGGACGTTTTTTTATGTTATGGGGAAGGCAAACGAGCACTCAGGCCACCTGATGGTAAGTGGAACCTGAGACCCATACACTTTTGAATTCTCAAGACTATAATCCTAAGACCTCAAATGCGTTGCCAACCCTGAGGACTAAGATGGAATGCCTCTATGCTGGTAATTTCACCGGTTGTCTTATCCCCACACCGGAACACAACAATGCCAATACTGTTGCTTGGCGGGTGGTTAATGGATAAGATGGTGGTAGCGATCCGGACGGACCCTGCACAGGGTCCTATCACCACTAAAACTTCACCGGAGCCGGAGCCGGAGCCGGAGCCTTTTATTTAAGTGGAAGGCTGATGTATTGAAGGGCAAGGGTAATTCCTGGACAAGTCAAAACTTGTAGGCGTGCGCCGCGCTGCCGCGGCAAATGCAATACCTTCAGCTCCGGAATAAATTCGGTGAAAAAATAACGAAGCGGATGCGGGGGCGAAGCTCCGTAACATCCCTAGTCAAAAGTTTGAAACGCAAGTAGCAAAAAAAAGTAGGTACGTACAGTCAACAGCAAAAGAAACTGATGTAATAGGGTCCCAAAATAATATCGACGGTGGAAATTTCAAATGTCGTAAGGGACAAACGCTTACTTTTCAGGGGAACCAGAAAACAAAATTCCATTTTTTTTAAATTCATAACTTGGAAACTACTTATCCCATTAAGATGATTCTTGGAAGCATACTTTTTAAATAACTTCACCTACCCTAATTTTTTAATTGGACATCCATAAATACAGTGGTTTAGGATATAGTGTCCCTTAAAACAAAAAAATAAGAAGAAAATGTGTGTTACATCTCCGAAAACACAGTATTTATCTGACAAAATGTCATCATCATCATTTCTTTTTAGTGCCTTACAACATAGGAATTTTAAAAATATTGAGATATACGATATTGCGCTTAATGAAACAAGATGTTATACAAAAATATTTTGACCGATATAACATAGTGTTTTAAATATTAGGAAGTTACGACAAACTTTGACCAACTCATAACTTTTTTATTAGAAGTCATATCGAAATTTCAATACAACAAATAGATAGAAAAAAAAATACTGACTTCAATGGTATATTTAGTGTACTTACGACAAAATGTCCCTTACGACATTTGAAATTTCCACCGTCGATATATACAATAAATTAAGTCAAATGTTACTAACTATTGTAGTGTATTAGAAGTAAATGAATACATAATGTGTCAAAAGTAAGTAATCTCATTCATTTCGATCCTTGAAAACTAAGTAACATGCCATTAAAACAGTTAAGTCACTGTTGAGTGTTTCAAATTAAAGTGATTAATCATATATATAAAAAAAATACGGGTTTATGGGACACCTCAGAGTACAAGCCAGATGTTCGGTTTATATCGGTTATATTCGTGAGACAAACATGCGAAGCAACTATATCGCCTCTCGTGTCCGCTGAGGTTAGAAACAAGGTCATATTTCAAATAAATCCTTTTTAATCAAGCTCCTTCAGACATTTCCGTTAGTTCGAAATTTTGTTTTTCTTTCGTTAATTACTTGACACATTCATTGTATTACGAGTAAAAAGTTTCATTATTCTTTATTGAAATTTCCAGTAGGTACATACATAATTATAACGTCGTGACATTATTATTTTGATTTGAAACATTGATTTGTCACTTTGTTTCTGTGTCTCGATGTTGTTATGATAATTTTCTTTTGACTCATTAAAACATCTGTTAAAACTGACACCTTGGTATAACTGATATATCTGGGGTGTCATGCTAGAAGTTGTTTTGAAACCTTGATTTTGATCACTGTCTGGCAGATCTTCAACAATGGTCAACCACCCATCCTCCTCCCCCCGCAATCTTATCTACACCCGGCTAAAGCCACTTCGCTCGTCGTCTTCGCTTAGTGGCATTATTCTTTATGCGATATTCGCTCCAAGTACCATAATTTATTATAATCCTTCCTACTTGTATCACTTTGAGTTAAATATCAAGTTTGATATCATGCCATATCACTTGATTAACTTTCACAGTAGTATATGAATATGCACATTTAAGAGGTTTGCTAAAAATCCTTGCTATAATATTAATTCGTTTTGATGGCGACGTAAAGACCGTAGCAGAAGCCTTTATAAAATAATTGAATTAGTTATCAAATTAAATCACATCTATCAGTGAATGACAAAGTATGACGACACGCTAGCCTAGTTGGAATCGACCCTGCCTTTGAAACTAGGGGTCCTGGGTTAAAATCCCGGCAAGGGCAGATATTTGTGTGATGAGCACGAGTATTTATTCCTGAGTCTTGGATGTTTCTATGTATTTAAGTATTTATTTCTCTATATAAGTAAGTTCATCGTTGTCTTGTACCCATAGTACAAGCCTAGAGCTTAGTTTGGGACTAGGTCAATTGGCGTGACATAGTCCTGTGATATTTATTTATTTATTTATGTCCGTGTTATGCAGCCTCTGAGAACAGCTCACCCGTGACGAGCTCTGCTGATCATGCTGCATTATATTTTCCAGGTATGTCTGTGCGTGCTGCGTGGTGGCTGTGGCTGGCGGCGTTCGCGACTCTATCTGCGCGGGCGCAGCCAGAACGGCACGAGGTTACCTGGCCCGAGTGCCAGACGACCAACAACTTCCGCTCTGTGCCTCGAGGCACCCTCGATCTCGACGCCGAAAAGTTATACATACAGTATTGCAACATAACTAGCCTAAAACCAGACAGTTTTAACAACGTTCCCAATTTAAATAATTTACGTTTAGGGTGGAATAATATCACAAAGCTGGACGTCGGGTTTTTAAATCCCCTTACAAAGCTAAAAGTATTTACTATTAAAAAAAAACAGCTACTAGGTAAAGATTTACCTCCAAATTTATTTAGTAAGAACCGTAAATTGAAAGAAATTCACTTTACTATTAACGATATGAACGACGCTCCTGTCGACCTTTTGCAGGGACTTTGGGATCTAATATCATTGAACTTGGCCAAATGCACGCTTTCTCAGGTACCATTATTTGTCACGCAACCAGTACTTAGGAGTTTACGTGAATTAAGTTTGAGTTACAATCATATTAAAATAATCGATAACCCAGACACTTTTACACGACTTGCAAGTTTAATTTCTCTGCATTTAGCGCATAACCAACTAAGCTATCTACACGAAGATTTATTTAAACCTTTAACATTACTAGAAGTAGTTTATTTAAATAACAATAAACTTAGATACCTTCCCGAGAGATTGTTTAAACATCATCATTTTCTCCGTATCATCGAGTTGCAAGGAAACTTACTTGAATATATTCCTGCAAATGCTTTTTTCAACACGAATATCACTTCATTGGATCTATCCAATAATAAACTTACTTATTTACCAGATGATTTGTATTCAGCATTTACCATAAACCCGTTAACCTTTTTCAAATTCTTCCATAACTCCTGGCAATGCGCGTGCTTGAATGAGATCCTCGTCAAATTAAAAAGAAGGTATTCTTTATAGCACCGAGGGATTTGACGGCAAACAGCCAGTGTGTGAGATGACTGACTATCCCTGCATCAAAATTTTTAGAATAGCTACAGCATAAAATGTGACAATAGCTTGAAAATTAACTATTAAAAAGATAATATGCTATGACATATAATTGCATCCCCTAATTTCAGAGCTGAATATCTTATATACAACCCAACCGATTTTCATTAAATCTGGTAAGAACCACCTAGATAAACTAACTGTCCTGAATAACAAATTATTAAGAACCTAGGTGTTGCTCGCTACTCAGTCAACGTAGAAAAATAAAACATAGCCTACGACACTCACAATAAACGTGGCTTAATATTGGTAAAAGAATTTTCAAGATCGGATCTGTAAATCCAGAGATAACCCCCTACAACCTGACAAACTCACAAACTTTACCTCTTCGTAATATTAACATAGCCTGTATTTCTTACGATTTATTATTATTTGTTTTTTATTTCATTCCTTTTAATGATAATAATAATTAGACAGTGATTGAAAAACCAAAAATACAAATTCTATTTATGTATATTCTATACAAAAAAAAATACAATGACTGCTACCGCCATCTTTTATCGGGTAGCGGAACTATGCAACATAACCTTTAAATGAGTGTTTCTTGTAAACGAATCTAAATAGGACCCTAGCTATATATATTTTTGGAGTGTACTCCAAAACGACGATGATTGAAAAAACTTGCTGATTAGTGTTTTTTTTTTTTTGGCGTTTGTTATTTTGGTACCATTGCCAACACGTGTCATTAGCCTATGTTACTTGCGGTAATTTTACGATTCTAGTGATACCCCATACGCCTAGGTTTGGTTGAGGCATTAAGAAGTTAACATGGAATAAAGAAACTCGCAAATATGCATATTACGAGTATATGACTCCTGCGAACATTACACTCCTTTTTTACTGAGTTTTATTAAAATGATTAGCCATTTATCTGTGTTTGCTGCGCGCTTTGGACTAGTAGTCGAAATGACGCCATCTTGTTTGTAACCATTTTTTTTATTTTCACTAGCTGTGACGCAAGACTCTTTTAGCCATTGGCAGTTTTTTTGTCAGTAAATAAATGACCAAAAAATAAAAAAAATAAAGAACCTTGAGACAAACCTCTATAAGAATGAACTTTCTTCAGAACACCTTTTAAAAAACTTGTTGTCAGTTGGATGGGCCGTTTAAGATTATAATATAACAAAGAAGGGATTGCCATTATGTCCGTGGTATTTTCTTTTAATTAGTAATAACAATGATAGCTACTGCTTTTTCTTGAAATTATCGACCTCTTTAACGTGTAAAAGGGACACTTACGCACACAACACGCCATAGACAAACACACACACATCCTAACACATTTTAACATACTCATCCATGTCACTTGATCTTACTTAATCTTAATCTTACTTTTTTAAATTGTTTTTATAATTCCATGTCTGTACTAGGGTTGTATTAATTTCACAAAGTCAATGGAATTAAGGTCCGTTTTATTTAAAGACCTATGGAATCACCTGTTAATGTTATGTGTATGTCTGTATTTATCTAGCCGCATTAGGTATTAAGAGTTACTTCTCTTATGTCCCGACTCCCACGATACAAGCCCAGTCTAGTGTGAGACCCACTGTTAAAATGTAAATGCTATTGCTTAAGTATTTTGGTAAATAAATGATTTAATAATTTAACGATTATTATTGCCTGCAAGGTCAACACAAAGTGACAAATTCAGATAATGTAAAAAAGATAAGAGATAAAAGATGTTTTTTCAGTAAGTTTACTCACCAAAATTCTACCAGCGCTTCCCAAGAGGAGACCACTGTTGAGAAGAAACGCCGCAAGAAACTCAACAGTCAGTAATTTATGATTTCTTCTGATGACTAAAACTTAACCTAACATGTTTAGGAACTTAATCTCCCTCGTGTAATGCTTTCTGAACAAAATTGTTAATTACGAGAAAATTGGGCAAAATGTGTGTTTCAAGGTTGTTGTTTACTCATTTCACCAGGTCTAATATCAGAAACCTAATAAGAACAGGTTACAGGTCAAATTCGGTATAAGTACCTACATAAGTGCATAGTCGATAAGTGCATACAACATTGGGCATAAAAATACAGTTGTTTTAAGTCATGAAAGCGGATGGGTCATACTTGTGTGTGTAGATGCACGTGCACCTTGTTTATGAAGGCGTTAGTTGTTGTCTCTAAGCGTCGCTGTAGTGTAGGTGTTTATACGTAATACAATCACAAGTATGGCATACTCGATTTCGTGAGACAAAATGTCTGCAACAACGTTAACAATTAGCGTTGTCAAAATGTCAGCACAAAACAAATATACCGCTTACATTTGCAAAATCTAGCTCGATGTTCTTTAAAACAATATGCGAGCAAGATCATATCATATAGCTCACAAGTTCTGTTATATCGTTTTGTTAGAACACTGCATCTAAACCTATGATTAATACAATCTAAAATTCAGATACGAAAATAAGTGCAGGCTCTGTTAAAAGAGTCCTACAAGTCTTGAAATAAGTGTAACTGACACAAATGCATTTACAGCCGAACAAAAATCACACGACAACAAAACCAGAAAAACGTATGATACATCTTGGGCAACAATTAATGCCACGGCAGTATTGTACGGACCAATTGACGTATAACGTTACAGAAAATATTGTTTTTATATATCGATATAAAGGTTATTATCATAACGTTATAGCGCGAGAACAACGATATAATTATAACGTTATCATATAATACCCACTATGGTCTGGTCACTACTAACTAGGCGCATTTAGTCATCATCTTAAACTACTACTTAGCATTTAATTTAAATTTATCTGGTCTCCCAAGATACCCATATAACGTAGGGCAAATGTGTATTTTAATGTTTAAATTACAATTAATGTGTACCCAGTGTACCCTACACCTAAAAATGTTTGTCTAATTGAGTTTATTTTTGTACTAAAGTCAAGACTGAAACCATTGTACTGAAGTAATGGGAAACAGGTGGGTGTTCTTTATAACTTTTATTTTAAAACACGTTGATACACTTGACGACACGGTGGCCTAGTTGGAAGTGACCCTGCTTCCGAAGCCAGCGGTCCTGGGTTCAAATCCCGGTAAGGGTAGATATTTGTGTGATGAGCGCGAATATTTGTTCCTGAGTCTTGGATGTATTCTATGTATTTAAGTATGTATTTCTCTACTTAAGTATGTTGATCGTTGTCTAGTACCCATAGTACAAGCCTAGAGCTTAGTTTGGGACTAGGTCAATTTGTTTGAGCTTGTCCCCTGATATTTACTTTACCACCGTGGGCGACTCTCTCGTTCTTTTGGTACAAACAATCGAAATGCGTTCTATCGCATTTTCTTACTTGAATTTTAACATAGGTATATAACCTTATTGCAAAACAGTACACTCATCAGCAAAAAACTCGCCCACCCGTCTTTTGCTCATACAACTTTTTTATGTTAAGGACAAGGCACACGAGCACTCAAGCCACCTGATGGTAAGTGGAATCTGAAACCATAGACATTTGAATTCTCAAGACTATAATCGTAAGACCTCAAATGCATTGCCAACCCTGAGGACCAAGATGGAATGCCTCTATGCTAGTAATTTCACCGGTTGTCTTATCCCCACACCTGAGCACAACAATGCGGACATTGTTGCTTGGCGGGTGGTTAATGGAAAAGATGGTGGTAGTGATCCGGACGGACCCTGCACAGGGTCCTACCACCACTAAAACTTCACCGGAGCCGGAGCCGGAGCCTTTTATTTAAGTGGAAGGCTGATGTATTGAAGGTCAAGGCAAGGGTAACTTCTAAAATGCTTAACTAATTTAGCTGTAAATTGTAGTGTTTTGTTGCTAATGAACCTAGAAAATTGGTTAAGTATTTTCAAAGTGACTCTCTGGTTTAAGAAGTTATGGTGTAAGCAGTTTTATGGTCAAAAGACGGGTGGGCGAGTTTTGTTGCCGGTGAGTAATACGATGTTTACCAGTGTATTAGTGATAGGTTGCAAGCCCATCGCCTAACAGTTCTACAAGCCCTTATCCCCTTTGTCGCCTCTTACTACATCCACACACAACACAAACATCCCTGCCTGCCTGTCTTAGCCTGACTGTGCAAAATGTGGTTGCAGATTTTTTTTATCGACAAGTTTACAGTTGTTGGTATTTTGTAGCTCTGCCTACCCCACTCTGGGAGTGGGGGCGTGGCGTTATGTTATGTTATGAGTAATACGAGTATAAATAGAAAAATAGTTCATCTCGTCCTTTAGAAGTTTCTGGTACCTATTGCCGCTTGGTGTTGCGTCGATGCGCATCGCTTACTTAATACGCACACAACTAAACGCGGCGACGACACGTCCTTGACTACACCGGCTTAGTCCGTCCTGTTGAGTTTGCTTGTGGTAGCTCGCGGCGCTTACCGTCGAGGAACGCACACATGCAAGCCACGCGATATAACTTTGTTTGAAGACTAGCTACTATGTAGTTTAACCATGCTGAAATTCTTAAGTTATTTGCAGATACTTTCACTGTTATGTTACCGTCATGTTGAGACATGAAAATGCACTCAGATTTCTTTTTGTCTTTTATTCTTAGTAGGAGTAAAGGACAGAGTAATTTTGATAAAGTCAAATGCAAATGGCAAGGCAAATGGAAGCTATTTTAAGACGAGATATTTGTTACTCTGGAGGACTACATACGTTGATGATGTCCTTTGAGGGGGTATGGGGGCTAGAACATGCTCAATACGGACGCCGTTTAATTTGGATACAAACTTTTCGCATAATTTTATTTAGATACGTTGTAAAAGCATAAAAGTTTAGCATAATAACAGATTCTATAAATTTACTGGACACACTTTTAAATAAAAAACACAATTTATCATATCAATTAATTTCTCCTTACTAGGTTAAGTTAGAATTTCCCCCGTGTGGTTGCCGGGTTAGAATAGTGCCACTCCATGTCTTCCCGTGGATGTCGTAAGAGGCGACTAAGGGAATAGGGCTTGTAGTACTGTTAGGCGATGGACTTGCAACCTGTCACTAATACACTAGTAAACCTCTTAGCCTGTTAGTGCAAAATGTGGTTACAGAAATATCAGTAAGTCTTTGGAGTTGTTGGTATTTCTGTTGCTCTGCCTACCCCACTCTGGGAATGAAGGCGTGATGTTATGTATGTATGTATGTAGGTTAAGTTAGGTTAGAACTGTGACCAAATAAGTCATAATTAGAGACGAAAGAATTGTCGCATAATTTGGTTATTAAACAAATTCAAATTGTGCAAATCGTTTTATGCAAAATAAAATGTAGTACATTGGTGGTTATGTAAATAATTACACACCCGCTCAGTAAGTAGGTCGTTCTCTTTAAGCTACTTTATATAACTAAAGAGGAACTTAGTACAACAAGTGACATAATTTCAAGTCATGCTAGCTAATTACGTTATCTTCTTTATGAACCACTTAATAATTACATAATATTATTTTTCTTAGATTATGATAATAGTAATAATAATTCTGCAAAAGGCCCAAATCCTAAGTACCCGAAACTGACGTGCATGCATGTCTCGATGTATGAATGTGGAAGAAGCGAGATATTTGTCAGGATCGGAGCAGGTGGAAATAGTGGTCTCTGCCTACCCCCTGGGAAACAGGCGTGATTTATGTATGTAAGTATGTTACATTCAAATGAAATCAAGCTAATATTATCAATGCAAAAGTTTGCGTTCGTATTTTCATTGTTTGACGGACGCTTATTGAACAGTTTCCAAGTTATTGGCTTTTTACGAATGCCAATATTTTGCTTTCTCATCGTTCACTCGTATTTCTGCTTATTCCAATGTGAATATTCCAGCTTCACGTTGTAAAAAGTGTAATTTCGTGTCGATTGTTGTGGGAATTGCTTGACGTCAGTTATTTATTGGTTGGCACTTAGTATGAAATGGGATAATGAGTATGATGAAATATGTTCCCTGTCAAATTTCTAATGGGCCTTTTAGGGTTCCGTAGTCATCATGGAACCCTTAAAGTTACGCCATGTCCGTCCGTCTATCCGCGGTTTAAATCAGAGACACTTGGTACTACAAAGCAGTACTTTGGCATAGTTAAGTATACATAATATACTTTATTTTTTTTACTTTTCAAGGTGATATTGATTCATTAGTAATAGGTACTTTAAAATGATAATATCAGTTGAATGTCCTTACGGCAATACCAGCTCTACATTTTTCTGAATAAAGTTTCACATCAAATGTTAAAATTTATAATCTTCCTTTTATTTCTGACACTATGCTATTTAGCAAAAAATAATTTCGATCGGTATGATAAAGCTACAGACTATTTTTTTCTCGTGTAGCGGGTTCGATTCCTGGTTGAACCATGTAATTGTTAAAAATCTATAAATGCAGTTTTTTTTAAATTAAAATAATGTCTTCTTTCAGTAATATGTTCCATATACAATATTCATATATGGCAATAAAACAGTTTTACTTTTTTAATTTAAAGTTATAAACAACGACAAATCTCCACCAAAATATAAAAATAATAGTTTTGAAATAGACCGCATGCTAAAATTGCATTAGACCATCGAATGACGTAGACCTCACCCACGCAGAACACACTGTAATCGCAAACGTACAATTAGTGTAGCCACAAGCAAACGCGGTCACTACAACCTAAACACACCTTGTTACTAGCTCGACAAATGATTAAAGCCGGGTACACAATAGCGAACTGTAGCTGTAACTGTAGCAGTTACGCGCTTCTAATAGAATACAGCTGGCGAGCCGCGTACTCATCACAATTTTACGTGCAACAGAAACCGTTACAGCTCGCTAGTGGGCTTTACGTACTAGACAGATACGTAGTCAATCATGACTAGTGATCGGCACGGCCGGAGCAAAACTTTAACAAAACTTACATTACATTACATTACAGCCATGAAAATATTAATTTCCTTATATCAAATTAAAAATAATGGCGACTCTGACATAAGAAGAAGAAGAAGAAGAAGATTCTAAAACACGTCAAACGCGATATCGTTGTAACGCAGTAGAATAGAGACCCAGTTCTTCTGTGCAAAACCATATTGCTTTTGACGTGTTATTGTATTGTTTTTAACTCGACCGCCATTACTATCAAGTAAATAAGAGGGTTTGGTAACGTTGGCAATATGATAACATGCCAAAGACAATATGGCTTTACTGTTTATTATTAAGACATAATTGGGAATTTTCCAAAAAAGCAACCTTATTTACTTTTTCTTTAGATTTGGGATAAAAAATGCACGTTAGTAGGAACCATTATGATCAAGTAAAAAATAATTATATATGTCCACAAAAAGATGTATGGAATTGTCCATTAGATATGCTACCTAAATCCAATACATGTCTGGTAACAAAACGGACAATTCTATTTTACTTGTTCAGAATGATGGTCCCTACTAACTTGCAATTTTTTTCCTAAATCTGGAGAAAAAATAATCGGACACATTTTTTTTAAGTTTTTAATCACGGTGTTACCAAAATTTGGCTTTACAATTAATACAGTTCATTTTAATTACACACTGCAATTTTTGATTCTTCTAGCATAAGCAACCATGTCCTAATACCTCGACATTGTACATGTCAAATGTCTGCCCGAGCAACTTCATTTACGCACATGCGCACTAACTGTCCTCAAGTTTCACCGCACATTTGGCCAGTTGCCTGGCGGTACCTTTGAGCGCCAAGCGCCTTTGCTGACTGCTCGAAAAGTCCGCGCGTATTTCCCCCAAGTATACCCACCGAGTGCTATGTAAGCATATATGGAAAAGTAGCAAAGCATGTATATTATGTGTTAGTGTCTAGAGTTGAAACTGTAATTTCCCCTCAACTAGGTGTGTACCTGTGTTGTTCTAACGAGAGGTAAGTGGCTATCTAACCTGTAGATTCTTTATTAATGGGTCTGTCAACAGGTTTGCATGGAAAATTATCTTCCGTTTTCCCGTGTAACGGGCATGAACTGTTTGTATTTGTGTAACAAAAACTTGAGAGTGGTTGATTAATTTGAGTATGACTCATAAACTTGAGTCTTGTTTTAGTATCCTAGCTAGCGGTTCCTGGTTTAAATCCCGGTAAAGGCCAAATCCTAATTTTTGATGTTTTCTACGTAATTAAGTATGTATTTCTGTATCTAAGTATGTTTATCGTTGTCTAGTACCCATAGTACAATCCTACAGCTAAGTTAAAGACTAGATCATTTTTTGTGACATTATCCCGAGATTTTTTTTTATTTGTATGTTTTGACTCAACTGTTTCACTACATATACTGTCGTAATTAAGAACAAAATATCTTGAAGTGTTGTCGTAGTGATTTTGAATACGCCATCTCCTAATCATACCAATCACGTGTAATCTATGTAAAACATGAGTGGGCAGGTAACCCTGCTAATTAAGTATACGCCATTTCCATCCAGCCACATATCCGGTGGGTGCGGGGGTGGTAGGTTAATGTGTACGTATTTTTATTATATCTATTAATAAGGAGCATAATTATTGTAAGCTTATAAAAACGTTAGCACCGTCCTGAATAGTAAATGTCGGCAGGGGAGTGAGGGAATATTATGACTTAAATAGGTATGCAGTTCAGTTTACGCTAAGTGAAAAGGACAGAGCTATATAACTGCTATAGCTATGTCTTTTATGCTCGCCGTAAAAATTGAGCTGCATTGTCATGGCATAATATGTTCATGTTTATTTCAGTTAATAATAGTAAAAAAATCGGTAAAGTGCGTGTCAGGTTAAATAATTTATTTGTTAGTATTTCAAAAGAAATTGCAGTTCACTTAATGAGATTTATAGTAATACGTTGCGTCCGTGAGCGTCGGTTCTTACACTACGTACAGACTAATAAAAGTATGTAAAATATAGTGGTACGCCTATTTGTCATTTCTTTTGCATATTGGTATAAGACCCAAACAACAATGTCTTACGAGTACCACGTAATATTGCACTATAGGCAAAATTTAAGAAGTTCGACAGTTGAAAGGTAAAAATGCTTAAACGCCACTATTAAATATGGAGGTCAATCTGAAGCGCCACTATTAAGTATGGAGGTTAATCATGAGCGCCACTATTAAGTATGGTGGTTAAGCTAAAGTACAACTATTAAGTATGGAGGTTAAGCTAAAGCGCCACTATTAAGTATAAAGGTTAATCTGAAGCGCCACTTTTAAGTATGGAGGTTAATCTAAAGCGCCACTTTAAAGTATGGAGGTTAATCTTAAGTGCCACTATTAAGTATGGAGGTTAAGCTAAAGCGCCAATGTTAAGTCTATGGTCCTTAAATTCTAATTCTAATTAAAAACATTGATTTCAACCAACTGGGACCACAGCTAAGTTAGTTACAATTTTATTAAAGTAATGAATACATATAAAAACTTTAAAATAAAATGAAGATAAAAATGAAAGTAAAAATAACAGTACGGACGTAACAGTAACCGTATAATTTAGTAAGGCTTCACTGTCAGTACATGGAACATATGACATTGATTCAGATACTGACAATGGAACCTGTCCGCAAATGATGCCCTTAGGATACCATTAGAGCTACTGCAACCAGCGCGCCAGTGATGTGCAGCGTATTCTCATAGTTGTGTATAAACAGTCAACTCTGGCATCCGCAAATATCCCTATAGCATTACAGAAACGGGGCAGCCCCAATAGCACCCTAAAACCATGACAGTATATCAAGCCTTAAGCTGAAGCGCCATTATTAAGTATAGCGCTTAGGCATTTCCAATGTCGATATAGATAAAAATCACAGATATCATTTTGAACCTCAATTTTTACCTTATATCTTTGGCCCAATCAATTTTCATAAAACCTGGCTAAGATCTATTCCAATTAAACTAACTAAAGAAGCCAACCCGAGTCGGTTCATTCGTTTGGGAGCCACGATGCCACATACATACCAGCCCCACGTTGGGCGCCACTTTTATGGGTCAACTTGATGACAGAGTTATAACGCAAATGTTTATGACTACACTACTCTTACGGTCTAATAATACGGGTCAGAGTGCGTTTTTCATGAAAGGAGGTTATTTCGAAGCCTTGGTTCCTTGCCAGGGAACTGAATTAGACGGAATTGTGCATGAGAAAAACATCTAAAACGCTGTGGTGTTAACTGTTTGTGCGAACAGTTAGGTATCTTAAGAACTTTTGACTTACTCTATTGTTCCTTGGAGTATCCATCATTTAACTTCACTCAAAAAAACGCCCGGCCAGGAAGAAAGGCTTCGAAATAGCCTTGTTTGCATGAAAAACGGACAGTGACCCGTATTAATTAATGCCTTTCCCTCCCCCGTGTGGTTGCCAAGATAGAATAGTACCACTCCATGTCTTCCCGTGGATGTCGTAAGAAGCGACTATGGGAATAAAGGCTGTTAGGCAATGGGATTGCAACTTGTCACTAATAAACTGGTAAACAACTAAGCCTGATTGTGCAAAATGTGGTTACAGAATTATCAACAAATCTTTTTAGAGTTGTTGGTATTTCTGTAGCTCTACCTACCCCATTCCAGGAATGAAGGCGTGATGTTATATATGTACGTATAATTAATAATGTACATGTTACTCACTTAAGCCTACTTATCTAATGCCTAAGCTAAGGTTGAGTGACAGGTGGATTTAAGTCGTTAATCCCTGCCAATCTCAAGATTCCGCGGCAACTCGCTTGTTGATAAACCTAAATTATTTCTGTACTAGCGACCCGCCCTCGCTTTGCTCCGGATTAAAGTATTATACATATAAACCTCCTCTTCAATCATCTATTTAATAAAACCGCATCAAAATCCGTTGCGTAGTTTTAAAGATTTAAGCATACATAGGGATATAGGGACAGAAAAAGCGACTTTGTTTTATACTATGTAGTGATTTCGAAAGGCGTTTCCAAAGGCTAGAACAAATAACTATACCGTGACTAAAGTATAAATAAATATTATCCTAATAACATCATGTCTTAACGATCCAAAATTTTAAAACCCTTTCGCTTTAACACAAACACATAAAGTTTATTATTTAATTACATTACCTTTTCCCTAAATATTGTCAAATTGGTACTTTTCGTGTAGGTTATTTAAACATTACTCCAGTATGATTTTCTTAGCAACATGGGCGGGGGTGGGGCTACCATGACATGCCTAAGCATTTCAGATTACGATGAGCGTAAGACAGAGCTATAGCAGTTAGAAACAAGGCTTTGTCGCTTTCTTTCACTGTAAACTGAATTGCTTAGCCATGCCATGGTAAGCCTCCAGGGAGGTGATTCTCTCAACACTGCGCTGCGTCGATCTCAAAGATGAAGTTTTATCCGGCAAGTTTAAGAAGTCCCGTCGGAGCGTACAAAACACATTTTAGCGCGTGCCTTCTCAATCAGGCCGCAGGCAGGTGAGTCGAGTTCAGTGTCGTATAAAGCTGCCTAATTAAGAAGACACGCGCTAAAATGTGTTAATAAAAGTAACGATATACCGTTCCACTTTCTGGACGGAAATTTACAACATTTCATTTTAAACATCCACCCGCAGGGTAAAATCTTTAATGTCACCGACTTTAGCTTAAGTTAAACAACAACGTAACGTTACTATTAATATTGCAAATCTATTTAAATTAGTAAGGCTAATTCAAATAGAATTTTTATCTACAGGCTTAGATTCCGCTTTGTGTTGCTCGCTATCTAGTTACAAAAGGGGTCAGCTGTCTCATTTTCATTATATAGGATAACTTTTTTCACTATTCGGTATATCTTATATCTTTCCGAAATAGGAGTGATAGGTTTTCCTAGGTAAGAATATTTTCATCTTTGATATTTGATTTATTTTATAAAATGATGCTAATCAATGTATAGAATCTGAAATGTCTATTGTCAAATATCATCCAAATACGTCCACCCTTTGCGTGATTTAAAGAGAAGCATCTAATTTCTAATAATCCTTACGATTTTTTATATTTCAAGATTTTAGAAGTATGGCAATGCCATATGAAAAACTATATCTCAACAAATAAAAGTTCTCTGGTTGTCTTTTAGTATTTGGAAATAAAATGTTACAATTAACTGTCAGAATAATTTACAATTATAGTGTTTGAAATAAATTATTTGGATTCTAGTTATCAAAACCTAATTTCTTTTCACATGTTATCACAGTTCTTCCTTGTAACTTCATAATAATTGCGCAGCTAAAAACTATGATAACAATACTTGTTAAAAAAAGTACAATAGCCCAGTTTTCGTTGTAATCTCGTGTTAGTTTTGACTTTCATATTGCGAACTTAATGCTATTTATTTAGTTAAATAAATTTAATGCCTCTATTTCGTGTCAACCAAAATTGCTGATTTTCCTTTGAATTTAAAGTGCTTTGGACGCGCTTTTATTTGAAATTAATAAGCACGTGTGATTTTGAGTCTTAACTTGACTCATTTAGGTAGGTACTTATGTCAAAAGCGTAGGCAGACCTACAGAAATGCCAACAACTCAACTCCAAGACTTGTTGATAATTATATAACTACATTTTGCGTAATCAGGGTAAAATATTTACCTATAAGTATATTAGTAACAGGTTGAAAGCCCATCACATACTAGTACTTCAAACCCTTATTCTCTTATTCGCCTCTTACGACATCCACGGGAAGACATGGAGTGGCACTACTCTAACTCAAGACCAAGTTGTAGAAAACGTTATTTTATGAAAGCAATACAGCTCAAATTCAAACGCGTCTGGTTTGCCTATTGGATCGTTTCGCGTTACTACATCCAATTTAGATATGTGTTGGTTTAAATCGACGTTTTGGAGTGGTAGGTTTTCCCTCATATTTTACATGCTAACCTAAATCTGAAAAAAATGAATTGAATACAGTGTCTGGAATCTACTTTTTTTACTTGTTTTTTAAAACGTGGTGAAGGCATACTAATACCGCCAGAGGGCTTGCCAGTTACCAAGCTTTGAGGTTTTTAAAATAAGGTTAGCATTAGGCCGGTAAAAAAATAACTAACATAAATAAAATTATCCTTAATCCTGATTCAACTTTCGGGAAAGATTAAAAAACAAGGATTTTCAGTTTTTGAAAATGAGAGGAGGACAATGTAACACGAGCATGGAGGAGGCAAACGAGCACACAGGCCACCTGAGGGTAAGAGGGATCTGGGACTCATAGATATTAGCTTTCTTTAAACTACAATCCTAAGTCCACAAATGCGGTGCCATCCCTGACAACTAAAATGGAATGCCTCTATGCTAGTAATTTCACCGGTTGTCTTATCCCCACACCGGAACACAATGCAGCACTGTCGCTTGGCAGTTACGTTATAGCGATTTTCGAAAACTGTCGATAAGTATGATAATTACGTAATTGGTCGAAGGCATCTGTTTACGGACACGAGTGACTGCCGCCGTATTATCAAAGGAGGCAGCTAACTACAATGTAGTAGTGGAAGCATTCTATACCCTATTGGTAAACCCATTGAGTTTAAAATGCTTATACTATTACTGCGCAGTTGGCAGCTTTCTTTGTCATCGCGGCAGAACTGAAGTAGTAACCTGAGTCAAGTTTCAAGCTGACCAACGCTAATTGTATCATTTGCTAAATTAAATCATGTTTGAAAGGTATAGGGTTCGAAAGGGGTCGTCTCTCCCTTTGCGGGCTTCCTACCTTTTCGCTTTGTTATATAATATTTATAATCACGATCACTGTTTTGTGAATATTACTCTACCTATGTATTTATTTATGTACCTTCATGTTTATATTGTATAGGGATCGCTATTTAGCGATAAGACCGCCTATTGACTCACTTTGTAACATTTTTTTGTACTTTACTTTTCATGCTGTTATTGTACGTTGTGTTCAATACAGAATATTTGCTTTGTATTATTGTGAATTGTATTGTATGTTATTTCATGTTAAGGGAAAGGCACACGAGCACTCAGGCCACCTGATGGTAAGTGGAATTTGAGACCCATAGACAATTGAATTCTCAAGACTATAATCTTAAGACCTCAAATGCGTTGGCAACCCTGAGGACTACGATGGAATGCCTCTAAGCTAGTAATTTCACTGGTTTTCATCCCCACACTGGAACACAACAATGCGAACACTGTTGCTTGGCGGGTGGTTAATGGATAAGATGGTGGTAGCGATCCGGACGGATCCTGCACAGGGTCCTACTACCACTGTTTTTCTGATTTCGTTAAATTTCTTAGTTCAAAAAAAGGTCATCTAGTTTTGGTTAGCTCTTTCAGAGCCAGCAACCGGCTGTTCAGAGGCAGTATATTATGATTAGGTTATAAGGGTAGTGTTTAATAAAATCCTAAAAATAAACATACATAGTTAAAGGGTTTCGTTTGACGTCAAATAAAGATAAGCCTCAGAAAAAATACAGGTGAAATTTAAGAACATTTTACAAATTAAAAAGGTGGGGGCGAAAATTTGGACTGAAAATAAAAATTAAATAACCTGATCCTTATTGACATTTCTTCGGTGATACTACAATACTGCGTAACTAACAAATTCCAACCAAGCAACAGTGTTCGCATTGTTGTGTTTCGGTGTGGGGATAAGACCACCGGTGAAATTACTAGCTTAGAGGCATTCCATAGTAGTCCTCAGGGTTAGCAACGCATTTGAGGTCTTAGGATTATAGTCTTGAGAATTCAAATACATGGGTCTCAGATTCCACTTACCATCAGTTGGCCTGAGTGCTCGTGTGAGACTAAAATTCAACAAGTTGCAAAATATGCAGATTTCCTCACGATGGTTTTCCCTTACCTCAAGAGCCCGGGTGATAATGTTTTTTTTTGTTAGTTTCATGTTACAAGTAATTTTGTCTTGTATTTTGCACCTCATTTAATTTTATTTTATTTGATACTCGATATCACCGACAATTTGCAATTTTATAAATAGAAATGCCTCTATGCTACTAATTTCACTGGCAGTCTTACCTGGTTCTAGGCAAAATAGAAAAGAGGCCGTGGCCTGACCTTTGTTTCCAAATAGAACTACAGTCTACAGTTTAAAATATCTGAAGCGCTGTCATTCCGGTATAAGACTCCGGTTAAAAATGGCATTTGAATTTCGGTTCACCTATACGTAACTGGGATTCTATAGTCAAACGAAATGAAAACGTGTCACTTAGTACAGAATTTCCATAGAAAGTGACCGTTTTTATTGCCCCTGAGTGTATTTTGCACCAAGCAACAGTGTTTGCATTGTTGTGTTCCGGTGTGGGGATAAGACAACCGGTGAAATTACTAGCATAGAGGCATTCCATCTTAGTCCTCAGGGTTGGCAACGCATTTGAGGTCTTAGGATTATAGTCTTGGGAATTCAAATGTCTATGGGTCTCAGATTCCACTTACCATCAGGTGGTCTGAGTGCTCGTGAGTCACTCCTTAACATAAAAAAAAAAAAAAAATCCTAGGGCTAAACTTGAGTGGTGCTAGGACGCAAGTCCGGATAGCTGCCAACATTCTTACACTTAAGTATTAATATTTATTAATAAACACTTTTAATAAGATCGGGTATACCGTTTTTAAACTAGTGCCACTCCGTGTCTTCCCCTGGAGGGACTGAGCGCTTGTAGTAGGTACTGTTAGGCGATGGGCTTGCAATCTGTCAGTAAAATACACTGTAAACTTCTTGGCCTGATTGTGCAAAATGTGGTTACAGAATTATCAACACGTTTTTTTACAGTTGTTGGTATTTCTGTAGCTCTGCCTACCCCACTCTGGGAATGAAGGCGTGATATTATGACCTTTACAGGTGGCTTGAATCATACATTCAAAATCGTAGCCAGGCAGTGTCGCTTAGAGGTTACACATCTGGATTTTTACCTGTCAGTTCCGGAGTGCCTCAGGGCTCACACTTGGGACCGCTTCTTTTTATTTTATTTGTGAACGACATGGGCTCATATTTCTCTAATTCAAGACATCTTGTTTATGCTGATGACACAAAAATATTTAAAATTATTAAAACTTACAATGATTGTCTTGAATTGCAAAAAGATCTTGAGAGCTTTACTTCATATTGTATTTCCAATCAGTTGGTACTTAACCCTGATAAATGCAATTGCATAACATTTTCACGCAAGCGAGTGCCACTTCATTTTAATTATAGCCTTTTAGGCAAGGTTATAAATAGAGTGTCCCAGGTCCGAGACTTAGGTATTATTCTCGACTATAAGCTCAGTTTTAACCCACATATAGACCACATCACCGCAAAAGCTTATAGGCAATTAGGTATAATACTTAGGCTATCCAAACCATTTAAGAGCTTACACACATTAAAGGTTCTATATTCCTCTTATGTGCGCAGCATTCTCGAATTTGGTTGCATCGTGTGGTCCCCACTTTACGCTATTCATAAAAAGCGCATTGAAAAAGTACAAAATAGATTATTGAAGTCGCTAAATTTCCGTCAAGGTTTAATCTGTAACATTAATAGCAATAAACGTCATGGTTTAGCCCCTCTAGCAAAACGCCGTGTATATTTAGACCAAGTATTTCTTTTTAAGCTAATAAATAATTATATTAATTCTCCCGTTCTTCTTGGAAATGTATCCCTTAAAATACCCCGCTGCATCCCCGTACGCCACCCCTTAACTTTCCATATAAGTTTTTGCCGCTCAAATTTTGCAAGAAATACTTTCTTTAGGCGAGCCTGTCGTGATTACAATATAAATTTCATAGATTTAGATATATTCTCTTTATCAATTGGTAAATACAGCAGTGCTCTTAGGAGTTTGCTCTTCTCCTGATGTCTGTTTTTTCTTGTTTTTACTGCTTTACTTAAATTGTCTGTAACTTTATGTTCTACGAAATATTACTTTTTTTTTCTAGTTTGTTTATATAATTACGAGTGTACTTACTTACCGCGCGAATGAGTTGCAAAATTATTCGCAACACCTACCCTGTTTCATTTTATAATTAATGTATTTTATTTGAGTAAATGGAACTATAGGTCTGTTAGTTATAATAAGTGAATGATATTACCATTTGTACGTGACTGTTTGTTTCCTAAATAAAAAAAAAAAAAAAAAAAAAAAAATTATGTATGTGTGTAAGTTATTGCTGAACGCAATATCGTTGTTATCCAGTAGAAAAGAGGTCATGGTCCCTCATAGCTCTCTATCCATCTTATTGAAAAATGAGTTGTCGTCTACTTCGTCTTAATGTACCGCGTATAGGCTATGTGACGTAATAACAAATACATCATGGCGAAAATCAATAGCAAAAAATGCATATTATCTGCAAAATATATGGTTGCACATTGTTTTACCGACACTCATTTCATATAACGTATCGCTTCTCAGAATTTTCATTTCATAGAAAGCTAGGTTATCTTTCGGTGCTCACAGGTCTAACCTTACCCTACCTACGTAACCAATGCTTATGATGTTGTGGCGACCTAGCGACATCTAGTGACAACTTGTAACGAACAACTCGACAGAGCCACCGGCGTCAGACAGTGCAACTAAATCTGACAGTGCGCTACATCGCGCTAACGAAGTTTCTTCAGTCGTTTGACTAATATACCACTTCCAACTTCACCCAAATGGATTTCGGTCCCCAGGCATAACACCAGCCTGGAGAGAGATCTCTCTATTGTCCTCTCTTCCTACATTGGTGACCCCGACGTGATTGTCCTCCTACAATGTTATGTTTTCTATGTATTTAAGTATTTATTTCTCTATCTTAGTATATGTATGTATTTCTCCGTCTATGTTTATCGTTGTCTCGTACCCATAGTACAAGCCTAGAGCTTAGTTTGGGTGTAGATCAATTTGTGTGACATTGTCCCGTGATATTTATTTATTTATTTTTAATAAGGGTTTAGCAGAAATTAGCTTTGTATGAAATAAAAATTCTGTGATACGTTCTAAGAAATTAGTATCGGTGAAACAGTGTATAACCATATATTCTCCTGATGATATTTTAAAACCTTTAATTTTCATAACACACTCGATACATTTGTAAGAAGTATACAATTTTTATTAAAGGGGACACATAAATACCATATTGGTGTGATCACAATCCGTACTTTGTATTTTAGTTTATTTGGACCGTAATAGGTACCAAAATTGCAATTCTGCCTAACCGATTTTAAATAATAAAAGACTTCGACGACTTGCTGACACACTGCTGTGTGTCTAGAATTCTAGGTACGATGATTTTGTTGCCCACTTTTAGTTGTAACTTCATCTTGTCTTATTATAACTATTGTTTGGTGGTAGGTTAAAGTATAGGATGGTGGTAGCGATACGGACGGATATTGCACAAGGCCCTACCACCTCTACAAAATAGGTATTTTATATTAAACTAGAAGACGTCCGCGACTTCCTACGCATAGAAATAATTTTCCGCTACTCTCCCTAAGTGTATGTAGACGACACAATTAAATCAAAATTTGATAGTGTCGTCTATGTACGTCAAATACCTCGTTTATCGCTATGTCTTCGGGAACTATTAAATTTTCCGGGATAAAAAGTATCCTATGTCCCTCCTCGGCACCTTAGTTATCTCCATTTCAAATTTCACCTAAATCTGTTCAGTAGTTCCTAAGATTAGCGCGTTCAAGCAAACAAACAAACGAACTTTTCGGCTTTATCCTGGATCCCTGCATCCTTTATTAAGAACTAAATGGACGCTCACTTTACGTCCTGACTCTATGGAAATAAAGTAATCCGAAAAAACCGAGTGTACTTTATAAAGAACATAATATTTACGCTAAAATCAACTTTGTTCTAGGGAACAACTTTGTTGTAACGATTCTTAAATCAAGCGGCGGAAGGTTCAAGACTCAAGTGCAAAGTACTTTATAAAGGATTCTCGGTTTTTAGGTTTTTATGACAAAAAAAATGTCGGGATCCAGGAGGTTTAATTAGTATAGATTATATTACTAACATTGAAACTGAATTGTTCTGCAATACCTTAGTATTATGATAAAATTAATCAAATCCTTGCTTTGAAATTCTTAATAAGCTGACAGAGGTTTAACAGCGTTATAATATTTTAGATTGAACGTTTAATAATGAAAATTACAACACGATAATAGCAACTGAAGGGGTAATCCCGTTTCGGCTAAGGTTTGATGAGAAGGCATAGATGCTTTTGAGGTAATCAATTTATTATGTATATGCAAATAAAGCGTTTCTTATTAATGATTAATAAGCGGAACTCGGAAAGAGTGAGTAGTTTCGAAAGTTTGCATAACATGGGGACACTGTCATTCAATGATAGCTGTCCCATGCACGTAATTTAATAACTAATTAAATTATTTAGCTAGATCAGAAATAAGACGTCATAGCTAGAAACCCGGACTTAGATGTGATTAGGGAGAATGCTGAAAAACTTTCGGAAGAAACGAATATGGATGGTATTTAAATATACATTTTTACTTAACTCACTTGGATATTAAAAGCAAGAAGTAATGCATTGAAGGAAGAAAATATAAAAAACGAATAGTCCTTTACATAGTAACTGTAGAATAAATAAAAAACCGGGCAAGAGCATATCGGACTCAGTGTAGGGTCCCGAAGCCGTTAAGTACTACAAACATATTTTTTTTTTTTTTATGTTAAGGAGAAGGCACCCGAGCACTCAGGCCACCTGATGGTAAGTGAAATCTGAGACCCATAGACATTTGAATTCTCAAGATTATAATCCTAAGACCTCAAATGCGCTGCCAACCCTGAGGACTAAGATGGAATGCCTCTATGCTAGTAATTTAACCGGTTGCCTTATCCCCATACCGGAACACAACAATGCGAACACTGTTGCTTGGCTATAATAGTAATCACTAATTTTCTATTTAAAGTCAATTGGTGCCGTCTTAGATGATTTTAGTAGTTATAAACACTTTAATCACATGTATCTCAATAACTTATGTTGTCTACTTAGTGGTGATAGTTTTCCTTTAAAATTCGTTATATGCGTATAATATTCGTTAAATTAGCGCTTTAAAGCTTAATATTTCATAAACGGATTACTTAATCGAAAAACTGTTTTTACAAACCCATAATATTTTTGAAAGACCTATCCAACGACACCACATCCCACACTATAGGGAAGATAAGAAAAAAAATACATCCCCAAATTACGTGTGTTACCCTAAAAAAAAATATTTTTTTACATTTTATTGTACCAATTTGTTGGCGTGACTAATATGCATGTTCATGCCAAATTATAGCTTTTTAGTACCTACCAATAGTCTTTGCGCTAGGCTGCGGACGGACGGAGAGACGGAAGGACGTAGTTTGACTACGGAATCCTATAAAGCTTGATTTAGTATTATTTTTGCAATGAATTGTAATTTTAGTTTAGTCATTATGAACAGTTTTGTTTTATTTGATAATCTAAAAATTAAATAATAATATAGCTCAGTCTTTTTGACCTATGGGCCTTTATTCTACCAGGTTAAAACGATATTACCTTTTGCTATACGGAACGTTACGGTAGCGCTTTATAACTTTTTTTCTGATAAGGAGAAGGCACAACAGCACTCAGGCTACCTTGATGGTGAGTGGAATCTGAGACCCATAGAAATTTGAATTCTCAGGACTATAATCTTAAGATTGCAATCCTAAGACCTCAAATTCATTGCCAACCATGAGGAATAAGACCGGTTGTCTTATCCCAATATCGGAACCCAACAATGCGAACACACTTGACAGTAATGGCAGTTAAAAACAATACGATTACTTGTTATATGCAATATGGATTTCCAGAGTAGAATGGAGCCCATGCTTTTGAAATGCTAGCAGAAAGTTAAAATATATTGTTAACTTAGATGTCTTTTTTTCACACAATAGAAAAACTCCGACATTAGAAAGTGATTTCTTTTTTAATTTAGCACCGTTTCAATTGTGAATTGTATGTTTTTGACATAATTGCAATGTAACTTTTTGAATGAACAAAAGGCAAAAGTAATCACGAGTTCAGCCTTGAGGCAGCTAAAGTTATTTGTCTCATGTTAGAAACATTCAGAATAAATGAAATTGAAAAAAAAATCAGTGAGCACAGTAATTTTGTTTCGTATTTACCAAGTATTGTGTATTTTGTTTTGTAGTATAAGGGAGATCCTGTCACCATCTTCCGACTCCATCATCAGACCAGCTCTATGATGCCATATTATTAAATCTTCATCGAAGGTACGAAGGTATCAAGTTACAGCTCAATCGGTCCCTGGGTCCGAACATACACATGTCATATCGTCACTACTTTGAAAAAACCTCGTATCTCAATTTTCGTTATTGTACCATTTTAAACTTAAATGTGACAAGAAGACAGTTTAAAATCGAACATAACAAAAAATGAGATACGAGGTTTTTTCAAAGTAGTGACGATATAGACATTACATTACAAGTTAAAAGGTACCCTTTATTATGGTTAAATGTAAATAGATATTCGCTTGCCTTCGAAATGTGTTTGACCCTCAATGCGAAAATCCTTTAGCATTGAATCCATTTAAGGTTTGCCTTTGGAATTTATAACGGTAGCGCATTAGAATTTCTCGAATGTGTAAACCTTATAAAGAGTGAATTAGGCGTCATTCAAATTTTTCCCAGCCCTCTGCAACTGTGGTGTCTTTTTTAGAAACATTCTACTGAGGTGGAGTCTGTCAGACGTCATTTTTGATAAAATATAGAAAAAATACTAATGGGTCAATGATAAGTATTGTTTATTAAATCTATAGCATGATTATTTAATTTTCATGTGGAATTTATAATGAGTATGTATATGGGCTTCTAAATAAAAAAAAATGTCATTAACTTGAACAAGGTAAAAAAATCTGGAGTTTTTAACATAGGTTAGTTTGTAATGCCCCGAGTCTTTAGGAGAGGTTGCTGAGCGATACAGACCTATTTCACGCTATAAAGCGATTTTTTTTTGGTGGTGTCTGATAGACGTCATGTCAGTCGCAGAGGGCTAGTTATATAAAAACGCATACAACAAGTAAACGCACACATAATAGTTAAAAAACCGGGCAAGAGCATGTCGGACCATGCTCAGTGTAAGATTCCGAAGGCGTTAAGTACTACAAACATAAAAATCAACAAATACTAACTCAATTTTCTACTTGGAGTCGTTAGACGGTTTCAGTATAAACACTTTAATCGCCGGTATAACAAGAACCAATTATGCCTACTTAGTCGTGATAGTTTTCGTTATATGCGCTTTCATTTAGGTTTTTTTTGTAGATTATTAGTAGGTATTTATAGTTTTGGTTGTATGGGGGGGAAAGGGCGGTGGGACACTTGACTCCAACAAAAAATAGCGCTTTAAAGTTTTATATTTCATAAACGGATCCCAAAATCGAAAAATTGCTTTCACGATCCCTGACAGACCTATCCAACCACACCTTACGCTATGGGGTAGACGGGAAAAAAATCCTCACGTTACATGTAGAGAAGTACAATAAAATACTGTGTTTAAAATACTTTGTTTAACCATTTTCTTGGCGTGACTAATATGTATATTGATGCCAAATCACAGCTTTCTGGTACTAAGAGTCTCTGAGCTAGGCTGCGGAAGAACGGACGGACATGGCGAAACTAAAAGAAACAAGGAACTAGTTTGACTACGGAACCCTATAAAGATAATTTCGAGATGTATATTATTATTCCAGGAGCAACAGCCAGTTATCTTATATCTATAAGTTAGAATTGTTTCAATTTTTGGTTTATAAACTTTGTAAATAGATAATAGATGCTATTTGGGTTACCTGCGGAAGTAGCCTAGGGGATAGCTATTCCCGCCTTAATGGCCAAACCCCATGACGAATCGAATAAACCCATCGCGTAAATTTAAATGACGTTCTTGCACGTCATATTTATAAATATAATTAGTTTTATAGCCGTAGGGACTGTTAGTCACCCCGCAGGATACGTAAAAAGGTGTATATTTGTACGAATTTAAATATTTCTTGGCGTGTGTATTTGCCCCGTGTGGTTGCTGGGTTAGAATAGTGCCACTCCATGTCTTCCCGTGGATGTCGTAAGAGTTGACTAAGGGAATAAGGGCTTGTAGTACTGTTAGGCGATGGGCTTGCAACCTGTCACTAATACACTAGTAAACCTCTTAGCCTGTTAGTACAAAATGTGGTTACAGAAATATCAGTAAGTCTTTAGAGTTGTTGGTATTTCTGTAGCTCTGCCTACCCCACTCTGGGAATGAAGGCGTGATGTTATGTATGTATGTATGTATGTATTTGGATCTATATCTTTTTCGTGTAAGTGTTTCTCGCTATTGTCTTAAGAACTGTCCAGTTTTACGGGATGAAAGTAGCCTATGTGCTACTCCAGAGTATAATCTATCTCTTTGTCAAATTTTATCCCGATTCGTTCAGCCGTTCTGGCGTGATATAGTAACAAACATCGAAACTTTATTTTTTTATTACTGTTGCATAAAAATAATACACTTAGTCATACAAAAGGCAAATTTAATGCCGTAAGGCATTCTTTACCAATTAACCTTTGTGTGTAGTAGATACCTGATTATTTACTTGAATATAATATATTCTTTTTGCCTTTCTCTCATTATTTTCCCCTCGGGAACAAGACAGTTTGCAAGAAAATAATTTGTATATTATCTAAGATTTTATTCGTAAATTATCGTATTCAATCCATTCTAAGGCATACTTACCAGATAAGTATTATAAATGCAAAAGTAGCTCTGTCTATCCGTAACGCTATAAAGACCGCAGAACCAATTGCGAAAAAAAGAGTGGTATGGAGTTAGCTGAAGCCCCGAGAAAGGACATAACTTAATTTTAATTACGATAAACGCCTTCTAAGTGGACGGAGTCGCATGTATCAGCTAGTTATTAATATGAAAAACAACCATTCGAACATCATATTTTATATTTATTATATTAGAATGATAAACTATATCTATGAACAAAAATAACTTACACCTAATACTCACAACATCATCTGTATTTAATTAGATGTCTATCTTTTCTTTAATGGAAGCGAAAAGGCAATTGGAACAAGCATGATGCAATTTATAATTGGTTCATCTTGCGTAAAGAAGTAAATTCACAAATACAGTGTGTCTCAGAATTTGACTTAAGTTATAAAAGATAAGAAAACCCTTTGTTTACTTATCCAGAATATATTTACGTTCTAACTTTCGAGGTGCATCAAAAATCATTTTTTTTAAGTAATAATAATAATAATAATAATAATCACAGGACATTGTCACACAAATCGACCTAGTCCCAAACTAAGCTCTAGGCTTGTACTATGGGTACTAGACAACGATAAACATACTTATATAGAGAAATATATACTTAAATACATAGAAAACATCCAAGACTCGGGAACAAATATTCGCGCTCATCACACAAATATCTGCCCTTACCGGGATTTGAACCCAGGACCCCTAGCTTCGAAGGCAGGGTCACTCCCAACAAGGCTAGCGTGTCGTCAGAGTCAAAGTGTCATTGAAATTCCTATTGAAAGCTCTTTATTAATATAATTCGAGTAATAGAAGATGTTTTTAAGGTACTCACCATGTTACAAATGTGCTATTATGACATTTAATGTTTATTTTAGAAATCACTGACACTAAATTCAGCATACAGTATAGCTTTGGCCCGTGACTCCGTCCACGTAGAAGTCATTTAAATCGGTTCTCCCACGGAATTTGTAAAATTTTCCGGCATTTTTTGTCATAAAAACTATCCTGTATTCTTCCCTGGAACTCAAACTATCTCCATACCGAATTTCATCTAAATCGTTTAAACGGTTGAAGCGTGACGAGGTAAGAGACAGACGGAGACACTTTCGCATTTGTAATATTAGTTTGGATCGTACGATAGATGTAACTATACCTAGACATAATTTACGTAGACATAAGGCCGTAATAAACAGACCATGGCTAAGATGACTCAAGATACGTCAAAGTAAACGTCAACTCTAGAAGCTGTCATTTCGTGTCTAAGGGCCTATTTATAAACTGACCTTGACTGAAATGCTCGTCTCAAGATGAGTCAAAATGGCAGTTCTCCATGGCTTGACGTTAACGTTTAATGAGTTTATTAAAACGGCTTTAACATACTCATAATAGTAGTATATGCAACTGATGCATAATGAGAGGCCTTAAAACACGAGAGCGAGTTTCATAATAGGATCACACGAGTGTTTTAAGGCCTAATTATGTACAGTTGCATACACTACTTTACGCACATTACGCAACAAATAAACAATTTTTCACAATCCTATTACCTAACAGCAAAAACCAGCAAATAAATGACAAAATAATGGCGGCAATTCAATCCTCCGTCAAGACAAATGTTTTTTTTTTAATCATAGACAAACGAATGAAGTCCCTATTCTCATGTCTCTAAGATCAAATGTCGTGCGGTTTATGTTTAATCTATGGTTATTAGAATAGACAACCTTTTGAGTTTTGAAAGCTGTTCCAAATTTAAACTCATAACCTTACAAAAACCTGTACTGTAATAACATATTACAGTACAGATTTTACCCAGTACAAACAAGAAAGTTCTCATTGTAAAAATGGTCGTAATAATGCTGGTCATTTCCTACGGTTTCTAAACGCATTTTAGAGCACTAATGAATTACCTATATGCGTAGATAAAGTATCTGAAGATGGTCAAGTTTAGTGGTCGTAGGACGCTGTGCAGGGTCCGTCCGGATCCATTGACTACCCGCCAAGCAACAGTGCTCGCATTGTTGTGTTCCGGTATGGGGATAAGACAACCGGTGAAATTACTAGCATAGAGGCACTCCATCGTAGTCCTCAGGGTTGGCAACGCATTTGAGGTCTTAGGATTATAGTCTTGAGAATTCAAATGTATATGGGTCTCAGATTCCACTGACCATCAGGTGGTCTGAGTGCTCGTGTGCCTTCTCTTTAACATAAAAAAGTCTGTCATGATAAGTGTCGAACCTTACTGACATGACAGCCGGGCCTCTATTTTACTCACTACAACCATATTGCTTTTAATATGTTATCGTATTGTCATTGTTATGATATCTCTTATATTGTCGACATGTATGACGGCAGTTTTTTTTTATGGAAGAGGAGGCAAACCAGCTGACGGATCGCCTGGTGGTAAGCGAATACCGTCACCCATAGACACCTGCAGCACCAGAGGAGTTACAGGTGCGTTGCCGGCCTTTCAAATGAGAGTACGCTCTTTTCTTGAAGGTTTGAAGGTCGTATTGGTCCGGAAATACCGCACGCCACAGACCATTCCGCAGTTTAGTTGTGTGTGGCAGGGAATTCCGAGTAAAACGCACAGTTGTGGACTGCCAACCATCTAAATGATGGTGGTGGAAATTCTGTCTCGTAGGACGAAAGCGGAAGGATGTGGCAGGAATTAATGCGGACAGCTCCTCGGAGCACGCCCCGTTATACAAGCGATAGAGAATGCAGAGTTAAAATCAATACGACAGTGTGTTAAAAGCAGTATCGTTTTAACAGAGTAGAATAGAGGCCATGAATATCAGATAACTTTTAGTGGTGGAAGGATAGTGCAGGTCCGTCCGGATCGCTACCAACATCTTTTTTTTAACTTGTGTGTGTGTGTGTGTGTGTATGTGGCACCGTAGCTCTTAAATGGATGAACCGATTTGAATGCGGTTTTTTTTTAACCAACACCTTAACAGCAGTGTTTGCATTGATATGTAGCCGAGTGGGGTAAGATAACCGGTGAAACAACTAGCATTTGACGTACAATCATCCCCCTATTTTACCATCTTGACAATGATACGTGACATTTCCATAAAAAGCAATGTTACATAATTATTATACGTCCTTATTGAAACTATTACCTTTCTTTTACCATACAGACAATGAATTTACGCAGTCGGGTAAAACGGTCCACAAACCGCACGTCTTCATGTTTGCAAGTTACGCAAACCAACCTTTATTTAGTTTGCGTTTAGCTTACCCATTATTGAGGAAAGGCGTATTTGACAAAGAGCTCTGCAACTAGCGACCTTTTTAATCACGTTATAGGGTTGAAATTGCGTAGGCAGAGGATATACTTACTTCATTTTGACTTGAAACAGAGGGGTTCGTTAGGTCAACTCAATTAATGTAAGTTAGTATCAAACTGACTGTACGCATGCTTATATCTACCCACGTGGAATTATTTACACCGTGTTTCCAATGGTTTAGGCCAGCGGTTCTCAAACTTTTTACTGACGGAACCTTTTTGGACCACCTAATTTTCACCGGAGCCCCGAATTAGGCAAAACCTCCTTTTTAAGGGTTCCGTACCCAAAGAGTAAAACGGGAACCCTATTACTAAGACTCCGCTATCCGTCCGTCCGTCTGTCCGTCTGTCCGCAGGCTGTATCTCACGAACCGTGATAGCTAGACGCTTCAAATATACACAGAATATTATTAAAATATATGTCAGTATCAAGATCATTTATATATATTATTTTAATATATATTTGTTAAGTGAATATACAACTAAATATTCCTAAAGCCAAGTCAAGCGTCTAGGTACCCTTACAAGAAACGTATTTTTTTGCAGATCTTGATACTGAAACCTGGGTTGCATAGATTATTGTACGGAACCCTTCGTCCGTCTCGCACTTGGCCGATTTTTTTGAATATTTCTCTGTTTACATTTAAATTTTTCGACTCCAGCACTTGCAGACACTTTATGAACAGCTGGTTTAGGCATATTTTTTTATGATAAGCACGAGCACTCTGGCCACCTGATGGTAAGTGGAATCTGAGACCCATAGACATTTGAATTCTCAATACTGTAATCCTAAGACCTCAAATGCGTTGCCAACCCTGAGAACTACGATGGAGTGCCTCTATGCTATTTGACACAAGCTTAAAATAACTATTGACCTCGTGAGGCCTATCGTACTACAAACAAGAACATTTTTGTGAGTACGAATTTGAATCTACAAGCAAGGGAATAAAGTTTAGTTACCTTTGCTCCTGAACACCATTTTCATCTTAGAAATAACTAAAAAAGAACTATATCATCATCGAAATATAGATTAAACTAAATTGCCTCTACTATGTACCTACTTCCCATGGGACACCAGGTATCACGAGGTATAGATGAAATCAAAAACTTACCGATTTTCATCAAGCCTAGCTAAGAATCATGGTAACTCATCACCTCATCGAATTTCACGGAAACCATAATGTTTTTGTTGTTAGATGTTTAAGATGCCCTGAAAACATTATGGTGTCAGCAGAAAATAGCGTTCGATGAAATGATACATTCGATAAAAGATATTTCGATGAAATAATAGACACTCACAAATCATCCCTATTAAACAAACCTCCTCCAAATCGGTCTACCTTTTGGGATATGCATTAACGATTACTTAATTTTAAAATTCCGATTATCAAGTCCGAAAATGTTACTCATAAAATTTTATAACATAAAAATCGTTATTCATAACTAGTATCTATTACTAACGGTCGTTACTACGAAATATTTGAATTCATAATTATTTTGTACTACTTTTAATACATTTTCTATACATAGATAACTGTTACTGTAAGTATTGCTTTTATTGATAAACTTAAACATCATTTGCAATAATTTTGCGGGAATTACTGACTGGAATGAAGTTAAGTTATTGACTGTATGTCCATTCGCTTAGATAGTGTCGTCGCCTTTTTATCGCGCCGCCTTGGCACGTGCCGCCTTTTGTTAAAGGATGCCGCCGCGTAAACAAAGAATGCGATGTACCCGCAAGTGAATTTGGCAGTTTACATCGAATTAAATAACCACAAGTGGGTGCGGGTGTAGCGAGACTATCTAAGCGAATGGACTATACTATGGTCATGTTGTAGCGAGCAAGCGAGCAAGGTTTGTCAGGGCAAAAGCTGCTTAGATAGGTTAGTTTAGAAGTCTCCGGAGAGATTTGCGTCTCCTCAGCTAACCGCTGGTTCTCTAGTACGTTTCTGGCGCGTACTATAAGAATTTGAAATGAACTTTCTATTGAGATTTTTCCAATGCGCTACCATAACGTAGCTTTTAAAAAAAAGATGTCAATTTTCTTCGAACCCGTTCTCCGTTCCAAGTAGAAACGCATTGGTGACGCCTCCAGCGTTGCAAATATCACGTGGGACGTGGGAGGGTCTGCGAGGACATAAAAAAAAATAAAAAAATCATCTACAAATTTTATTTGGCGTACAATTTGCGTTTTGTTCGTTAAGTTTCCCCTTTTCCTGGAAGCCGGGTTGTTTCAATTTACAAGCGGTAACTAGTGTGATATCTAATTAAGGTTTACCCGGTACGTGAATCTTGTATTAGGGTAAAAACTTTGAGAAAGTAAATTTGATATTAATAGGGGTGATAACGTTGTTTATGTAAAATCAAAACCGCCTGTATCTCAAGAACCAATATGTCTACTAAGTCATGATAGTTTTTCTTTAAAATTCGTTATACGCTCTTTCACTAAGGATTTTTTCAGATTTTTCAGACTAACAAAAATTAGCGCTTTAAAGCTTAATATTTTATAAACGGATTACTTAATCGAAAAACTGTTTGGACAAACCCGTAATATTTTTAAAATACCTATCCAACGACACCCCACACTATAGGGTAGACGAGAAAAAAAACACATCCCTACGTTACGTATAAAGTTTTTTTTTACATTTTATTGTACCGCTTTGTCGGCGTGACTAATATGCATATTCATGGCAAATTACAGCTTTCTAGTACTAAGAGTCTCTGCGCTAGGCTGCGGACGGACGGACGGACATGGCGAAACTATAACGGTTCCTAGTTTGACTTTAGAACAATAAAAAAGGGTGTCTCTTGCGTGTAGCAGTTACAACTCCGTGTAGAAAAACAAGAATGTAAGTAAAAAAAAAGTATTTTCTTATATTAATTTCATGAAAAGGTTTTGTTTAGTCAATTCAGAATGAGCTGAGAGTTCGCGGGATCTGTGGTACCGTCATTACAATTATTGTATTTACTTACTCTTGCCGCCTATTCCGCCCTTGTAAATGAATAAAACACAGCCTACTTGTTACTCAGTGATAATTGATAATATCGTATAAGGTCCAGTAGTTGTTGAGTTAACTCGTTACTTACATACAAAAATACAATTTTCTCTATATAATATCAGTGTAGATAAACTAAAGTAATTTCTTATAATCAAAGAGTGGTAATTTGTTATACAAATAAATACACAAAAAAGTGGCCACCTTTTTCCGTTAAATTACTCACTCAAAGGTCAATTGTTAATAAGCTATGTCATTATACCCTATAAATAGTGATAGCTAGTCATTTATTTTGTATTGGACATTATTATATATTATGTCGCATAGTTATAATGAATTCACAATAAGACCGACAGTGTAAAAATAAAAATAAAAAGTAAAATCAAATAATGTCAAAGTGTACAAAAGCAAAACTAAAAATTAAAATGAAAAAGTAAACAGTAGAAAATATAATAATATAGCTCAAATACCACAATCACAATACAGGCACAATGTCAAGAATACAATAATATCGTATATGTCAGAATGCAGAATATAAACAAAAGTAATACATACATACATAACATCACGCCCTCATTCCCATAGTGGGGTAGGCGGAGCTATAGAAATACCAACCACTCTAAAAGGACTTGTTGGTAATCCTATAACCACATTTTGCACAAACAGGCTAAGATGTTTAACAGTGTATTAATTAGTGACAGGTTGCAAGCCCATCGCCTAAGAGTACTACAAGCCTTAAATCCCTTAGTCGTCTCTCACGACATCCACGGGAAGACATGGAGTGGCACTATTCTTACCCGGCAACCACACGGGCTAACAAAACACAAAAGTAATAAAAATAACAAATTAACAATATCGTCACTATATTCTTTATCAGAATACTGGTTTTCAAGTCGGCGACCAATCTTTGCATCCGAAGATTCGATTTAGGGTTCCGTAGTCAAACTAGGAACCCTTATATTTTCGCCAAGTCCGTCCGCAGCCTAGCGCACAGGCTCTTAGTACTAGAAAGCTTTAATTTAGCATGAATATACATATTAGTCACTCCAACAAGGTGGTACAATAAAATCTTGTTTTTTTAGTGTTCCTCCCATACACGTAACGTGGGGATGTAGTTTTCTTCTCGTCTACCACATAGCGTGGGGTGTCGTTGGGTAGGTCTTTAAAACTTTTAAGGGTTTGTGAAAACAATTTCTCGAGTAAGGGATACAAATTACAGCTTTCTAGTACTAAAAGTCTCTGCGCTAGGCTGCGGACGGACGGACGGACAGACGGACACGGCGAAACTATATAGTTTGACGACGGAACCCTAAAAAGGCGGGCAAGTGCAACGTCGTAGTCGAAGCAATCTTAACTCTATTGGTAACCACATTGAATTTAAAATACTTGTACTAGTCCAGCAGTAATAGTTGCCTTCATCTATCTAAATAAAGATATATGACAGAGTGACTGACATACAACGCACAGTCGCAACCGGTGAACCTAGCAACTTGAAATTTAGAGTGATGTGCAATACAATTTATCCAAGTCTCGACGTTGCTGTGTGGGAACTACAAAACTGAATTAAAAAATATATTGTATTGGTATTGCACACCACTAATGTTAGGTAGCCACTAAACTGCACGCTTGATAACGGGTTCTATACGTAACGTACCGGTAGGCGTAAAAGACAAGTAAGGGAGTGACCACACCGACGCGTAAAATACATGACGTAGTTTATGCACCGTTAAGCTCCGGTGTAGTCGCTCCTTTAAAAAGGAGACGCAGTAGACGCGTCAATGCGTAAATGTTGCGCCACCGCATTTCGTCTTCAGATGGTATTTTCTAGTTCTTTTCGCAGCGTCAGCGTATTTTGAGGTTGTGTGGTCGATCCTCGACTTAACACTTCTATTTTAAGTGACTATTAATTTACGTCACCGAGGCGAAACTTATTTGCACAAAACAATAAAGTAGGTACAAATGGCGGACTTAATGCCCAATGGCATTCTCTACCAGTCAACCAGTAGGCGAAACAGAAAAAAAAGCCAAGGTCGGTGCTAAGAAAAATATTGTTTAAAACAGTTACAATACAATATAGATATATATTTTACGTCCATATTTAGCCAAAAATAAAATGGAATTACTTTTACGTCAATGTTGCATAAACTTTCCCGTGACCAGTGCGTAATTTAGGCCAAATTTATTTAGGTTTACCATTGAACATTCTAAACAGGTGAAATTGACCATTCTGGATTTGAAAGCTCAATTATTTCCGAGTCCAAAGGCTGCATTGTTATCCGTGCAAATCAACGCAAGCGAAGTTGTATAACAAAAACAAGTAATATAATTTCTACCAAGTCACATTTAACGTAGGGACTTATTTTAGAAGAAAGCAGTCTATTTTGGTTACAGTGAAAATTATAACGTCAGCAACAATGGAAATTTAATTACAAACTTAATTAAAATTTGTTGCGTCAAACCTCTTTGTACTCCAGTTCCCTAGTTACTTCATTCCCAGTTTCATTTATTCCTTTTTATTTCTTATCAACGGCCGGCAGCGTTTCTTTTTACTCGTCTAATCTCGGCTAAGAAGACAGTGATTGCTAGAACATCTCCGGTTGAATCGAGTTGGTCTTATCCTCTTTTGTTTTATGCTTGCTTCCAATTTTAAATGCTGTTGCTAACTGATAAAATATGATTTAGGATCAAGTTGGTAACCCTGCTTACGATTCGATGTTCGGTTTTTGGTTTGTAGAGCGCGAGCATTTGTTTTGAGTTCGAAAACATCCTTGTATTCATCCTTCTACATAAGTATGTTTATGAGCACCTAGTACAAGCGTAGAACTTAGTTTGAGACCAGGGCCTCTATTCAGGTGCGTTAAAACGATATCGTGTTTTACACGTTTAAGAATCGTTTATGTCACAGTCGCCATTATTGTAAATGACATAAGAGTTATCAAAACGTTGACAATACGGAAACAGGTCAGAAACGATATCGTTATAACGCACTTGAATAGAGGCCCTGGTCAATTTGTGTGGTGATTACCCGCTGATATGTAATATTCAGCATTTTTATTCTTAAGGCCAAATTTTTAAACAATAATTGAGTTTAATTTAACTTTATTGTAACAATTCTAAAGCAAAAATAAAATATAACATTACCTTACTTGTATCCACCTACCGGCAGCGGGTCAAGAATTAGACTTATTGCTTTTGTTGTATAGCGATTTATCAAATATTTCATCTAAGTTTTAGATTTAAGCTGAAATATTATATCATCTCTCTCAAGCTGAAATAATATTATCATGTGGAACGTGGTAACGCAAATGCTATAAGACCTTTGACTATTACAATAAATAAAAAGAACCTATCATGCCTAACCTATTCGAATTATTCTTAGAGCTAATTGTGCAAGAGTTGTCATAAATATCTCATCTATTTCATAATACATACGATCCTGTTTAAAGACCTCCAAGTATCAAATTGCATATACATTATTAATGTTATTCCTAAGCACTTTATGCATTCTGCAAGGATTTTCCTTTTGAAAACTTCGAAAAGTGTCCAAGCGCGACCTATACAAACATAATACTTATATAAAATCCTTGTCAAAATTAATGTCATCGCGAACAGAGTACAAATGGAGTAGCTTTATACTTAATATTACAAGATTTTATTTAACTTGCTCTGTACGTATGTGTGCATACTGCATGTATGTAAGAGTCAAATCTTGCAAGTTAAATTTGACCCACAACCCGGTTTCCAATGAAGCTGAAAAGCATACGCCTTTATTTCTGATGACAATGTAATAATGTGGTATCATCGAGCTGGTCTGGTGATGGAGACTCAGGGTGGCCATAGGACTCCTACTCCTAGTGGTAGAATCTGTTTTTAATCATTTATGATATTAGTGACATACTTAGCTTCAGTTCCACATCATAAGAAGAATGATGGCATATTATATTATTGGCAAGGTAAATAACCTGCAATTTAGAGACAGCTGTTTTATGCAATCGACGTCTTTGCGAATTTCCTACGACATCAAATCTTGTACCGAGTCAAGTTTCTGGGCGCATTTAATACTTTCCTAAAAATACAATTAATTTATTACAGTTATTCATAGCGTTTCATGTTTCTCTTGAGAGAAACCTTTAGCAATCAGTAGCCACCTCTTTTGCAAATGGATATGTGTATTTAGGCGAATGATCTTATCTGATAATCCAAATTGGATACAACATTTAGGTTTGGGAAGGGTAATTTTACCGTTTGATGATATTCTCACCCAAAGATGCCAGTATATGTCTCTTTGTACTAGTTGACATAAGCAGTATCTCAAATTAAATAAAAGAAGCATTTTTAATTCTCTTTTGTTAGTAATAAGGTTGGTATTGCTAGATAAATTTTATTTGAGATAATGGCTATTGGCTTAGGAAGACAGTTATATTTGTCGTCTTTCATTGAGTATTTATCAAATGTACATTACACTAGTCGTTTCATTGGTTGTACTTTCTCGAAACTGCAAAACAATAACAAGAACTACAAAAGTTTTTTTCTTGATGGCACGATAATCAGAATTGAGTTTTATTGATACGATTTAGGAGAAAATGTAAAAAAAACATATAAAACGCAATACACTAAGTTTTGACCGGCTTATTAAGACTTTATCTATAATCAAAACTTGTTAAAATTTTAATACTCCTTTTAATGTTTAGATTGTTTTTTTCGGCATCCTCATTTAATTTACGTTATATTTTAATTCAACGATATTGGCTTAAACATAGTAATTTGCGAAATAAATGCAAATTTCTTCATAAGGTCCTTATATTTTAAACATGGAACAACAGCTGTGACGTCATTCCTGTTGTCGATTTTGTATAGTGTTTTTGCAGGGGGTCTGACTATGACTTTTCAAAGCTTCATATCTTATGAAAAAATTACACGACAATTATTTCGCGTATACAGTTCTTCCTCTCTTTCATAGCACTTTTCAAAAAGCGTAAGAAAAAAAATATGCATGGTCCCTCTTGATAGCGATCCAGACAGACAATGCATATTCGAATATAGTAGAAATTTTATAAAATGTCGGATTCCCTAGTAAATTTCTTAAGTGAATTCCGACCTAATTGCCATCTTATGTAGGTCGGAATTCACTTAAGAAACTTACTAGGGATTCCCACATTTTGTAAAATTTCTACTATAACAACTGAAGCCTTAGCCAAGAAGCATACGCTAACTAGCGTTTCTATTCGTTTTGTTTTAAAATATATCGCGTCACTGGAAGATCACGTGGCTTTTCGTATGACGTATTCTACCAGTGACGCGATTAGCTTAAAAAAAATTAATAGAAACGCTAGTTCGCGTACGTATCTTGGCTAGGGCCTCATAATCTCTGTCGATAAAACTGTCTTTCACATAATTATTTCACTGATTATCGTTAAAACTGTTTATCCGCGTGAGACACAGTGTACCACAGGAGGTACATAATCAAGGCAATTTATTTTAAACTATATTTCAATAAACATAAAGTTCATTGTTAGGCGATGGGCTTGCAACCTGTCACTAATACACTAGTAAATATCTCAGTCTACTTGTGCAAAATGTGGTTACAGAATTATTAACATGTCTTTTTAGAGTTGTTGGTATTTCTGTAGCTCTGCCTACCCCACTCTGGGAATGAAGGCGTGATGTTATGTATGTATGTATGTATAAAGTTCATTTTTATTTGTTTAAAATTTGAAAATGGCATTTCATGGCAAAGATAACTGAACTTTGTTCCCTTGCTGGTAGATTAATCCAATCAATCAATTCAATTTCAATTTCTTTCCTTGTTACAAGGGTTTTTTTTTTTATTTACCTATCTATTTTGTCTCTTCCTTTTCAACTCCTGTCATATGCTGGAGCTGAGCTATTGACCGTTTTGGCATTCAACCAGGTAGTGGCGCCTTTTACTTTAATTAATTCAAAGGCAAAAGTTATCTCGCTCATCTAACGCCCCCACCCCCTAATGTTAAAGTCTGTAATGTCTCAAGAGCCGTGGAAATAAACTGGTTTTAACTGTATTACTTGGTATCATTTATTTACCTGCGGCTGCTGGGACTACGTACCCAGTAGGACGGTAACAGTGGCTCACACAGCCAAATGATACAAAGTAATACAGTTAAAACCAGTTTATTTCCACGGCTCTTGAGACATTACAGACTTTAACATTAGGGGATGGGGGCGTCAGATGAGCGAGATAACTTTTGCCTTTGAATTAATTACCGGTGAACTTCGCTGATGTTGGGCCGGGCTTCAGCCAGCCAGATCAGCAACCAGCAGCAAACAAAGATTTCAACCGTAGGAAGTGGTTGAATGCCAACAGTCAATAGCTCAGCTCCAGCATATGACAGGGAGTTGAAACGGAAGAGACAAAATAGGTTGATACAAAAAAAAAAACCCTGTAACAAGGAAAGAAATTGAAGATATTAGTTACAGGTCATCTTAGGGGTTACCGTAAAGCGTGTGTACGAGCAGGAAGAAACGGAGACTTACCACTTGGGAATAAAAAAAAACTGTTAATGCCAATAAAATAAACATAATAACATGATACATAAATAACAATTTAAAACACACAAAAAAAACTACACCGTATTTCTCATGATTTCATTTGAAAATCAGACAATTAAAACATTCAAAACACAGTACAACTATCTCAAAACTGATGAAACATAACAATAACTACGAAAGTATATTGCTTGATGACAGATTACAATTGATAGCGATCCAGACGGACAATGCGCATTCGGATGCCACATATATACACATATATTTCGGTTAGGTTTTACCACAACTGAATCTCCCGCGATAAAACTGTCTTTAACATGATTAGTTCACTGATTATCGTTTAAACTGTTTTTACCTCGTGAGACACAGTGTGCCATAGTGCCATAGGAGGTACATAATCAAGACAATATATTTTAAACTATATTTCAATAAGCATAAGGGTCATTTTTATTTGTTTCAAATTTGAAAATGGCATTTCAGGGCAAAGGTAACTGAACTTTGTTCCCTTACTGGTAGATTAAAATTCCCACTCACAAAAATGTCCTTGACCTCTATTCAGGTGCGTTAAAACGATATCGTGTTTGACACATTTAAGAATCGTTTGTGTCACAATCGCCATTATTGTAAATGACATAGGAGTTATCAAAACGTTGTCAATACGGAAACACGTGAAAAACGATATCGTTATAACGCAGTTGAATAGAGGCCCTGGTAAGTAGTAAGGTGGGTCATGTTAAAATATAATGACTACAGAATATACTATTCATCAAAACTTCACTTGCTTTTTAATAAGTCCGTGTAATACTCTTTATTACCGTCTTAACCATTAATATGGTTTCAGATTCCATTTCTCTTTAACGAGGACTTACTTTATGATCCAAGTGAACTTTTGAAATTTATTTGTACGGTTTTGGAACGTTTTATGTTTTTTTTGTTAAGTTTCTGCGTAAATTAAAATAAAATGTGGGTTGAAGTTCTTTATGACTGTTTTCAAAAAAGGAGAAAGTTTTCATTACTTTGGTTTTTTTTGGTGTGGTTGCCGGTTTCCGTGTGGTTGCCGGGTTAGAATAGTGCCACTCCATGTCTTCCCGTGGATGTCGTAAGAGGCGACTAAGGGAATAAGGGCTTGTAGTACTGTTAGGCGATGGGCTTGCAACCTGTCACTAATACACTAGTAAACTTCTTGGCCTGATTGTGCAAAATGTGGTTACAGAATTATCAACAAGCTTTTTAGAGTTGTTGGTAATTCTGTAGCTCTGGGAATAAAGGCGTGACTTTATGTGTGTGTGTGTGTGTGGTTTTTTTAAGTGTATGTTTCCCGATTATTCATAGACCGCTGGACCGAAAACTTTCTAGTTTTCAGCTCGACGAGATCCGATGATGGGATCGTGGAGAAATCGAGAGAACTCAAATATTATAGGAATGCATATAGCGATTTCAGTAATTTCAGTGACTAGTCTAGAATTTGCATTCAAAAAGTATTATGTGATGTGGAACTGATGATGAAAGACCACTGATGGCCACCAGAACTCCTCAACGGTACCTATTCCAAGGGTGGCGATAAGATATCTCGATTAAGATTGTTGAGCGACTATTACGAGGCACATTCAAATGGTTTAAACATATGACTATGACTGTCCCGCGGCGTTGCTTGTTTCTTATTAATTGATGTGTAGGATACCATAACAGTATATTATGATCACTAAAAGCATTCGTATTTAAAAAATAAAAAAATAACTTCTTTTATAATGGTAGGTAACAGGTCTGTCTGTTTTGTATTTGGTTTAAAGTATTCGCTATTGTTAATTAATAACACATGTTGTGTTATTTTTACTCTAGCTTAGAAAATATTAGAGATATTGCTGATTCAATGATTCCACTAACTTAACGATATTCATGGACCCTCTAATGCAGGGGTGCGAGGAGAGGGGAGTGTTGTTAAGTAAGTTAATAAACGACATTTCAAATTTAGAATATCAGTAGGAGAGGGGCTTGTTGTCTGATAAGCTGTACATGAAATTTCAAATTTTGAATATCAATACAGTGTATCACATACCTACAGCTTGACAACCCATGTCATCATTTCTAGTGTGACTTTGTGTCCACACAAGAAGGTAAAAGAGAGATAATTTGCAACAAAAAAATTTTTTTTGTAACTCATTATTGTCGTAATATATTATATTAACGATACAAAATCATATGTTAAAATTTGTCCACTGATAAAAAATACCCTGTACAATATACATAGATGTAATAGTTAAAACATGTAGGAACTTACTTAAAAATCTAATTACCTACAACAACAATTTACAACGTACTCGTATTATGAAAAAGTCTAAACATGTATCTGACCAGAGTCTTTTACAGTATAATAGTAAGTGAATATTTATGTTAAATGTACATACTCCTACTATTTTAAAGTAGAAACCAAAACCACTCTTAAATATATTAATTATAAAACTCATTCACCAAGACAACAGCGAAAAACTCTTAAAAGCTGATGTATAAACCAAATATATCTATTACTTAGCTGAGGTTTGAACTGAGAGGGTATAACAATAAACTCCTGAACGAATGGGCTCCAGTAAAACTAATGCGTATTTACTGAGTTTCCGAGTGAAAAGGTTTGATAGTAAATACCAAGGAGTATGTGTTATTCTCTCAACCAGGACTCGAAACCGGTTAAAAATACCGTAAATACTTTTCTAGAGAACAAAAACGTTGTAAGAACTTTTGTTTTAACTGAATTAACCGGTTTAATCCAGGAGCAGCGAGTCAATCAACCAAAAGTTTATAAAAACACTAAGCAGAACTGGTTTATCGTGCGTGACTTGCGTCCGGTTTTTTTAAGGTCAAAACCGGTCAAATTCGAATATAACTTTATATAAAGGATCCCCCATAAACCGGTTAATAAACGAAATGAAAAGGTTTTGTGTCAAGTACATAATAACGGTTTTTTTTTTTATGTTAAGGAGAAGGCACACGAGCTCTCAGGCAACCTGATGGTAAGTGGAATCTGAGACCCATAGACATTTGAATTCTCAAGACTATAATCCCAAGACCTCAAATGCGTTGCCCACCCTGAGGACTAAGATGGAATACCTCTATGCTAGTAATTTCACCGGTTGTCTTATCCCCACACCGGAACACAACAATGCGAACACTGTTGCTTGGCGGGTGGTTAATGGATAAGATGGTGGTAGCGATCCGGACGGACCCTGCACAGGGTCCTACCACCACTACTAAAACTTACTTGTCAAACAATAGCATTTTTTTTGATATCCTTGTTTGCACTGCCTACTTTTCTCAATGTTTATGCTGCTGCGTCTCTTCTATCCAAGGTTTTCTGAAAGAGAATACATAACGACGGTGTTACTGGAATACCGCGTAACTACCCAATTCAATATGTTGCAAAATGCACCTTATTTACTTACTTGCTAAAGTGTATTTTGCACCTTATTTAATTTGTTGGTTACGAGCTATTGCAGTATCACCGACGATAAGAATTTCATGTTTTTGTCTTTCCTTATTTATGTTTCTTTATATGGTGTTCTATGAAGCGTATTCGTAATATATTGTACTGGATAAAAAACAATATCGCCATGAACATTATTACCGTGGGTTGTAATTTCTTGACTATCATTCAGTAAAACGAGGTTCTCACGTTCCTATTTTTGTAAACTTGGATAAAATAAACAAACCAGGAAAACTTTTTGATGAATCATTGTTTGTTTTAGACACATGTTTGGAGTAACAAGTTGTTGTTTTCATAGAAGTATAAAAACACGTCACATATTTTTTTTGGAAACAGTGTAGGACCAGTAACCAAGGTGTAAGCAACACCAACTAGATAGCACCGTAGCTGTATTTTATTCACTTTAACGACATTGGACATTTCGACATTTTCTTGGCCTATTTGTGCAAAATGTGGTTACAGAATTAAAAACAATTATTTTTAGAGTTGTTGGTATTTCTGTAGCTCTGCCTACACTACTCTGGGAATGAAGGCGTGATGTTATGTATGTATGTAAGTACGACATTGGATTTGCCTCAGTAATCTGCCAATGGCGTTAAAGATTTAAGGGTGCTTCTACTTATAAGGCCATCTGTAGGTACTGGTTAAGTAGTTTTAAAAACTGGCTGTTGCCACCGGAGGGCACACTAGAGAGCTGCATCATCTGGCTCTGCGGCATATGAGAGTTCGTGAAGCGTCGCTGTATTTGAAAACGTCATCATATTATTACCATCATTCATCATCATCATTATCAGCCGCAAGACGTCCACTGCTGGACAAAGGCCTTCCCCAGGGATTTCCACAACGATCGGTCCTCTGCTGCTGTCATCCAGTGGTTTCCCGCGACCTTTATCAGATCGTCAGTCCACCTTGTGGAAGGTCTGCCAACACTTCGTCTTCCATCATTAATTATAGATATCTATTACAAAAAAAAACCGGGCAAGAGCATGTCGGACCATGCTCAGTGTAGGGTTCCGAAGCCGTTAAGTACTGCAAACATAAAAATCAACAAGTAATAAATAATTTTCTATTTAAAGTCAGTTGGTGCCGTCTTAGATGAATTTAGTAGGTATAAACACTTTAATCGCCTGTATCTGAGAACCAATGATGTCTACTTAGTCGTGATAGTTTAAACGGATCACTTAATTGAAAAACTATTTTTGAAAGACCTATCCAACGACACAACCCACACTATAGGGTAGACATAAGAAAAAAATACATCCCCACGTTATGTGTAGGGGAGGTATCATGATTTTTTTTTTTACATTTTATTGTACCACTTTGTTGGCGTAACTAATATGCATATGCATGCCAAATTACAGCTTTCTAGTACTAAGAGTCTCTGAGCTAGGCTGCGGACGGACGGACGGACGGACATGGCGAAACTATAAAGGTTCCTAGTTTGACTACGGAACACTAAAAACCCAACCTATGGGTGCCGCTGGCAGCGGGGCAGGGCTCAAGCTACCGGTGGCTAGGGCTGCAGAGAGAGGAACCTCCTCGTGTAAACTAATAATCCGCCTGTGGTTTTATTTAATTAAAGTGTGCTCAAATGTGGATTTTATATCCTCAAGCCTACAAAACGAGTTAGCAATCCAATAGCGCGCACTTGAGATAGAAAATGCCGTTACCCTGCAGTAGGTTAATGGGATTCGATCCGATGGATAGATTGGGACAGATAGATGCATCATATCGATACATTTTTCAATTCGCGAAATTCCATTTGAGCTTTTCGTGTTTTAAATTTATAATTGATATTTCATGCAAAGTTGTTTCGTTCCGGAATATTGTATGAAAATTAAATTGGTCTTTGACTTTATCCACACTATTACAAATGTGAAAGTAACTCCGTCTGTCTGCCTGTCGTCTGTATGTTTGTTACCCTTGCACGGATAAACCCGCTGAACCGATTTAAATAAACTTTGGTATGGAGATAACTGAGATCCTGAGGAAAATTGGATAGTTCCCGAGGGAATAGCAATAAACGATTTCCACGCAAATGGAGCCGCGGGTAATATCTAATGAGGTATAAGGTAAAAGACTAACGACTACACTCAGAATCAGTTAATGAATATTAAGACATGTCTGGAGTGTCGCTAAGTTGGGATCATTTAATGTTACATTCTTCTTGTGCGTATTAATCTGTTCTTTGATATGTTATATCACGTATAAATGTATTTCTTTCATTCTTTTTCTTTTTAATGTCTCTGTGTACGGTGGTTATTAATGGGGAGTTTAAAAAAAATAGCACACCTTTCGTTCTTTCCTCCGATTTCGGAAATAAATTGCACGTTAGTTGGGACCATCATTCCGAACAAGACGAGTAGAATTTCTGATATGTCACCAGCAAGATGTATGGAATTGTCCGTTTTGTTACCCAAATCCAACATATTTCTTAGTAACAAAACGGACGATTCCATACATCTTTTTGGAGACATATCAGGAATTCATTTTTTCTTGTTCAGAATGATGGTCCCTACTAGCGTGCAACTTTTTTCCGAAATCGGAAGAAAAGATGAGAATTGTGCTATTTTTTTTAAAACCCCTACTTATCATCATGCTAGCCATCCTCTGCAACTTCATCCGCGTAGAACTAATAATTACAGTTGGTATTTGCTGCTCGCTACGCTTTTTTAAATCTGAGGCAAAAGTACTGTAGCAAATGCAACTTTATAACTAACGGGATGGGACTGAATCTGCTTTGGCTGTTGAATTGGAGATACTGCCTATTTGCTTATGCGGGCAGAGTTATTATTCAAGAAGAACAGAGAGTACCTACTCTATACATCATCGATCGTTAGGGTTCCATAGTCAACAAGGAACCTTTATAATTTCGCCATGTCCGACATGTCCGTCCAGGTGTCGATCTCCGTCTGCGATTACAAAGCTATAACTTTGCATAGTTATACATTTAAATTACGCCGGCAAAGTTACTTACTCGTAAACTGAAATCAAAAGTTTAAAATTTTAATTAAAGGAGCATGAAAGAGTACCTAACCTTAAAAAACCTCTAAGACTCTTCAACAAACGGAAAATTAGCAAATTTAAATTTATTCAACACCAATAGTGATTCATAAAACCCTTTAAAGCTTAATTCCTTCGAAAAAAGCTGAGTTTTCGTAAAAATTACGGGCATTTATTTTCATTAAGCCGGGGCACCTTGAGAAGTTATAGTGTTTCACTTTTCTGCCTTTATTTTCATGTATATTTATGAAGGACATTTGCTTGGGCTGCGAAAGGGGAAACTGTGCAGGAAAACAGGTGGAAACATTAGGTTGTATTTGTTAGAAATATTATGATACCAATAATATTTCTAACAAATACATTATCTCGAAGAACAAACATATTTTTGCTGCCTCAAAAATACTTTTTCTTCTTTAACTTCAACGAGCAGTAGTTTTTCAATTGTTGTTTTTCAGTGTGGTGCACACACAACCAATTGCAAGAAAGATTTTGATATTTTAATGTTATAATGTGATATCGAGGGATAATCTAGGGTGGAAAAGACGTAACTGTAATCCCCCCGGTTACCGCTATGTGGCATTTCCAGTTGTGTAATTAATTTCCTTTGACGTTCGAGCAAACTTGTGGCGACAACGGCGTTCTATGTCAGTTGTGAGGGGAGTCCCACGTGGTTTATAGATACACAGATACGTAAATGAAAAGTTAAGACACGTACTTTTTATAATATTTGCGAAATAATGGGTTCTTAGCCTTTTCGCCGACAAATCTTTGACAAATGCATCGTTTCGCAACCTATTCATTTGCCACCCACTTTTTTCTGTAACTACAAATATTTTAGGATCTTCTTCTTCTTTTTCTTTTTTCTTTATAAAACTAACCTAACCTAACCCATAGGGTTCTACACAATTGTCCTGAAATAAATCCAGAATTATTTACAGTTTCGGAAAAAAACGCGGGTTGTCAAGTGATATGTTTGTGAAATAAATCATTTGTCAAACTTTGGTTATGAAATGATAGGATCGCAAAACAATGACTCACTTGTACAATTTTTACGTTTTTTTTTATGTTAAGGAGAAGGCATACGAGCACTTAGGCCACCTGATGGTAAGTGGAATCTGAGACCCATAGACATTTGAATTCTCAAGACTATAACCCTAAGACCTCAAATGTGTTGCCAACCCTGAGGACTAAGATGGAATGCCTCTATGCTAGTAATTTCACCGGTTGTCTTATCCCCACACCGGAACACAACAATGCGAACACTGTTGCTTGGCGGGTGGTTAATGGATAAGATGGTGGTAGCGATCCGGACAGACCCTGCACAGGGTCCTACCACCACTAAAAACGTCTTTGTTTTATTAAAATACTAGCGACCTACCCTCGCTTCGCTCCAGATTAAAGTATTATACATATAAACCTTCCTCTTCAATCACTCTTTCTATTAAAAAAAACCGCATCAAAATCCGTTGCGTAGTTTTAAAGATTTAAGGATACATAGGGATATAGGGACAGAAAAAGCGACTTTGTTTTATACTATGTAGTGATCTAGAGATAAATGACGTTTATTTAAGTTATTTGACTGTAAAATATATGAATTGTGTATTTCAAAAAAGCGTAAATCCCGTCGAAGTATAACATGCAAGTGTATGTGATTGAAAGACGGTTGCAATTGTCATATGTCTCTAACACAGATACCTATATTATCATAAGTATATATACGCAATGCGCAAGCGAGTTAGCTATATATGTTTATGTGAACCTTGCCCTATATTCGACATGCCTGTGCGATCTTGTACACGAGCTGTTTCTATGTAATTGGTTTTCCGAAAACCGACACCAATAATATTATGAACTTAAAAAGAGGGATTTGAAATCGATAAATTTTACCCCTACCGAAAAAGAAACCGATTGCGTTAAAAGGAGGGATTCCCTTTTAGTTTTTAGGGATTGCAATGCATTTGTGATCATAGGATTGATATCTTAAGATGATACAAATCGGAGATAATATTTAAAAAATGTAGCGGGTTTTTGAAGCTCGCCGTTTATGAGACTTGTTGCAGCAAATTAGGGTGAGACTACATTTTTCGTTTGCGGCACACCTCCCCTTAAACCATGTAAGAGTATTTTTATACTGCAATGAATTTAATATGAAAAAAACATTTTTAGGGTCCCGTTCCTGAAGGGTAAAAACGGGACCCTGTTACTAAGACTTCGCTGTCTATCCGTCCGTCTGTCTGTCACCAGGCTGTATCTCCATAACAGCAAATACTAAAATAAAATAAAAAAAATATTTACGGGGGGCTCCCATACAACAAACGTGATTTTTTTGACGTTTTTTGCTCGATATTAATAACGGCAACAGGTAGATACTTGAAATATTCACAGAGTATTTAGTTGTTTATTCACTTTAAGAATAAATAATTACATTAATATTTAAGGGGGCTCCCATACAGAAAACGTATTCTTTTGCCGTTTTTTGCTCGATCTTAATACAGACACCGTGGTTGTAATATATATTTTTTAAAAGATAATCGTAAAAAGAAAACAGTATTTTTCTAGTATTACTGAGCACTTCGTACCTTAATCTATCATTTAGGACGTCTATTCTATTATTAGAGTGTTTTAAAAGGATTCTCTATGTAGCATTAAAACCGCCTACTTATTCATCATGTACAAAACAATAAAAAATAATGATATGTTTAAATTGTTGTTATCTGTGGTGTACAAAATGTTTTACATCGTATTTGACCGTATTTACAAAACTAAAAAAATAAAAATGACTGACTGTTGAGTTTCTTGTGGCGCCTCTTCTCAGCAGTGGTCTCTTTGAAGCGCCGGTAGAATTTTGACGTGTAAAAGTGCCCGTGCGGCCTACTTACTGAATAAACAACTTATACCGTGTATCTTTTTTAACTAAAATATTATTTGTCACCAGGTATCATCAGATGATAAGAAATGCTAAGCCGACCCTTATCAGGCTCCCGGAATGAGGAGGCAAGGGTAGTGAGCACCAAGAAGGTATACTCCCGGAGACCCTGGTATGCCCCCCCGCTCGACCCGGTGGAAGTCCTCACGGAGGAGCAGTACCCTGGTATAGGTAATTATTAAACTAGCTTTTCCCGCGACCACATCCGCGTAGGATTCGTTTATCCCTATTACCTCGGACACCGTCAAATTTTTCGGGATAAAAAGTAGGAGTGTACTTTGTCAGGACTCGAACTATCTCCATACCAAATTTCATCTAAATCGGTTCAACGGTTTATCCGTGAAAGCGTAACAGACAGATAGAGTTAATTCTAATTTTAGTATGGATTTCAAAAAGAACCGGCTCTGAATTATTAAGAAGTTCAGTTATTTCCGTTAATCCCAATTAGCGAAAATTAAGTGGTAGTCCCATTATGTGATACTTATCAAAAAAACACACAATTTTTGTTTATGACCAATTGATTCTCCTCCTTTTTAGGGTTCCGGAGCCGAATGGCAAAAACGGAACCCTTATAATTTCGTCATGTCCGTCTGTCCGTCTGTCCGTCTGTCCGTCTGTCCGTCTGTCCGTCTGTCCGTCCGTCTGTCCGTCTGTATGTCACAGCCATTTTACTCAGAGCCTATTGGCACTATATAAATGAAATTTAGAGGATAGATGTATTCTATGAACCGCTATACAATGATGTAGTAAAATTGAAAAAATATATATATTTAGGGGTGGCACTCCATACATGTAAATAGGGGACGAAAAAATTGTTTTGAATTACATCAGCGTGTGGGGTATTTTTAGATAGGGCTTCCAAAATGATACAAGGTTTTTAAGTGACTTTTTTACGTAAGTGAACAGTTGGCGAGATATACGCTTCTAAAGTCGTAAAAATTATGTCCGGGTGGGTAGCTTTTGAACTGTTTAATAGAACATTCTAATAAAAATTACAGTAGTAGAACATACGAAATACTTCCAACCAAAATGGTTTTGAACACGATATGCTGTGTAGTTTTTGAGATTTTAATAAAAAGAAAAAAAAAGAATTTCAACCATGAACGTTCATTCCGGCTACGGAACCCTTCACTGAGCGTGGTCCGACATGCACTTGGCCGGTTTTTTGAAGCTAGTTTTATTTTTATAATTATATATCCCCTTTCCTTCTGTATTTAAACATTATTTGGATGACATTATCAGTTAATACTCTGAATTACAGTTGTTTTACCTCACGAAAGCGGGTGAGCCAGGGTGATGGCACTAGTGTTGGACACTTAAAGCTAACAATGGACACTTAACTCTTAATTCAAAGATCTTACGGTCATAAAATGATTTTTGGCAAACAAATTAATAACCCTTATCTTCTGTATCATAAGAATCAAGTGTCCATCATTAGTCCTTGTCCATTATTATAAAGAAAAAAAGGAGACAACGAAAGCAAGGAAAACATTTATTCCCAATAATTACGCATCAAATAACATAAAAGAAGGAAAAAAGACAACAGAAAAGTGATAGTAGAACAGAACAGATGCTGTCTACGAGTATACTGGTCTCGTAATCTAATTTGTAGTGACACTTCGGCGACGCTTAGCGACGACAGCTACGCACTCGGAGGCAACGTGCACGTATATCTACACACACAAGAATGGCCCACCCGCTTTCGTGAAATAAAACAGCTGTAACACAAGCATTTTATCCAAAAAAAAAAACCGTTTCCGCGGGATGGTCTCGTGGAGTGGTTTGCTTGTTCCATTTTTACGGTACGATCGGTTCATAGCTGTACACTTTAATGCTTTGTCACTTTAAGGTCTTGTTTGAAATGCTGCACTAATCTGTCAAAGGTGTTAAAAGGACAAGGTACAAACGTGCGCAACTACTTAAAAGGCCGACTGTACAACCTCACACTTACATAATTCCTTTTGGGAAAGGGACTGTTCTCAAACCAATAGCATTTAACGACTTCTACGCGGATGTAGTCGTACTACCGCCATTACTGTCAAGTAAATAAGAGCGGTCGTAACGTTGACAATATGATAACCTGACAAAGGCAATATCGCTTTACCCAGTAAAACATGAGCCCTGTTGTATTGTATTACTGTTTCCTCTTGTCTTGTTTAGGTTAGTTTAGTGCTTGTGCTATGTGTGTGTGTGATCTGCCGTGGTTGCGCTCCAGTTGGAACCATTTCGTGAGACACAGGTCTTTTATTTATGTCAGAATTTTGTTCCTCTTTGTTTGTCACGAATAAATGTTTTTCTATCTTTCTTTCTTTAAATCTTATATTGATCACGATAGCTTTCAAACTTAACGTTGTTATAATTTTCTACGTATTCACTAGGCAGTAGGTACTTCACTCGATTCATTCTCTCACATAACTCACAGATATAAACAAACCACAGCGAACTCTCGCCCTATCTCTCGATACAATCGACACATAACGACGTCAACCAATTTATCAAAACACGTAGAGTAACATCGACGAATATTTGTCGAGACAAATACAATTTACCCGTTCATTGTTTGCCGAAACAATAGGTTTGGTAGCAAAACTTGAATAAAGGTCGTGACGTGTAGCGAAAACTGATACGGCTATTTGAAAAGCTTATTGAAAAAACCGAGCAAGAGCATGTCGGACCATGCTCAGTGTAGGGTTCCGAAGCCGCTAAGTACTACAAACATAAAAATGAACAAGTCGTAACTTATTTTCTATTTAAACTCAATTGGTGCCGTCTTAGATGATTTTAGTAGGTATAAACACTTCGATCGCCTGTATCTCAAGAACCATCGATGTCTACTTAGTTGTGATAGTTCCTTTGAACTTCGTTATATGCTTTTTCATTCAAGTTTCTTTCAGATTTTTAGTATTTGTAGTTTTGGCTGTAGGGGCGCGGGGGGGGGGGGGTTACGTCAATGTTAATGGACACATCAATGGACACGTCGGTTAGATGTTTAAAATACCCTGAAAACATTATGGTTACAGCAGAAAATAGCGTTCGATGAAATGATAGACATCCCCATAATATACATATTCTCGATGACGATGCATTAAGAATAGAATAGAATAGAATAGAATCCTTTATTCGGCTAGTTAAAAAACAAAGAAACACATACAATTGAGGAAATAAAAGCAATAGTAACATTATAAGTAGGTAATTAAAACATAGGTAATAGCCGAAACGGAGCACCAGCTCAGCGAGATGCTGGGGCACGGAGCCGCAGCGCTGATTTTCAGCTGGACCCATATGAGAGTTAGATGGCAAAAAAACAACAAAATAAATGTAAAGGTAACAAAACACTGCTTAAAACTAATTCTAAACTAATAAAAATTAAAAACAAAGTAATACAACTCAAAGTAAAAATTTATAATTATACCAAGCAACAGTGTTCGCATTGTTGTGTTCCGGTGTGGGGATAAGACAACCGGTGAAATTACTAGCATAGAGGCACTCCATCTTAGTCCTCAGGGTTGGCAACGCATTTGAGGTCTTGGGATTACAGTCTTGAGAATTCAAATGTCTATGGGTCTCAGATTCCACTTACCATCAGGTGGCCTGAGTGCTCGTGTGCCTTCTCCTTAACATAAAAAAAAAAAAAAAAAAAATTAAAAGTGAGATCTAGCGTTCGCGCATTGTTATTTTCTATATAATCAAAAAATAAATGAACGTTAATCACTCCTTACCGTGACTTACAGTGACCATTCTCGCTAGAGAGTCGAAGTACCGTCCCTCTCACTATACCTAACCTAACACTACTGTAAGGGACAGAGCATTCAACTCGCTAGCAAGTATGGTTACACTAACTCGTGGTAAGGAGAACGTGACGTATATGATGCGAAACATGTTCGCGTATCTTTTCGTGTCAAAACTAACGAGCGACACATGTCAGTGCAACCAGTGATGGGCAAAATATAATCGACTAACGATTAACGATAAAAAATGGCGATTGATTAATCTTAGTCGTAAGTTTCGATTAATTTAGTCACGATTAGATTAATCGCCGATTAACTAACAGCGACTATCGCGATTAAATTACGATAATTTTGTGACGATTGATTGATTAATCGATTAATTAGTTGATTAAAAAGTTAGTCGAGTAATGCCCATCTCTGAGTGCAACAAGACAGAGATAGGAGGCCTAGTGTACGTTACTGTATCATTAAGATAATGTAAGTATAATTATGCCAATAATGCGACTAGGCTTGGATTTAGGTTTCTGATCCCTAAACTAGTTAAACCTGGCTTATAAACCCTAACTAATACTAACAATCCGTTAAATAATACGTACTTCCGTTGTCCTTAAGGCAGTCCCCTTCTGTAGTCTCTCTAAAGAGGAATTTAAAAACTTTGTGGCTGAATGAGTCGTGAAGTCAGGTTCCTATAATGACTAGAGTTGTTATTTATATATTTATGTAGGTATATATGTATATGTATGTATATATTTATATATATATGTGTGTGTATTATACATGTACGTTTATATTAGTTTGTGTACTTGCTAATTTGTTTAAAATTTATTTATTTATTTATAAGTATTATCATTTCTTTTTACTTTTTGTGCAAACTTGTACGTGTCCAACCCCATGCATTGTCCTTACTCATTTGCTTCAGGGTTAGCCGGAAGAGATCCCATTTAGGGATAAGTTCGCCTTTGTACATTAATTTAGTGTTATAATTGTAATATTTATATTTTTGTGCAATAAAGAGTTTACATACATACATACATACAATTTGCAGCCTATTTCCTCCTTCCACCAGCGCTGACACAAAATCATTACATGTAGTTTTAATTGTGGTTCAAGACTTAAATGTTATTGAGAATTAAAAACAAAAATATGCATGTGTACATTGCTACTTAAATGATACAAGTGTGGACCCGGCTTTATGGAGAACGTCTATAAGGTGAAGTGACGTCATTCGTCAAGTAGCTGACAGAAATCGGGTGAGACACGCTTTGGGTAGAGCAAACTTGTGCTTATTATGAGGAAACTAAAAGAGGCTAACGAAGAAAAAGTTTTATAACTAACTAAAGTTCATCATGTAAACAAGTTCTGGAAATTGCGTTAGCGTTAAACTAGAAAAAAAAAGCCGCGTGGCCTCGCGAACGCAAGGCTTCGCTTTGCTTCCTTTGAGGCGGTATAATTTAAAACGATTTTCCAACATTAAGTTTTCAAGATTTATTTTTAACCGATTTCAAAAAGGAGGTGGTTTTCAATTCGATTGTGGTTTTTTATATCTTTGTTACCTATGCGATTACTTGTGGACCGATTTGAATATATATTTCATTTTTGATAGGGTATACTCCCGAGGTGGTTCCATCGCCAGATCAGTATCTCATGAGGGGATTCGTGAAATAATCATTTGGTGAAGTAGAACTTATGGGTAGTAGGTATGATGACGACCACCGTCACCGAAAATTCTTAATGATGACTATAGATGGTGCGATAAGATACTTATGACCAGAGACCGGAATTTTGGTAGCAATTTGAGCTGCCATAAGGACTTCTCGTCTATCGACTTCCGATATACATTATTTGTATCGATAAATGCAGACTTCATATTTTAAAAAATGATTACCTACGAGTAGGAGTAAACAACTTGCAGTCTTATCGCAAATGAGCGATCTCTTCGAGATAACCCTTGGATGCCAACTTTTAGGAAATATTTTATTTTTTCTTATAAATATTCGTGGATTTCTTATGCCTCTTAAACAATTTTCGTAATAAAATGGCCACGAGAATTAATATCGAGCCTAATTATATCATGTTATGTACTCGTAGGTACTAATTTTAATATGATGGATGCCTTTTGATTAGTAGTTTTATCTGCATATGTATCTTTGTCAATCACTCGGTGACAATTCTTGTTGCAATTTCCTTTACAGCCCCTCAAAACTTATCCAAAAGAGATCACTCTTTAGCGATAAGGCCGCCGGTTGTTTACCATTACTTTTAATCTTCATTGATATGTTGTGTTGTGTTCTATAATGTATCGATAAAATATGTAAATCGGAAGTCGATAAACGAGAATTCCCTATGGCAGCTCAAAATTGTTACCAAAATTCCGGTCTCTGCTTATGACGAAGCACGTTTAAACGGTTTACAATATGACTGTCTGTTGCGGACGGCTAGCTTTTAAATTTGTGTAAAATGTTTCGTTGATTGTAGGAGCCAGAAATTAGTTGATTATGAGAGGGATAGCAATTGATTAGCGTTAAGTATTAGAGTAGGATAGCAATTGTACTTAGCGTAGCATACATTAGGGCCGATTGCCGCCGCTGAAAATAAAATAAAAGGTTGGATGTTGTTTTATTTGGTCCCCAGGAGTGCTCCACTACTATTAAAGTCTGAACTATAGAGTGGGAGCGCTCCTGGGAGACGGGAGGCGTCGACCTCTGTAGGAAATGAGGTCGGCGCTCCCACAGCTGAGAGAAAGCTGGCCCTGCCGCTATTAAAGTCTGAATTATAGCGGCAGGGACCCCGTAGGAAGTAGGGCGGCAACCCCCTGCATCACTATGGCCATAAAAGAAAAGTCTTGTTAAAATAATTAGGAAATCATAGGCCACAAAGTAGGAATTCCATAGTGAAAATTGTATCAATAAATCATCGAAATTGCGTAATAATTAATAGCCAATTAGAGGCAAGACGTCATGGAGGGAGAGGACTCTCCATGGTAAAGTAGGGCAGTATATAAACCGGTAAGGTTTCATGGAAAATTGTAGTAATAGTCGACTAGTAGTAGTCGATCAGGATCCGCCCTCAAGAAAACAGGAAGAAGTAAAGGAACAAAGTGCCAAGTCTGAAAAGTGCATAGTAGGGAAAGTTCCAATTAGCTTAGGATCCGCTACCTCGTCGCTCCGCTCACTAGTTGCGCCACGTGGGGTCGCACAGTGAGATTTCCGTGAGCGTCGATCAGCGACCTGGGTGCTCCCCTCACTAGTTGCGACACGTGGGTCGCACTGAGGCAGCCGCGAGCACAGGTCGCCGTACCCCTGGACGGTCGGGGTACTAAGTGTGCCACGAGGGCCACTATTGTGAGAAAAGGGACTCGAACTAGGTTAAGGGACTTGTTAGTGCTAAGTGTTTTAGTTATAGTGTTTGTACTTTTGAGTGACTTTATTTATTGTAAATATATTTGTAATTAACATTGTGGTTTTCTTGTTCGTGTCTGAGCTGTGTGTTGGTGTACTTTTGCCAGTGCCCAAATCCGGGGGCACTCGACGCCGGCCTGGTTGAGGCCGCGTCCCCCACATCTCTTGGTCCTTCGAACCGGATCCTGGTTCTCACCAGGACACCACCACAGCCGGTGCCATGGGATTGGTACCGAAGGAGGTCGACGAGCTCGAGGCACGGCGCCGCGCCGAAGAGCGGCGTCGCGAAGAGGAGCGCCGCGCCGATGAAGAGCGTCGCCGACTAGCCAGACAGCAGGAAACCCATCAACGGAGGCGGCAGTCCATGGAAGAGTACGAGCGAGTACAGCCGCTCGTGTTCACGGACCCGCCCTTCTCACCGAGCGAGACGCAGCCGAGCGCCGGGCCGTCACACGAACGGGCTGACGCGGGCGCCGGCCCGTCAGCTACACAGCAGCAGCAGCAGCAACAGCCGCCGCCGCAGCGACCTGCGGTGGCCTTCTCCGTGCCGCTGACCGCGGCGCCAGAAGCGGAGCAGGACGAGGCGAGGCCGGAGCAAGCAGCCTCACACTCTTCGGCGTGCACAGCTGTGCGCATGCGCCAGGCTGAGCGCGATGCGCAGCTGCGCCTGCTACAACGGTGCGAACAAGACCTTCTGCGGAAGATGGAGCAGGAAGCGGAGCTGGCGCGGATCCGCCAGCAACTGGAAGCCGCGCGGTTGGCCGTGCAGCTTGAAGACATTGAAGCAGAGGGCTCGCAGGCGGGCACGGAAGCCAGCGTCCACGCCCGGGTAGCAGATTGGTTGAAGAACAATCCGCAGCCGTCAAGCCGGACGGACGCTACGTCTGCGATGCCGCCACCCGCTGCGCCTGCCGCGGCAGGGCCGCAGCGCTATGCACCCAGCCGGGTGCCCGCAACGACGACGGTCGGTGTGAGCCACACGCCGACCCACATTGCTGCCACCGAGACCACGCACGCGGCGCCCGCCTACCTGCCGCCGACGTGCATGCAGCCTGCGACGTCGGTCGGCGCTAGTTATGCGCCACCGGCGCTACCCACCGCGGCGAAACCATGGAGCTACGCGCCGCCTACGACGCTGGTTAGCGCGTACTACGCGCCGCCGACCGCGCCGCCACCGCAGCCAGCGGTGCAAGAACCTCAGCGGGCGCGCAGTGAGAGCACCGAGCGCGCCATCCGAGCCGTAGCTGAGGTAATCGGCCACTCTTCGCGCTCCCGTCTGCCCAGGCAGATTTACGACCTGCCTGATTTCAGCGGCGGATGGGGGGAGTGGCTCGCCTTCGAGGCGGCTTATTACGAGTCGACGGAGGCAAACCGCTTCGGCAGCGCCGACAATATGGCGCGGCTGAGGCTGTGTATTAAGGGCAAGGCGCGGGAGCTTATCGCGCCTCAGCTCTTCACCACGAGAGACCCGGAGGACATGATGGCCACGCTGCGCGCGACCTACGGCCAGCCGTCAGTGGTCGCGCACGAAGCTTTGGCGACACTCAAGAAGCTGCCGAAGCTCTCCGCATCGCCGATGCCTGCGGACTTGAATTTAATCGCGATCAAGGTACAGAATGTCGTAAGTATCCTTACAGCAGTGAGAAAGTTTGGATACCTCTATAACCCGCAACTGAACGAGGAGGTTATGGATCATCTGTCGCCGGTCCTGCGGTCGAAGTATTGCGACTACGCAGCGGACCGGGGCAACCCCGAGGATCCTCCGATCGTGACAATGGGCCGCTTCTTGAAGCATGAAGCGAGCCGGGTCATGTGCCACTGGACCATCGGAGAGGCGCACGCGGGTGCCCATGCACCACCCGCCCGCGCCGAACAGAAGCCGGCGCCTAGGAAGGCGCCAAGGAACGCGCTAAGGCCAAGCGCGGCCTTTGAGCAGCCGCGCGCTGTCTACGCGACGGCCGCCGCCGCCGACGTGGAAGAGGACGACGGCTGCTTGTACTGCGCCGGCCGCCACAGAAGTACGAGTTGTGGCCGGCTGGCAGCATTGGACGTCGACGCCCGCTGGGAGTGGGCCAAGCAGCAGGGGGTGTGTTTCCGGTGCCTATCGGATAGGCATCGCCGCTACCAGTGTCGCGCCCAGGGATGCAAGAGCCCGGGGTGCACTCGCCCGCATCACACGCTGCTACACACTACACCGCCTGAGAGGGCGGCGTACTCCGGGGCGCCTCGCGAACGAGAGGCGCCACACACCGCGTCGGCACGAGGGCCGACGCCACGTGGCGCGCCGGCACGTGGGCCGGCGCCGCGACGCACGCCAGCACGTGGGCTGGCACCAAAACAAGCTGCACCGGCACAGGTATCGGTGCAGCGAGCCGCGTCGGCACAAGCGCCGGCGCCAGAGGAGCATCGCATCTCTACAACCCGCAGCCAGGGACGGGTCGTGTTGAAGATGTGCCCCGTGACAGTGCGGGGACCGCGGGGCGCCGTGGACACATACGCCCTGCTCGACGACGGTTCAACCGTCACTTTGATTGACGCCAGCCTCGCGGAGGAAATCGGGGCCGGCGGACCTGTCGCGCCGCTAACGATGAGCGGGGTCGGCGCGACCATCGAGCAACCAGTAAGCCAGCGCGTGATCATCGAGGTGTGCGGCAAGGGGTCCGCGCACCGCATCGCCGCCAGGACAGTGCGGCCGCTGGTGCTGGGCCGGCAAACGCTGCCGGCCAGCCTAACCAAGTTCCGGCATCTACGCGCGCTAGAGGGTGCGTGCTACGAAGATGCTACGCCGCGTCTTCTCATAGGAAACGATAATTGGGATTTGATGCTTGCCAGAAAGGTGCGAGCAGGACGACGCAGCGAGCCGGCAGCAGTGAAAACAAGGTTAGGCTGGGTGATATTCGGGTCCGTGCCGAGGGCAATGGCACGGGCCTCAAATGAAGAAGTGATCATGTTTACGCGCACAGCGGAGCGCGACAACGAGCTTGCGGACGAGGTACGTAAACACTTTGCAATCGATGCGCTCGGCGTGTCGCTGGCCGTGAAGAAAAGGCCGGCGGACGCGCGGGCGGAGCGCATTTTCGAAGAAACCGTCGTGCACCGCGACGGGCGCTACGAAGTGGGCCTCCCGTGGAGGGAGGACAACGTCGCGATGCCGGCGACATTGGAGATGGCGCTGTCGCGCCTCAAGAATCAAGAAAAGAAGATGCGGCGTGATCCCGAGTTCGCCGAGCAGTACGAGGCGCAGGTGAGAAATTTGTTGGAGAAGGGATACGCCAAGAGGGCCTCCGAAGAGGATCTACGGCACCCACGAGCCTGGGTGCTGCCGCATTTTGGGGTCCGTAACCCCAATAAGCCAGGGAAATTGCGGCTTGTTTTCGACGCGGCAGCAAAGTCACAGAACCGAAGCCTGAACGACTTTCTGATCGAGGGGCCGGACTTACTGCAGTCCCTCCCGGGCATCCTGTTTCGCTTCCGGGAGGGCCGCTACGCCGCAACAGCCGATGTACAAGAAATGTTCCTGCGAATCAAAATCAGAGAAGAGGACCAGCCGGCTCAGTTATTCGTGTGGCGCAGTCCGGGCCAAGAAACGAAGCCCGAAGTTTTTAAAATGACTTCGATGATATTTGGAGCATCGAGCTCACCCTTCCTGGCGCACAGTGTGCGCAACTTTAACGCGAGAAAACATGCCGCAGAGTATCCAGAGGCCGTCGACGCAATCACCAAGAATCATTATATGGATGACTTTGTAGACTCGTTCGCTTCGCAGGAGGAGGCGGTGCGAGTGTCGGCGGCAGTGGCAGCGGTCCACAAGCGGGCCGACTTTCAGCTCCGCGGCTGGAGCACTAACAGCCCGGAGCTAAAGAAGAGGATTGAGCCAAGCTTGCTAGCGGGCAAGCCTGCCCAGCTTGGCCCAGCTGAGAACAAAATCCTTGGGCTGTGCTGGAGTCCGGACACGGACAGTCTGGGGTTCAATACAGCGATGAACCGCGTGCCGGCCGAGGTCAAGAACGGCCGGCGAGCGCCTACGAAGCGGGAGGCCTTAAGCACGGTCATGAGTATCTATGACCCGCTTGGGCTCCTGTCGCCATATACTATCCGAGCGAAAATTTTATTACAGAACCTATGGCGGCAGGAGCTACCCTGGGACGAGCCTATCCCGGGGAGGGACTGGGAAGACTTCGGTGCATGGTTGAGCGGGCTCGACGCGGTCGCCGCGCTGCAACTCCCCCGTAGCTACCATACGGGGGGAGAGGTTGCACGCCGCGAGCTGCACGTGTTCGTGGACGCCAGCGAGACCGCCTACGCAGCGGCGGCCTACTGGCGGCACTTGACGTCGGACGGCGAGACGACGGTGCAGCTCGTCGCCGGCAAGGCTAAGGTCGCGCCGATGAAACAGCAGAGTGTGCCGCGGCTAGAGCTACAAGCCGCGGTCATCGGGGCGCGGCTCGCCGCGAACATTCAGAAGGAGCAACGCCTCAGGATAAACGAGGTAATTTATTGGACTGACTCGAAAACTGTGTTACAGTGGATTAGAAACGACGCGCGAAGGTTTAGCACCTACGTCGCGCACCGCCTCGGCGAGATAGCCGAGCTCACGCGCCCGGGCCAGTGGCGCTGGGTGCCGACGGCCCATAATGTCGCCGACGACGCGACGCGCGGCGAGACGGGCGCGCCACACAGCACTGACCGGTGGTACACCGGGCCGGGCTTCCTAACGCAGGGACGTGAAGCCTGGCCCCAAGACGAAACGACACCACCGGTCGCGAGCCACCAAGAGGAGAGGGTCAACGTGACGGTCACGAAGAGACCGACACTGCAGTGGCTCCCGGACATCGGCCGCTTCTCGAGCTACGAGCGGCTGATCCGGGCAACAGCGAGGGTGCTACAGTTCGTAGACGCGTGTAGAGGGCGTAGCAAGGAACTACGGCTACGCCACATCGAAGAAGCGGAAGAGCTGTGGCTACGGCGTAGCCAAACCGACGCGTTCGGCGACGAGCTACGCGACATCGGCGCCGGTAGAGCCGTAGCCCGTAGCAGCCGCCTCTACCAGTTGGACCCGGTAGTGGAGGCGGGGCTGCTACGTGTGCGCGGCCGCATCGACGCGGCGCCGGTACCAACAGCGACGAAGCGGCCCGTCATCCTGGACGGGCGACATCAACTGGTACGCTTACTAGTGTTACAGGCGCACCAACGAGCCGGCCACGCAGCGAACGAGCGCGTGGTGAACGATCTGCGGCAGCGGTACTGGGTCGTCAACCTGCGGCCCACGGTACGCGCTGTCGCCCGCTCCTGCCCGGTGTGCCTAGTGAAGAAGGCACAGCCGAGCACACCAGCCGCGGGAAACCTGCCCCGCGCCAGAGTGGCGCCTTACAGTCGGCCCTTTACGAACACGGGGGTCGACTACTTCGGACCTGTACAAGTCACCATCGGACGGCGCCGGGAGAAGCGCTGGGTAGCGCTCTTCACGTGTCTCACCACCCGCGCCGTCCACTTGGAGGTGGTGCACTCATTATCGACGGACTCGGCCATCATGGCCCTACGACGAATGGCGGCGCGACGAGGTTGGCCCCGCATGTTGTATAGTGACAACGCAACATGCTTCCACGGGGCCGACAACGAGCTGCGCGCCGCCCACGAAGAATGGCAGCCGGCGCTGCAACAGTACGCCCAGCTGCGACGCGCCGAGTGGCGCTTCATCCCGCCCGGAGCGCCCAATCAGGGAGGCGCCTGGGAGCGACTAGTGCGAAGTGTAAAGAACGCGCTAGCCGCCACGCTACACGAAAAGGCGCCTAAAGAAGAGGTGCTGAAGACCGTGCTGACAGAGGCCGAGTACACAGTCAACGCTCGGCCTCTCACGCACGTCAGTGTCCAGCCGGGAGATGACGAGGCCCTCACGCCCAACCATTTCCTGTTGGGCAGCTCGGAGGGTCTCCCAACTACGGGGGCTTGCGAGGAGGCGGACCGACGAACTTGGCGCGCCGCCCAAGCCCTAGCCGACCAGTTTTGGGCCCGTTGGGTGCGCGAGTACCTACCGACACTCGTGCCCCGCGGGTCCCCCAGCGGAGGGGAGCGTCCCCTGAAGATTGGCGACCTGGTGGTGGTCGCTGATGCCACGCTGCCGCGGAACCTTTGGCCGCGTGGAGTCGTCGAAGCAACACACCCGGGACCGGACGGAGCCATCCGGAGCGCCGACGTGAGGACACGCGGAGGGATCTTCCGTCGGCCCACGAGCAAGCTCGCCGTCCTTGCCGTGGAAGAGGCTACGCCAGCGAGAGCGCTGGACTAACGCCGGGGGGAGAATGTTGCGGACGGCTAGCTTTTAAATTTGTGTAAAATGTTTCGTTGATTGTAGGAGCCAGAAATTAGTTGATTATGAGAGGGATAGCAATTGATTAGCGTTAAGTATTAGAGTAGGATAGCAATTGTACTTAGCGTAGCATACATTAGGGCCGATTGCCGCCGCTGAAAATAAAATAAAAGGTTGGATGTTGTTTTATTTGGTCCCCAGGAGTGCTCCACTACTATTAAAGTCTGAACTATAGAGTGGGAGCGCTCCTGGGAGACGGGAGGCGTCGACCTCTGTAGGAAATGAGGTCGGCGCTCCCACAGCTGAGAGAAAGCTGGCCCTGCCGCTATTAAAGTCTGAATTATAGCGGCAGGGACCCCGTAGGAAGTAGGGCGGCAACCCCCTGCATCACTATGGCCATAAAAGAAAAGTCTTGTTAAAATAATTAGGAAATCATAGGCCACAAAGTAGGAATTCCATAGTGAAAATTGTATCAATAAATCATCGAAATTGCGTAATAATTAATAGCCAATTAGAGGCAAGACGTCATGGAGGGAGAGGACTCTCCATGGTAAAGTAGGGCAGTATATAAACCGGTAAGGTTTCATGGAAAATTGTAGTAATAGTCGACTAGTAGTAGTCGATCAGGATCCGCCCTCAAGAAAACAGGAAGAAGTAAAGGAACAAAGTGCCAAGTCTGAAAAGTGCATAGTAGGGAAAGTTCCAATTAGCTTAGGATCCGCTACCTCGTCGCTCCGCTCACTAGTTGCGCCACGTGGGGTCGCACAGTGAGATTTCCGTGAGCGTCGATCAGCGACCTGGGTGCTCCCCTCACTAGTTGCGACACGTGGGTCGCACTGAGGCAGCCGCGAGCACAGGTCGCCGTACCCCTGGACGGTCGGGGTACTAAGTGTGCCACGAGGGCCACTATTGTGAGAAAAGGGACTCGAACTAGGTTAAGGGACTTGTTAGTGCTAAGTGTTTTAGTTATAGTGTTTGTACTTTTGAGTGACTTTATTTATTGTAAATATATTTGTAATTAACATTGTGGTTTTCTTGTTCGTGTCTGAGCTGTGTGTTGGTGTACTTTTGCCAGTGCCCAAATCCGGGGGCACTCGACGCCGGCCTGGTTGAGGCCGCGTCCCCCACAACTGTCCATGGCGTTGCCTCCGGCGAGCTAGAAATATTCAATAGTTTTTTAATAATTGAGAACTGAAATATGCTGTAATGTAGAGCATACAGCATACAGCATATTACCGAGATTACAGTAAAAATGTTCTGTAAAAACATAACATCGCCTTCTAATTGCAAGAAATAACTAATTTTCAAATGCAAATAGGTCAGCCTAACTGAAGTATTTCCTGCGTTTTTGAAAGCGGTGTTTTTTTTAATTAAAACATCTTCTACAACGTGTATCAAAAAATCTCCACGTTATGGAAACTGTAGGGCTAGACAAGTTGCATTCGACAATCGTTAGCGATTATGTTTCGATTGAAAAACATATGGAATTGACGTAAGCCACCGAGATAGTACCACGTGACTATGTCGGTGGCTTACGTCAATTCCGTACATTTGTTTATTGAAACATAATCGCTATCGATTGTCGGAAGCATCTTGTCTAACCCCACTGGGCCTTTATTCTACTGCGTTATAACGATAACGCGTTTGACGTGTTTTAGAATCGTTTGTGACTCGGTCGCCATTATTGTAAATTACATAAGAGTTATCGAAACGTTGACAATACGGAAACACGTCAAAGACGATATCGTTATTACCGTGTAGAATGCCAGCCCAGACCTAATGTTAAACACTTTCACCCTACTCATAATTAGCAACTTTATTTCAATTCAGTAGAAGCGATAGTACAACAACTGGTATTTTGCGTGCCAATAGTAGAACGTTTTACCCTAATTGCGATCCACGCTTTTGGATCTGATAAGTCTTGATAGCCAAATCGATTCCCATCAAACCTATCTATAAACCATCTCAATGGCACTAGCGTGCCATCCATTTTGTAACTACGAAGCCAAACACAATTATTGGCATCAAACACTTACTTTTTTTTTGGTCTGCGCACTTTTAGGGTCCCGTTGTCAAACTAGAAACCCTTAGGCTGCCTTTCCACCAGTGCTGTGCGAGGTAACGGAGCGGTGTGTGCGTGGAAAAAATCCACCAATAGAATTCATAGCCTCGCTCAGCGCAGCTCTCCTATTGGTGGATTTTGGCACAGCTCTGGTGGAAATGCAGCCTTATAGTTTCGCCATGTCTTTCTGTCTGTCTGTTCGCGGCGTTACCCAAAAACTACAAAGCTATAGTTTGGCATATTTAAGCTACGCCGATAAAGTTGTAAAATTCAATTTGAGGAAACCGTAGTTTTGGGTGTTAAAAATTAATCTAAAAGTGTGTTTAATAGTACATTGCTGCAGAGGGTAGAAAGTAGGCAATTTATGGACGAGCAATATAGAGAGCCGAAACGAAGTAGAAGCACACTCTAGAGTATGGTCCATTAATTGCCCTGTCTGCCGAGGCAGACATAGTGATTTTCTCAGCTGCTACAAAGTAAATAAAACAAAAACTACTTACAAATAATAAGTAAGTTTTAGTTGATTTATTTAGGTAGGAAGTTTGTTGAAATAAGATAGTAACACAATTTCACAGAACGAATTAGATTTTATTAAGTTCAATATTAAGTCCTATTATATTAACTAGTGCAACAGTACGGAACCCTCGATGCGCGAGTCCGACTCGCACTTGACTGGTTTTTACGACACTATCAATCTTCATCCAGCCCTTGTCCCACACTAAGTGGGGTCGGTGTAACATGATCTCTTCCTCCACCATTTACTGCCAATATTATTACTAAATTTAAAAAAAAGGATAAGGGCTTGACGGACCATCCACTTTAGGATTCTGAAGCCTTTCTAGCAAAGTCAAAAATCCATCTCAAAAAACAAAAAGTATGATAAAAAATTGGTAACTCATCATATTAGCGCATTTCACTTGATCTAATGTATTATTTCATCGAATTTCAGCGAACGCCATTTTTTGCTCAAACCATAATGTTTTCAGGACATCTTAAACATTTATACGCAGGTTAGGTTAGATGTTTAAGATACCCTGAAAACAATTTGGTTTCAGCAAAAAATTGCGTTCGATGAAATTAAATTCGATGAAATGATGCATTCGATGAAGGGTGTTCGATAAAATGATAGACATCCTAAAAAAATGGGGCTGTCTTAAATGTTTTTTAGTAGGTATAAATAATGAAGTAGCCTGTATATCAGGAACCAATCAGGTATACTTGGTCGTGATAGTTTTTATTTAAAAATGTGCTAAAGATACTTTTCAGACTTTCGAGTATTGGGGGTTGGCGCGTGCAACTCTAGCAAAAAATATATATTTCCAAATCTAAGAATTGAATAGTTACACACGAGTATTAAATAATAGATTTTTTCAAGAACTATCCATTGATAAATTACTTGATGATATAAATATAAATAAGTAGGAATATCAGAGGACAATCTTACACAAATTTACTTAGTCCCGAATTAAGCTCTAGGCTTGTACTACGGGTACTAGACAACGATAAACATACTTATGTAGAGAAATAAATACTTAAATACATAGAAAACAACCAAGAATCAGGTACAAATGTTCGCGCTCATCACACAAATATCTGCCCTTTCCGGGATTTGAACCCAGGACCGCTGGCATCGGATGCAGGGTCTCTACCAACTAGGCTAGCGTGTCATTAAACTGAAACTCTTAGTAAAAGTCTCCCTAAAAAGAGTCGGTCTCTTAGATGAACAAGAAAAATGTATTCGGCAACCAAAAGCGACGTTGACAAATGTGGTTCGCTCGATCACCATGGATAGGTAATTTCGTATGTTATATTACTCAATTTATTATGTCGAAAGAACTGAAGACCAAATTAACTACAAGTAAAAAACAAATAGTAATTAATATAAATTATTTTACAAAGAAGGCAAGCGAAAGACCAATGCTTTTCATTAGTCTTTTTAAGGGTCCCGTACCTCAAAAGGGAAAAAGTGTCCGTCCGTCTCTCACAACCAATTTGCTCATTATGTAAGTTGATAACGTGAAGACCGGCGTGTGACATAAAGTAATTTTAAATATTGCGACTTTTAGGGGGTCAATTAGAAACTTTAAAAAACAGTTTTGCTCGCTACACTCGTATTGTGTGACATATCAAATGGAAGGGCTTGTTGTGACAATCTAAAATATATATTTATTTTAATTTTGTAATAAATAGTTTAGAAGTTTTAGGGAATAAAGGCTTGTAGTACTGTTAGGCGATGGGCTTGCAACCTGTGACTAATACACTGGTAAATATCTTAGCCTGATTGTGCAAAGTGTGCTACAGAATTGTCAATAAGTTTGGAGTTGTTGGTATTCTGTAACTCTGCCTACCCCACTCTGGGAATGAAGGCGTGACGTTATGTATGTATGTATGTAAGTTTTAGAAGAAAATAATGAAAATTTACCATTCCCCTTTTTAGGGTTCCGTAGTCAAATTAGTTAACCCTTATAGTTGTCGCCATGTCCATCCGTCCGTCCGTCCGCAGCCTAGCTCAAAGACTCTTAGCACTAGAAAGCTGTAATTTGGCATTAATATACATATTAGTCAAGGCAACAAAGTTGGTAAAATAAAAACTTGTTTTTTTTTTTACTGTGCCTCCTAAACGTAACTTGGGGATGTTTTTTTTTTTGGCTACCTCATTATGTGGGATGTCGTTGGATAGGTCTTTCAAAAATATTACGGGTTTGTAAAAACAATTTTTCAATAAAGGGACCCGTTTATGAGATATTAAGGTTTAGAGCGCTATTTTTTGTTAGAGTCGTATCTCCCCCCTCCACAGCCAAAACTACAAATACTAAAAATCTGAAAAAATAATAAATGAAAACGCATAACTATAATGAATTTAAAAGGAAAACTTTCACGACTAAGTAGACACCATTGGAATACAGGCGATTGAATTGTTCATACCTACTAAAATCATCTAAAACGGCACCAAATGAGTTAAAATAGAAAATTTGTTATTACTTGTTGATTTTTATGTTTGTAGTATTTAACGGCTTTGGAGCCCTACACTGAGCATGGTCCGACATGCTCTTGTCCGGTTTTTTATAAAATGTAATACTGAATATAGTTCTTCACCTAAAAATACAGTAAATCCTAAACGAAGTGTTTAAAGTAACACTAGGTAAAGTGACATTGGAAAAAAAAAGGTTTATTTTAGGTTGCCACAGCGGGGTTGCTACTCCGGTGCGAAGTAATAACTTACCTCTACAACGAAACTAACGGCTATCTTGGTAATTTATTACAAAGAATCGGATAATTGCGAGCCAATTAATCATTAACATTCGTTGTCTTAGTACGGCGAAGATAATATGGAGGACACTATTTAAAAACATTTCTTTTAAATGTATACATACATACATAACGTCACGCCTTTATTCCCAGAGTGGGGTAGGAAGAGCAACAGAATACCAACAACTTTAAACTTGTTGATAATTCTGTGACCACATTTTGCATAGTCAGGCTAAGATGTTTACCAGTGTATTAGTGACAGGTTGCAAGCCCATCGCCTAACAGTACTACAAGCCTTTATTCCCATAGTCGCCTCTTACGACATCCACGGGAAGACATGGAGTGGCACTATTCTAACCCGGCAACCACACGGAATAAAAAAATGTTAAAATATATGTATATATATATATATATATATAAATGTTAAATGTATACTTAATTATCAATATCTATGTATGAATTAACTACGAGCACAAAGTGTGATATCGATTGTTGGCTAAGTTATATGAAGAGGTAACAAACAGCTGGATGCGAGTGGACCGATTACGGTGGAATCTTTGGTTAAGGTTTATGACCAGCAGTGGACGGGTTTAGGCTTATATGATGATCAAAGATTAGCTGGAAGATATTCCTTACAGGCTGACGTTCGACTTTGCACATTCTTTTTATTTTAGTATTTTCATTATATTATTTCTGTTTTTCTTTTCTACATGGTGTCAAATTTGGAAATATTTAAATATTATAAACAAACTTGATCAGTTCGAAAGTTATATAGCAAGTATCTTGATTAAATCCATAAATTTTATTGTACCAGGGCCACCATTCTACTGGGTAAAACGATATTGTTTTTGACAGGTAACAAGTTTAGTTTTAAAGTAAATAAAACCTCTTGTGCGCGCCATGTTATGTCAATATACGAGTATAGGTGAAAAACTTAAGTAAAGAACCTGTTGTATGTAGTTGTGTATAAAATTTATATGGAACTTACGTCATATAGAATGTTGAACGGTCTATACAGTGGTGCTAGACAAGTTGCATTCGACAATCGCTAGCGATTATGTTTCGATTGATAAATGTATGGAATTGACGTAAGCCACCGAGATAGTAACGTGACACTTACGTCAATTCTATATATTTTTCAATCGAAACATAATCGCTAACGATTGTCGCTTGCAACTTGTCTAGCACCACAGATGTGTTACAACTACATAGAACAGGTCCTTTACTTAAAATGTTCACCATAGTTATCAGTTGAATAGTGGCAAGCGTTATAATAACAATTAAAAAACAATTTCTATTTTTAGCTTTTGGCCGCATTCGCCGCATCATTTTTCGAGTCGATAAAAATACAATGCCCTCTAGCAATTTAATCTCTATTTACTCTAATCGATTGCTTAAATATAATAAAAAGTCCACTTCCATAACACTAAACAACAGCGAAAACACGGAACTGTAGGTAAATAAGCTGCCCACTGTATCCTTTCTCTACCTTATGCTACATACCTCCGCAGGATATGAACGTAATTCAAAGGCAAACCTTTTAGATATATCGCACCTTCGGTAGAACATGGGCAAAATATACAATGTGACTAAAGGGGCAATTGTGCCTTTGTCCACTAGAACAAAGGGCACAATGTACAATGTGACTAAAGGGGCAATTGTGCCCTTGTCCACTAGAACAAAGGGCACAATGTACAATGTGTCTAAAGGGGCAATTGTGCCCTTGTCCACTAGAACAAAGGGCACAATGTACAATGTGTCTAAAGGGGCAATTGTGCCCTTGTCCATTAGAAAAAAGGGCACAATGTACAATGTGACTAAAGGGGCAATTGTGCCCTTGTCCACTAGAACAAAGGGCACAATGTACAATGTGACTAAAGGGGCAATTGTGCCCTTGTCCACTAGAACAAAGGGCACAATGTACAATGTGACTAAAGGGGCAATTGTGCCCTTGTCCACTAGAACAAAGGGCACAATGTACAATGTGACTAAAGGGGCAATTGTGCCCTTGTTCTACCGAAGGCACGAATGAGTACAGATACATCGTTTGGACGATCGCTTAGCTGGGAACCACTGGACCGTTTTAACCGGATTTTCTTTATTCTGCATTCAATATTGTATTTGAATAACTGAGAACAGGGATTTTCTTTGAGCTGCGATTAACTTCAAATATAAATGCACTTTTCAAGCACCATCTTTAGGGTTCCGTAATCAAAAAGGTCCCCATAGGATGAATGCAGATTTTTATCACGTAAGAAACGAAGTTTTGAGTGGTGGTAGGACTTTGTGCAGGGTCGGTCCGGATCGCTACCACCATCTTATCCATTAACACACCGCCAAGCAACAGTGTTGGGATTGCTATCTTCCGGTGTGGGGATGACAACCGGTGAAATTACTAGCATAAAGGCATTCCATCTTAGTCCTCAGGGTTGGCAACGCATTCTTAGGATTATAGTCTTGAGAATTCAAATGTCTATGGGTCTCAGATTCCACTTACCATCAGAAGAAATAAGAAATAAGAAAATTTATTATTTAAGTCCAGTATAACATTAATGTTTACAACGATAACCACACTAGGCTTGGCCTGTATCGTGGCTAACAGTTTTAACGATTAGCAGGCAGTAGGACCATGTTCATGCAAAATAGGTATTTATTTATTTATAATTTACAAAGTTATGCCAAGAGCAAGAAACTTCTAGCTTAAAATAAGTTGTGTAAGCGTAGGCGTGTATGTGTGTGTGTGTGTGTGTGTGTGTGTGTGTGTGTGTGTGTGTGTGTGTGTGTGTGTGTGCTTGTGAGTGTGCGTGTGTGTGTGTGTGAGTGTGTGTGTGTCTTCAGCAAGTAGTCTTTATTATTTCCTCTATACCAGAGTAGTCTAGGTCCCGCAAGAATTCTTTAACTTTTTTCTGAGCTTCGTACACAGAGTTCTGCTTTATAGCACATTTGTTTACCAATCGGTTGTAAATATGGGGAAACCTGTAATATTGAAACCGTCTCGCAAATTTGGTTTTCGCTTTCGGGACTGGAATTCTAAAAACCCTTGAGTTAAGCCTTTCTTTATAGTCCACTAAGCGCGTAATGGACTTGTGAGTCGATGTTATAGCATTAAGTATATAAAGGCGTCGTACACTTAATACGTCAGCTTCTTTATAAAGAACTTCAGTGGGGAACCTTACAGGTTTCTTTAGCATTACCTTTAGTACTGGCCTTTGCGCTCTTTCCAATCTTATGATGTTGGTTAATGTAGTTCCACCCCATATGTTTATGCAATAGGACAGAATTGACTGACAAAGGGATAGGTATATTGACTTAAGCAAATCTATACTAGCAACATCTCGGATTTGCTTCATTACAAAGATGATCTTTCTAGTTCTCGAGGACAGGTCGGCTATGTGGTCATTAAATGATAGTTTGTCATTAAATGTAGTTGTTGATCAGGTGGCCTAAGTGCTCGTGTGCCTTCTCCTTAACATAAAAAACTGGGCGAGGGTTCCGAAGCCGTTAACTACTACTAACATAAAAATCAACAAGTAATAACTAATTTTCTATTTAAAGTAAGTTGGTGTTTCTTAGATGATTTTAGTAGGTATAAACACTTTAATCGCCTGTATTTCAAGAACCAATGATGTCTACTTAGTCGTGATATTTTCCTTTAAATCCCTGATCATTGTTTTACCCCTTACTTATTAACGTGGAATAACCGTGGGGTAGCTTATGCCATGCTTTGATACTTTCTGTCAGATGCAAATGTCACAATTACAGATGAGGACAAAGCATATCACAAGCTACCCCACGGTTACTTCACGTTTATACTCAAAGGGGTATATAACTATAATCTACCTTAACATTTACTTGTTGAACACCAAGGGTAAGGGCTTGTAGTACTGTTAAGCGATGGGCTTGCAACCTGTCACTAATTACTCTGGTAAACATCTTAGCCTACTTGTGCAAATTGTGGTTACAGAATCAACAAGTCTTTTTAAAGTTGTTGGTAATTCTGTAGCTCTGCCCATCCCGCTCTGGGAATGAAGGCGTGATGTTATGTGTGTTTGTTGAACACCAACCATTAGCCGTTGTCAAATATTGTCTCGCGAAATTTCGAGTAGAGTAAAAAATAAAACTTTAAACAAACGTAAAAACAATGTGTCAAATAATTACGAACTCGTCTCGTTAGTTTCGGAAACACGCCAGAATTCAGTCAGTCAGCAATAAAGTTTAAAAGAGTTTTGTTGCGAAAATTGGAAGTATATTTTGGTAGTGGACTTTCGTTTGATAAAATAATGATAGCAATTATGTTGATAATTTACTAGAATTTATTTCAGTGTTGGGATAAGACGACAGATTATTGGTTAGATTCGATTTAGGTTTAGATTAGGTTAGGTTACGTGTCTTATAATACGACACGTTGGCCTAGCTGGTAGGTAGTGACCCTGCCTTTGAATCTAGGGGTCCTGGGTTCAAATCCCGGTAAGGGCACATATTATTACTTGTGTGATGAGCACTCGTGCTCAGTAAAAAGGTAATAATATATGCACGTTGGCCTAGTTGGTAGTGACCCTTTCTTCGAAGCTGGTGGTCCCGGTTTCAAATCCCGGTAAGGGCAGATATTTGTGTGATGAGCGTAGTATTTTTTCCTGAGTCTTAGATGTTTTCTATGTATTTAAGAATATATTTCTCTATAAGTAAGTTTTTGTTGTCTAGTACCCATAGGACAAGCCTAGAGATTAGTTTGGGACTAGGTTAATTTGTGTGACATTATCCTGTGATATTTATATCTCTTAAAAACGTTATGCGCAAAAGAATTATAGCGCTAGATATTTATACTTTAATCGTTTATGCGCATTAAATTAATGAGAATTTTACTGCTATTTATGTTGTTAATTTGCTAGGTCCCCTGCTATTTTTTTTGCTAGGTCCCCTTCGAATCGTCTTAAGCGGGTTCTACTGTATTTCTTTAACCACATGTTGCACAATCAGGCTAAGATGTTTACCAGTGTTTTTTTGACAGGTTGCAAGCCCATCGCCTAACCCTTATTTCCTTAGTCACCTCTTATGACGTCCACGGAAAGACATGGAGTGGAACTATTCTAACCCGGCAACCACACAGGGTTAAGGTATAAGATAGTCCACTGAAATTATATTTTTGTTTCTTAGATTACGAGTCGGACAACGCAGAAAAGCAGTCTGAACCCTCGGACTATTATGATCCCAGCCAGCCTGAATACGAGGAGCCAGTGAAGGATAGATACGCCGAAATCCAGCTCGAGCCGTCTCCAGCTAACCCAGTCTTCGAGAAGTCACCCACGACCAGCACAGTTACTGGATTTTCCATCGTTAATGGTGTCAACTGGAGAGGTGAGTGAGACTTAAGACTGCAATGTTTTTCTTATGACAAGGAGTAAGCTCACGGGCACTCAGGCCATCTGATGGTAAGTGGAATCTAAAATCCATATACATACATTTAGAATAGAATATATTTAAAAATTGAGAAACAAATTTACAGTATGCACGTATTCTGGCGCCAATAAGGTTCCAACTCAGCATAATGCTGCAGTCAGGGGAACGCAGCGCTGGTTTTCGGTTGGCACCTTTTGTTGAACCATCATTACAATTATTTAAGTTACATTCAAATTAAAAGATTTTCGGCAGATTACAAAATAAAAGTAACTACTAAGACACTGTAATCATAAATTTAAAATCTACTGTAGGTATACACTACGGACATTACCATTTAAAAAGACATTACAAAAACAAATTTCAACCCATTGTAATATGATCCATTGCCAACCTTGAGGACAAAGATGGAATGCCTCTATGCTAGTTATTTCACTGGTTGTCTTATCCCCACACCGGAATACAATGCGAACACTGCTGCTTGGCGGTAGGTTAATAGAGTGTCACTAAATGTCCTCCACTTATCTTAATCTATAGCCCTTACTACATATAGGCCCTTTCGGATACACTTCAACCCCTTTTAGGAACTTTTGTGCACTTACCCTCTCACACACACAGCTGTTCGTATGTGCAAGATTCCTCATGATGTTTTTTCTTCACCGTGAGGGCATCGGACAATGTAATTAAGTTAGAAAATCTCATTGGTACATACCTGGTGACCATGGGGTTTGTACTCTGTGTCTTACCTCTGTACTAGTTGATCTCCTAAGCCACTAAGGTTTAGCTATTTTCTTTATTTCCTCATACGACATGACGGCTGATGTATGCTGCCCCATTACTAAAGAACTATAAGCATTTTAAATTTAATGTGGATACCAATAGAGTGTAGAATGCTTTGACTATTACATTGCACTTATACCCGCTTCTTTGACATAACGATAGTATATTAGAAGTCTATCTTTACTGATATTATAAAAAGGTAAAGTTTGTGAGTTTGTAAGGTTGTAGGGGGTAATCTCTAGATCTACTGAACAGATTTAGATGAAATTTGGTATGCAGATAACTAAATTCCCGGGGAAGGACAAAGGATACTTTTTATCCCGAAAATTTAACAGTTCCCGAGGCAATAGCGGTAAACGAGGTATTTGACATATATAGACGACATTAAATCACAATTTTATAGTGTTATCTACGTACATCCGAGTACCTATATAAGAAGAAACTGACTGGCTGATCGATCAACGCGCAGCCGAAACCGCTGCATCTAGGAACTTGGAATCAGGAGGGAATATTCCTTGGATATCCTAGGGGTGCACTGAGAAGGGATTTTTGTAAATTCATCCCCTAAGGGGTTCAAATAGGGGGAAAAGCGGGAAACTAATTCTACGCGTATGAAATCGCGGGCGCTAGAATTACTTTGGACTTTTGCATCGAGCAACCGTCGACCGTCGACCGTCTAGTAGCGCCGTCATAACTATTATTATATTTTCTAATAAAATAAAATACCTTTTTCTCGTGTGGTTGCCGGGTTAGAATAGTGCCACTCCATATCTTCCCTGGATGTCGTAAGAGGCAACTAAGGGAATGAGGGCATGTAAGACTATTAGGCGATGGGCTTGCAACCTGTCACTAGTCAACTTCTTAGCTTGAATGTGCAAAATGTGGTTACAGAATTACTTACAAGTCTTTTTGGAGGTGTTGGTATTTCGGTAGCTCTGCCTACCCCACTCTGGGAATGAAGGCGTGATGTTATGTATATATGTAATGAAACTTTTGTCTGGAAATCGAAGAATGGTTTTTTGCTGTACAAATGAATAGTGCCACTCCATGTCTTCCCGTGGATATCGTAAGAGGCGACTAAGGGAATAAAGGCTTGTATTTAGTACTGTTAGGCGATGGGCTTGCAACCTGTCACTAATACACTGATAAACATCTTAGCCTGATTCTGCAAAATGTGGTTACAGAATTACCAACAAGACTTTTTTAGAGTTAACGGTAATTATATAGCTCTGCCTACCCCACTATGGGAATGAAGGCGTGACGTTATGTATGTATGTATGAATACACAATTTATAACTTAATTCATTTTTTTATTAATAAACAGCTATATTTACGATTGTAAAACGTGTATATTTATTACAAGTTAAGGATCAAATTTGTGTAAGAACTCGTTAATTTATTAAGCTATAAAATCCTACGTATTTAATGTCGATCATAAAAATATTCACGACGTATAATATCATATTTCTCACGACGTAACGACGTGCCGTAAACGTCAGATTCATACGCTTTAGGGTAACGACTATTACAGAACTTATATCTGATAAATATAGAGTGATAGGTATTTTGACTAGTGTCTACGAAATTTTGCTACCCAGATTTAATTACTGCATTTGCAATAGAGTGTACAGTGCTTCTATTTTATTCATGTAGTTCGTTAGTTGTCGCTGTCACACTCACACTCGCGTCCGACTGTATATTTGTCACTCGTGTTTCATAGAATCACGAAAATTGCCGAGATGCATAAAGAAAATAGATGCACTGTACCTCGTGCGATAGCAGTCAACTCAGAAACTCACCACGATGCGTTAGCCTAGTTGGTAGTGACCCTGCCTTCGTAGCTAGCGGTCCCAGGTTCGATTCCCGGTATGGGCAAATATTTGTGTGATGACTGCGAGTATTTGTTTCCGAGCCTTGGATGTTTTCTATGTACCCATAACACAAGCCTAGAGTTTGGGACTAGGTCAATTTGTGTGAGATTGTCCCCTGTTTTTTTTCATTACTTAAAAGTACAAACAGTGAATTATTTGTTTTTTACGCCAAATATTAAATTGAATACCTACTACCTACTTTGCTGCCGTAATACCAGAAGGCATGTAAGTGCAATTTAGTGTTCAAGGCATTCTATACTCTATTGAAAACCACATTACATTTAAAATGCTTATACTGCTAATATGCAGTTAGCCGCCTTCTTTGCTATTACGGTAGCACGGACGGACGGACGGATTGAATTATCCTTTCCTTTCAATCTCGTACCTTTAAAGGAAACCCGCAAATATCCAATTAGGTTACTGTGAACGAGCTATCGTTCGTTTCGTTCGAAAGGTTTACCCGTATGACGTCAGAACGTCAGGTTAAAGGTCAAATCTTTCACGCATCAGCATTCGACTACACAGCATAGATAATGGCGTGATTTATTTGAGGGAAGTTACATGCGCATGCTCAAATTTCACGGCGTTTTGTCAATGATAACTCTTATTTTCTTAAAAGTAATGGCGGTAGAGTTAAAAACAATACCAAAACAAGTCATAGGCGATATCGTCCCTTTACTATCTCAACCTCGTATCGTATCTTATTGATTGGTAGGAAAAGCAATCATGTTCCAAGACCAATAAAGGCTACTTTTCTATCAAACTATTCGATCAGTTGAGAGGCTGAGGAAGTAAAGGGGCATATCGTTTTAAGCCAGTAGAACAAATCTAGGGAATTATTTTACTTGGTTAAACCATAATGCCTTAAAATGTTATCGTATTGTTTTTAACTTGACCTCTATTATTGTCAAGAAAATCAGCGCTATTGTAACGTTAAGAATATGATAACGTATCAAAAGTGACATAGTTTCTGCAAATAGAATAGAACCTCTTATTTAGTTCCTGGATGTCACACATTACTATTTACAGTATCGGAGCACCAAAACTGAAATACTGATATGGACGTGGTTTCTTTAAAGAAAGCTAGTTTCATTGAAATGATTCTTAGCTAGATTTTATAAAAATGGTCAGGCCTTTTGCCAATACTCGGACTTTAGCCGACTGCGGTAAAGCCCAAAAGGAGGATTATGTGTTTGACCTGAACGTATGTCCGACTCTATGTTCCCTCGTAGAGGCTGGATGGATGAGCCGATTTCAACAAGCGAGGTGTTAGTAGTTCTTCTTATCTTGTCTTTTTAGAATTGTTGGGATTTCTGTAGCTTTGCCTATCCCAACTTGGGAATAAAACGGTACGTTTTGTATGTATGTATGTAGAGGTGAGTCTGTCATTTGGCCAAAATATTTGTGTTTTCATTTTTGTTTCAGAATTTATTTTACCATCATCCAGGAGAACCCTACAGGTTAGGTTAGGTTAGCTTTTATAAAACTTTGAAATATTTACGGTTACAGAAAATACAGCGGGTTGGCAAGTGAAAATTTGGTAAATGAAACATTTGACTTTCCATCTTAGTCGTAGGGTCCCGGTGATCACTTACCATTAGATAAAAACTCTCTAAAACTCACTATTGACCTACTAATAAAACCTGACATTATTTTATTTTACCTAGGGGAAATGGTTTATGTAGGAGAACGTATGACTGACTGTTGAATCACTTCTTCTCTTAGGAAGCACTGGTAGATTTATGACGAAAAAATGCCAGTGCAGATTCTTGTTGAATAACACCTTAGGTCTAAAGCAGTCATGACGGTTTTTTTGCGGGAATGGGCTTAGCCAGAAAATTAGGCCTTTAAAACGTTAACTTTCGGTGTGTCCACAGGAAAGACGGTAACCTAAATCTGTGTATGACCCTTCTACTGATACAAAAATGCAACGAATTCACATAGATAAAAAACCTTCCGAGTCGTCTCATAATCAAGGCCTCCCTTTTCCACCTTTTCATTTCCATCACGAATGTTCCATTCCTTATCGGCCAAGAAATATTCTCGCAAAGAAATAATTACTGCAATCTGGCGGCTCGTCCTTCGCGGCCAAGGGACCCGAGTTCCATTGACGTCTGATCTTAAGCTGACTTGAAAATTGCGGGATAAAAAAGTTGCGAAAGTTTGAGGAGGGATAAAAGATAAGACGTCAGTTGAGGGGAAAAAATGACAATATTGTTTCGCGAATATGCTTTCTTTGCTCAAAACAATTCGCACCTTAGGTAGGAAAAGGGCGCAATTTCCCCTTTAGTAACATTGTACGTTGTGCCTTTGTTCTACCGGACAAGAGCACAATTTCACCTGTAGTCACATTGTACATTGTGCCCTTGTTCTACCGAAGGTGCGAATTACTAAGCGACATGTGGAAGTGCTTTTAGGGACACGTTATGGCTCCATTGAATTTAAGGCGTTTTTAGAGCTCGTTGGGTTAAGAGGAGGCATATGAGGTGATTAGTTAACTTTTCTGGAACATGTTAAGGCGTGCGTGAGTTTTGGTGTACTTAAAGTGGTTTTAGCTATTAGTGGAGCAAAATGGTATCTTAAAAGTTGAAGCTTAGCAGTATCGTAGGAAAAACACGACATGATAAACTTAGATTTCGTTGTCTAATTGTTTTGATAGATGAATATAGGAGTCCATTAATTCATAATATCTTTCAATTACACTAACATAAAAACAATATCAAAACTAAACTTAAGTAGTTTAGTTTTGATCTAAAATAAAAACCGGGCAAGAGCATGACGGACCATGCTAAGAGTAGGATTCCCCAGCCATTAGCGCTAGTAGAGTTTTGACGTGTAAAAGTGCCCGTGCGGCCTACTTACGGAATAAACAAATTTTATCTTTTTTTATCCTTATTACAATAACACAAAAAATATCTCTAAACACCGCCCATGTGGATCAGACTCGCGCGCGAAGAATTCCGTACCATTAATACACATTAGGCGCTGTATTATAATTTTCTTTTTTATAGGTTCCACCTGCTCTGTCTTTTACCACGGTGTCTGTATTAAAATCAAGAAAAAACAGCAAAACATCACGTTTGCTGTATGGGAGCCCCCTTAATTAATTTTATTTCAAAGCTTAATTTAGTATTATTCATTAGATAACTTAAAACAATAACATTTCAAAATATAATGATTATATCGACGTTCACATTATAAGTTATCGACATGTTACACCCCTAATGGTAGCCGACGTTTATTGCGCTACCGGCCAGATAGTTTAGCGGATAGTATAGGCGTACTTTTTTGAATCAAATCGGGAAAATACTGGAAAAGCGCCGAATCTTAAGTACCCGAAACCGATGTGCATGCATGACTCGATGTATGAATGTGGAAGAAGCGAAAGAGCTTTGTCAGGATCGTGGCAGGTGGAAAGAAGTGGTCTCTGCCTAACCCTCTGGGAAACAGACGTGATTTATGTATGTAGGTAATTAATATACAATTAAACATTCTGTGAATATTTCAAGCCCTTACCTGTTGCCGTTATTAATATCGACGACGATATATTGACGACACGTTAGCCTAGTTGGGAGTGACCCTGCCTTCGAAGCTAGGGGTCCTGGGTTCAAATCCCGGTAAGGGCAGATATTTGTGTGATGAGCTCGAGTATTTGTTCCTGAGTCTTGGATGTTTTCTATGTATTTAAGTATATATTTCACTATATAAGTAAGTTTATCGTTGTCTAGTACCCATAGTACAAGCCTAGAGCTTAGTTTGGGACTAGGTCAATTTGTGTGACATTGTCCTGTGATTATTTATTATTTATAATATCGAGCAAAAAACTGCTAGAAAACCACGTTTGTTGTATGGCCATATTTATTTAATTTTGTTTTTAGTATTTATTGTTATAGCTGCAACAGAAACACATCATAATAAATGGTAGAAATAATAGTCAAACACAACTACAAAACGAAAACCACTCTAGCAAGTTTGCCCGCATATGGTCCCTATGACACTGGTTGTATTGTCTCTCTGGATTGCTAGCCCAATCCTTTGAGAGAGGTAAGCACCAGCTCTAGGATTTCCGGAGACATCTATGAGTCGGGATGACCAGGCCTTGATGAAAGCCTTTAATAACATACATACATACATGTATTACATACATACCATCACGACTTCATTCTCAGAGTGGATTAGGCAGAGCTACAGAAATACAAACAAATCTAAAAAGACTTGTTGATAATTCTGTAACCACATTTTGCATAAGTAGGCTAGATGTTTACCAGTTTTATTAATAATTTTCTGTCAACTTCATTTTTAGGACAAGATTTTGGCGCCTATCCGGTTTTTTTAGTACAATCGGAGCCAAAATCTGCTGATCAAGCCTCAGATAATGATTCTCAACACTGTGGGTGTACGTTAAGCTTTTTTTTTTTTTTTTTTTTTTTATGGTATTGAGAAGGCAAACGAGCACACAGGCCACCTGATGGTAAGTGGAGACTGTGACCCATAGACATTCGCATTCACAAGACTGCAATCCTACTGCAAATGCGTTGCCAACCCTGAGGACTAAGATGGAATGCCTATATGCTAGTTATTTCACCGGCTGTCTTATCCCCAAACCGGAACACAACAGTGCGAACACTACTGTTTGGCGGTAGGTTAATGGATAAGATGGTGGTAGCGATCCGGACGGACCCTGCACAAGGTCCTACCACCCGCAAAACTACTTACCTAACTAACCTTAACTTACCTTAACTAGCTTAGCGGAGATCCTATCCATCATCGGGTCAGCTCATTGATACCATAATGATTATTATTTCTTTGATTTAAACAATATCTACTGTCTCGTAAAAACCTTAGTAAAAATAATTGTAAAGATTTTGCAATGAAATAAAACTTACTACAGTTATTTCTTGTAATATTTATTTAACTTTTTAATTTTATGAGCAATCCACACTTACAATTATGAATTCTGTAAATTAAATTTCACGTCCAATAAATATTTCACAATTTCAAAAGAAAACAATGTAACTATTACATGAACTCAACCAGATTTCAACACAATTTGTGGTTAAAACCACCGGACTCTTCAAAGTTTGGAGTTCAAAATATATTTTACAAAGTGTTCGTGGTTCCATTATTTAGATTGGAGTTGACTTACTGTGGCTTCATTTTCTAAAATACATTAAAACTTTGTTCGAGTTTGGTAAACTAAGTAAACAGCGCTTGCGCGTTTCTAAAGTTGGTTACCACATTAACTTTTTCCATTGTTATTTCTGCCCTGCTAACACAAATCGCAGTATCTCAGACCAAACTTCTGTAGGTAATGCAACCTTATTACTAATAGGATAGGATTGAATTTGCATTGGTAAATGAATTTGAGATACTGCATTTTTGCTTAGGAGGGCAGATTTGGCAAAGGCGAGTTGTCAACGACTATTACAATGTACAGTCATGGGTAACAAATATCCACGCAAAGATAAAATATATTATGACGAACCATGTTCTATATTTTTTAAATACCTATATAAAACACCTACATATCCCGTGTGGTTGCCGGGTTAGAATAGTGCCAATCCGTCTTCCCGTGGATGTCGTAAGAGGCGACTAAGGGAATAAAGGCTTGTAGTACTTTAGGCGATGGGCTTGCAACCTGTCACTAATACACTAGTAAACCTCTTAGCCTGTTAGAGCAAAATGTGGTTACAGAAATATCAGTAAGTCTTTAGAGTTGTTGGTATTACTGTAGCTCTGCCTACCCCACTCTGGGAATGAAGGCGTGATGTTATGTATGCATGTATATAAAACAGTACCGTGACTGAGTGACAGATAAGGCAAAGTCGAAACTGCTGGTACAATTTTGAAATTTTCAATAGATGATTAGAATGACAGATGCTGATGACGTTACCACGAAGTACCTTAAGAGGTCGTATACGATTTTGCTTCTTAACGTGATTATACAGTTATGCTTGCTTTTCTATAAGTTAAAATGCACAACATGAAATATTATTATTTCAGGTATGATCGAATAAATGAGTTAAGAATAATGAGCTACTTTTTTATTTTTGTCGAGTATATGCGAGATTTAGGCTTTATATATTGCTATTTTTTATTTTTTTTGATGTTTTTTTATGGTGATGGATTGATTTTGAACTGAAGTTTACTACTGTTATTTTAATTTTATCAACAAGAGTTTTAAGTAGCTGAAATCAAAAACAATGTTTTGCCCATTTTCTCTAAAAAAATATCAAGGTAATAATTGTTTTACGCAAAAAAAATATAAAGGTGGTAAAAATTATTCATACAATTTTTAGACGAGTTTTACAGCACTAAATTGTAATTTTTACATGCCTTTTAGATGTCAAAACGATTCGTGAATATACTATATTCTAAACCTCTTACAGCAAAATTCACAAAACAGTCGCCGGATTCAGGTTGATTAATCAAAATAAAATAATAAAAATAAAAAAGTAGCTCATACATTCGTTGAAAATCTAAACTATCTAACTGTGAAATCACGTAGATCAGGGAAATCAGAAAAAAATCGTATACGGCCTCTTAACCTTTCAATCCACGAGTTTGAGTGTTTGAGTAATTTGATATTTAGATGTGAATTATTTTCTTAGCGTTATTAATTTCGCATTTGGAAATAATGATTATTTTGCTGAAGTAAATTTAAAGTTGCATTTCTAAGGATTTTTTTACTATCGTGTCTTCAAATTAGGAAGTAATATTCCTACCGCTCTGCCTTTTATACGCACAGTTTCCGACCATTCAAATATGGATTCTGGAATGGTCGATGTGCTTCGAACCGCATAGGACAGACTAATCATTGCTGAAATGTTCTACGCATTGCAATTTTTTTTACGATCGCCACGTCCTTGGCTCACGGGTTTGGAGTGTTCCACGTGCTGCTGTCTCTTTTCTAATCGCATTATCTCTTCCAAACGCTTCTTATTTCTAGTCATGATATCTCTTTCACTCTTGCGGATTTTTTTCCTAATACTCATGTGTACTTCAAAGACCCATAAGGGGTCTTGAAAACGTCTGAACATGGGGTTTCAGCTTCTGATAGAGGGTCGCCAGAAACGACGAACGAAGATGTTTCAGGCGCTTGAAATAAACGGCAAAGTGGGCCAAATTTGAATATTTTAGTATGTGCTAGTGCTTCCTTTTTTCAGCCTGCTGAAAACGCTTCCAAAGCACCTAAAATCACGATTGAAAACGAATTTTCTTCAATAATCAACCAGCGTAACAATACACTAAAACTTTACTCGAGTTTAACAAACGTTAAACAGCGCATGCGCGTTTGTAAAGTTTGTTACCACAATTACCAATTGTTGCGGAACTTAACAAAAGCGAGTTGTCGGCGATATTAACAATGTGCAATCGAAGGCGCTGTTAACTGTACATTTACAAACAAACATGAACCCTATCGCAACGTATTAAAGTCTATAAGTTGTCAGTTAACAGTCTCTTCGTTTGTACAGGCTTCTATCCTTCTCGGAAAAACAATTTTCCTTCGACATTTCGTCGTATTCAGTGGCCTGAAAGAAGTTGTAGTGACCAATATTTAAAAGGGCATACTTCAATGGTTTGGTCATTATTCAAGGATGGATGAAAGAAGATTGACGAAAAATATATACAGTGCGAAAGTGAGTGGAAGGGTCGGAATGGGCCGTCCTAGGAGTACTTTTTTAATCAAAACGGAGAAATACTGGAAATGGGCCGAATTTCAATACCCGAAAACGACGGGCATGCATGCAACTTGATTTTTGAATGTGGAAGAAGCGAAAGAGAGTGTTCAGGATTGTAGCAGGTGGAAAGAAGTGGTCTCTGCCTACCGTTCTGAGAAACAGGCGTGACTTAATGTATGTATGTATGTTATCGTTTTATTTTTAACTCGGCCGCCATTACTATGAATTTAATAAGAACTAACGTAACGTTGACAACACGATATCATGTCAAAAGCAATATGGTTTTGCCCACTAGAATAAAATAAGTAATTATGTAGACGCGTACTGTTAATATTTTTTCCGAAAATATATCTGAGAGAAAATAAATTAATAGCGCAGCATTAATTTTATGTGTATAAAGCCACAGTCATATCTATCGATCACAATCATTTATTAGGCCAAGGCTATATAAAATCGAGGTAGAGCCAAAAGTAACCATTATAATGCTTTTTAGGGTTCCGTAGTCAAACTAGGAACCCTTATAGTTTCGCCATGTCCATCCGTTCGTCCGTCCACAGCCTAGCTCAGAGACTTTTAGTACCTACTAGAAAGCTGTAATTTGTCTTGAATATTAGTCACGCCAACAAAGTGGTAAAATAAAATATTGAAAAAAATGTTAAGTAAACCTGCGTATATTTAAGTTTATGACAACAATTTGTCAATGAAGGGATCCGTTTACGAAACATGAAGCTTTCAAGCGCTAATATTTGTTAGAGTCAAGTCTCTCCCCGCCACCTACAGCCAAAAGTACAAACACTAAAAAACTGAAAAATTTCTTCACTATTTCTTGAGATACAGGCGATTAGTGTTTATACCTACTAAAATCATCTAAGACCGCACCAAATGGCTTCAAATAGAAAATTTGTTACTACTTGTTGTTTTTTATGTGTTACTTAACGGCTTCGGAACCCTACACTGAGCATGGTCCGACATGCCCTTGCCCGGTTTTATAGATAATATTTTATTGGTACGGTACCCTTCGTGCGGGAGTCCGACTCGCACTTGGCCGGTTTTTTAACCAAATTCTACAAAAGAAGAAGGTGCCAATTTAGTTTTTTTTTAATGCCATAAAAGGCAAACGAGCAGACGGATCCACTGATGGTAAGCAGTTACGAGTACCATCGCCAATAAACACCAGCAATGCCAGGGTCACAGCCAAGTAGTTTTATTTTTTTATATTTTATCTAAACACATATAAACCTTCTATGACGCATTCAAAAATCACAAAATACGACTAGCTTAAAGATATTTAATATATATTTTGCTAAAACAAATTTTTATCTGTGAAAATTTAATTATTGCTTGATAATCAAATTCGATATCATTATCACATTCAAATTTCGAACATCTTTGAAAAACAAAGCATTTTTAATCGACCTCAACTCTAATATCACTCGAGATGACATTTTGAAATTTCAATTGTATACAATTCTGTCAATTCTTGCATAATACTTGATATCGAACGATGTGATAATAGACGCTGACACTCTAGTTAATGTCTGAATTAAAAAAACTACTGTTGCCGCCATTTTTGACGTTCTATTTGACTTGTCGCAAAAATTAGTTTAGTTTGTCTTGTTGTTACATAATTAGGCATTAAAACACTAGTGTGATGTTGTGTTATAACACACACTCGTATATTAATGTATTTTATTAGGTTACAGTCACATAAACTACTTTTACGCGAGTATCAATAATTTTGCGTGTAACAGTGCTGTTTCAGATGATTAACGATGCGTCGCCAATGTGCGGTATCCTGTTCCATGATAATAATGGCGTATCGTATGTTACGTCTCGGCTTGCAACACCACTTTATAAGCTGGTGCATGCATGTGCAGTTGAATGAGGCTACCACTATTTTAATTATATGGTATCCTGGTACAAACTAAATATTATCTCAATTACTTTTGTGCAATAAAGGAATAAGTTAAATAAATACTCAATTGATATTAAGGGACATACTCACACAAATTGTTGTAAACGAAATTTAAGTGTCGGTTTGTACTATTTTATTACTTATCTTATATAAAAAATTCTCGTGTCAAGGTGTACGATATTGAACTCCTCTGAAACGGCTTGACCGATTCTTATGAAATTTGGTGTGCATATCGGGTTGGTCTGAGAATCGGCCAACATCTATTTTTCAAACCCCAAAGTGACATAAAAAAAAATTGCAGCGGGCGAAGCCGCTGGCGGGTCGCTAGTTTACATATAAAAATACTGATAATAATAATATAATGTAAATGTAGAAGAAATAAATAAATAAATATAGTTACGTTATGATACTTAACCCTTAAAATGGCAAAAATTAAAAAAGGTCTTCAATTCAAACCCTATTTGATTTCGAACCAGCATAAAAAAAACCAATCCAAAAAAAACAAAAAGTGAGCATTATGGTATGTACGAGTATACTGTGGTGCACACTGCCAAGTTAAGGGTTAAAATAATAATGTGACGATTTTTTTATAAATGATTTTAATTGGTGTACTTATTGTGCAGCCACTAGAGACAGACAACAAATAAGAAAAACCGATTAATTGTGAGTTTGGTGGAACCCTCTGTGCATGAGTCCGACTCACAGTTGATCGGTGTAATTTTATTTTAAAGCATTCAATGCCAATTTCGCCGAGAGCGCTACGCCGTAGCCCGTAGCAGCGTTCTTGCGCTACGGAAAAAATATGCTACGAGCCGCATCTACGGCTTGATGATTATATTTTTTTATTTTAGCACACCACTGGTATGTCACAGTACTAATATGCAGTGGGGTACACTAAATAATTCCGAATTGATCAAAATTCCGAATTCATTTTTTTTTTATAGAAGACTTTATCTTTGATATCGCTTATAAATTTAACCTAACCTAACCTACATATAGCAAGTAAATTATACATTTTATTAGCTCCAACGTAATATAGCCTTCGGAAAAATGAAATTTCGGACAGATGAATATTCGGTAAAACATAGTTAGGAATTTTAAAGTGTTCCCTTCCCATGCAGCAAATAAAACATACAAAATACAGGGTGTTTATTTTTTCACATTGGGTCGGTAAAATTCCCAGACAAATATAATATTTTTTTTTAATCTTTAAAATTATTTTAATCAATTTATTATTTCAGTTTCGTTTTGTTGTTTCGCAGAAGCGGCGTTTATGGGCCTAAGCGTCTCCTGCGGAGTGCTTGCGCTACTGTTGCTGTTTGGGCTGATATTCATACTGTCGCGCCGCAAGAATCCCCCCTCCCCACCCTCCACGCCACCGATACTCGTCTACCCCCCACACGACATCTCGGGACCCTGCTTCATGTAAGTTTTAAAACCCTCCGAGTAATTTTATATTGTAGGTATACAGGGTGGAATAAACGACCGCCACATGGACGGCAACTATCTTAAATATTGGAAATTACGAATTCTACGCAATGAAGACTTTATTTAATTTTTGAAAACAGTTATTACTGAATTCATGTTTTTTTTTGTAAATTAGTCTTCCGTAACCGAATCGTACTGGTAAAATATGACAAAACAGTGAAGTCGTGTTTTATGATTAGTAATCGGTTCGGACGGAGCAAAACTTTAATAAAAGTAATATTACAGCCATGAAATTATTAATTTCCTTATACCAAATCCGAGACTCTGATATAGAGTTAAATTGAACACTAATCTGCCAATAGTATTCTTATTTTTCTTGGTTGTAAGTTCTCCTTTATAAATGTCAGCTTTACAAGTTTTGTTAATGTTTTGCTCCGCCCGGCCGATCACTAATTATGATACAGATCAAAAGGGTCATTAATATAGGGATTATTTATATTTACAACGCATACACGTTTCAACAAAATAAAGACCGTAAAAAACACTTTATTGTTTTGGCATATTTGACCAGTTCGGTTCTCGGTTACGGAAGACAAATTTTCAAAAAATCTGTGAACGCAGTATTAATTATTATTAAAAATAAAAGAAAGCCTCTTTTGCGTAGGATTCGTTATTTTCAATATTTAAGATAGTTGCCGTTAATGTGTCGTTCGTTTGTTTCACCCTGTATATTCTGTTTCGCAATGTTTTGTCGTGTTGTGTGAAATTTTCCAAAACGTTTAGAATTACAGATACCAATCTGACGTTACTATAATATAAGTGCCTTAACCCTAAAATCTTAACCTTATGATCTACAAGTCTGATGCGCGTATTAATACTCTCGTCTCGGTTTAAATGCCCATCTCAAGATACGTCCAAGTAAACGTCAAACCATAGAGAACTGTCATTTTTGACGTATCTTGAGACGGGCATTTAAACCGAGATCAGTTTATTAATACGGGCCTGAGTGTCCGAGCAATCTGCTTTTAAGATATGATTGTATTTTCTTAGCACTATTTTGCGTCTGAAAAGAATTATAATTTTGCTTAAATAGATTAAAAAGTTGCATTTAGTTATGAAGAGACGTCTGTCATTCTAATCATCTAAGGAATATTTAAGGACTCAAATTAAGAATTTGTTACTTTAGTACGGTTATTGAAATATAGTTTAATTTAAATTGCCTTGAATATGAACCTCTTTTGTCACAGCGGGTCCCACGGGCTATTTATAAATAGAATTTTTATTGTTGTGTTAATGTGTTGGCATAACCGGTAAAATTACTAAAGAAAATGTATGAAAATTGTCAACCCATAACATCAAAACAATAAACCGTACATTTTATTTCATTTAGCTATCTTGCGCCTAAGTTATTCTTAATCATTACTTAGATAGTGTAACTTTATTGGTTTATTCACTTTCGTACTCGGGTCATACACACTCTTACAAAACAAAAGTTGTCTCTCCTGTGGTCAATAGTTAATAGCTTGTGTGCGTATAATTTATGTTTTTATATGATAGGTCTAAAGCAGTCCTGACGGCGTTTTTGCGGGAATGGGCTTAGCCAGAAAATTAGGCCGTAAAAACGTTAACTTTCGGTGTGTCCACAGGGAAGACGGTAACCTAAATCTGTGTATGACCCACTCCTATTACAGTTTCAGAGAAAATAAAGATCAGCGATGACCCGCTTAATTTTATTGTTAATTCACGTAATCCGAGCGCTTCAATATGCCACGTCATGAAAAATATATTTAATACCCTCGTGGAATAATCCAAGACCTTTCTTCTTAATAGATTGTTTACCGTCGCACGGTACGCAATCGGGATCCACTGAAAATCAGCGTTGCAGCACATGTGCCGCAACACATGCTGAGTGGGCCCCTGTTGGCGTCAGGGTGCAATACCACCAATGTACTGTAAAATTTCTTATTTTTAAGTTAATAAGTTGGTGGAGGTGCGCTTTTGATTCCAATAAAATATTTTCTTAAGTACTATAATACTACCTTTTTAGGGTTCCATAGTGAAATATAGCATTTTTTTTTTTTTCGTGAACAAGGAACCCTTATTATACTTAAACCATATCCCGTAGTTTTGCTCAGACTCACTTGTCGGTACTTAAAAGCTATAATTTGGCAAAGTTAATATAATAATACATTAAAATTATCTGGACATAGTTGTAAAATAAACACGCAACTCTTGTGAAAATGACCCCAAAACCAAAACAACATACATACATAACATAACATAACATCACGCCTTCATTCCCAGAGTGGGGTAGGCAGAGCTACAGAAATACCAACAACTCTAAAAGACTTGTTTATAACTCTGTAACCACATTTTGCACAATCAGGCCAATAAAGTTACTAGTGACAGGTTGCAAGCCCATTACCTAACATTACTACAAGCCCTTATTCCCTTAGTCGCCTCTTACGACATTCACGGGAAGACATGGAGTGGCAGTATTCTATCCCGGCAACCAAACGGGGTCAGCCAAAACAACAATAAATAATAAATAAATATCACGGGACAGTGTCACATAAATTGACCCTGTCCCAAACTAAGCTCTAGGCTTGTGCTATGGGTGCAAGACAACGATATACTTACTTATATAGAGAAATAAACACTTAAATTCATCGAAAATCTTCAAGACTCGGGAACAAATACTCGTGCTTATCACACAAATATCTGCTCTTACCGAGACTTGAACCCGGGACCGCGAGCTTCGAAGTCAGGGTAACTACCAACTAGGCCAACGTGTCGTCAAGTAATAAATATCTCTTGCCTTTTAAATATTTGCACATCTCAGTAATTGTCTACTTCCAACCTTAGATGAATGATGATTCATTTATGCCATGGAAGGCAAACTAGCACACATGCCACCTGATGGTAAGTAGATTCCGAAACCCATAGACATTTTCAATCTCAAAGTTGCAATTTTATGATAACAATCTAAAGACAGCAAATGCGTTGTCAACCCTGAGGACTAAGACGAAATCTGGCTAGTAATTTCACCGGTTATACCTAGCCTAGTGGGTACAAATTCTCAGCTTCAACATAGTGGAATAGGGCCACTATGTTAAAATATGCAAATATAAACATAACGTACCTACCCGTATTGTACCCAGTAACCTCAAATATTGGATGGATTGGAGGTTGGAGTTTGCAAACATCACCTAAGAAAATTGGGAACATCAGAATATTGAGGATTTTCTGTTTTTCAATAGTTATCATTTATTTTCTTTAATTGAGGTCTGTAAAAAAAACATTTGAATATACTTTCGGGAATCTATCCTACTCTAAAACCTTGATTTTAACATAATCTCTCTTGAACTATACAATTAGAAATAAAACGTTGAATAGAGTTACGGAGCTATCTAGGTGTTTACATTGATAGTTAAATCCAAGTCATATCTCACATCGACAAAATTACCTCGAAGGCTTATAGGATGCTTGGCTTCATATTTAGGCAAAGTAAAGATTTTAAAGACCCTTGTACACTTGTTATTATTACAACGCTTTCGCACGATCGCATTTGCGCGTCCGTTGTTTGAAATCCTCACTATACAGTACACATCGAGTCAATCGAGAAAATACAGAAGTTCATTAGGTGGATGAAATACAAATCATTTAACACTGATAATATTGTGAGTCTGCAACTCCGCCGTGAACATAAGGATCAAGTGTTTTTATACAAGGTACTAAATGATTCCATTGAGTTGCAATACCTCAGGAACAATATTACCTTCAAATGTCCTAATATATCGGAATAATAATTTATATTCTGTTCCTTTCTGTCGCATTAAATAAATAAATAATCACAGGACAATATCACACAAATTGACCTAGTCCCAATTTAAGCTCTAGGCTTGTGCTATGGGTACTAGACAACGCTAAACTTACTTATATAGAGAATTATATACTTAAATACATAGAAAACCTCCAAAACTCAGGAACAGGAGTGCGTGCGAGCAGCCTAAGAGGCAACATCGTTACCAGTTCGTTCCTTAAAGATAAATTGAAAAGTTGTGCAAAAAACACTTGTGTCGGGTATTTACTATTATCTTCGTATAGTGTATAAACAGTGGTTCAAAATAGTGAAAACAGCTTTAAAATCGGTCCAGAGAATCGTGAGTTACAATGAAAATAAATTTAAAATAATTATTAACTGCCAAGAGTTCAATAATCTACCCGGTGTTCATTGATTCGAAACAGCCAATCAGAGGTTACGGCTGCATATTAGATAAGCGAAAGTAATTAGTCATGTCTTTATATTAGCAAGAATTTTTTCTACCGATGCGTTATTTCGTCGCATAAGCTGACACACTAAATAGCCCTGCGGGCAGCGCTTGGACTATCGAACGAAGCAATCGAGTTCAAATCTCATAGAGAAAAAAAAAAAAAAATTTTTTTTTTTTCTTTTTTTTTTTTATTTTCTTTCTGATTTCATCTAACACAAAATGCCTGCGGGTAAAAAGGACAAAGAAAGCAAAAAAAACACAACGAAGTGTAAAAAATGCTCTCTTGATATAACAGAAAAGGATTGTATAAGGTGCACCTTTTGTTCAATATTCTACCATTTAGACTGCACCACAACTGTCTCACTTAAAAGGCTTAACCTTATGACCAAAAAAACAAAAGATGCATGGAAGTGTCGCCATTGTACGGAAACTGCGCCAGCAAATTGCGTCTTACAATCGGGAACTTCGCCTAAAATCCCAACTGTGAATAAAAACAGTAAAACTCAAGTGCAGGACATACCGAACATAAGCATCGACAAAATAACAATACGCAAGCAAAAACCTATCCAGTTAAGCCCATCTTCACCGCATTCTCATACACAAGATACCTCACCGGGCGCATCGACAGAAGCATCTTTAATTACCAACGACGGACAGGAGACGAATACAGAATCAGATCTAGAAAAGCGCATTGCTACCATAGAAACACGTTACACCGGTGCCGGACAAAGCATCATAAGTGATCTCCGTGACAGTCAAGATCTACAATTCTCACCACAAAATGCATCATGTAACTCGCAGATATTAGACTCACATATACTTACAGAGAACGACTCATCGGATGATCCTCTATCACCATTGGTAAAATTATCGAGGAGCGTGGACAGGTCGATACTCGGGACCAACACACTCCTACCACTACATGAACTGCACGAAAAAATATCCGTACTTGAGATTGCGCTTCTAAGCACGCAGAATGAGCTAGAAGATAAAATAATAGAGAACAATGAACTCCAGAAAAAAATTAACAAGTTAACTATGGAAACGAAAGTACTTCAGTCGCTGTGTACTTCATCCTCATCGGTCCGTACGAAAAACAACTGCAACATAAATAAAAAACACAGACACTCTCTACTGCCCGACATCTCTTTAACGTCTTCGTCTTCACCAACCACCGTTTTATATGCAGATAAGGGATCAGATATCAACAAAAATCTATTGCGCATACAAATAAATACAATAGAGCTAGAAAAGCTAGTTAAGAATGTTGAGAACGAGATTGCTGGCCTCGCAAAACAATTGGAAGGTCTAACACAAAAACTTCAAAATATTGACTCAAAATCATTCATAACAAAAACACCGATCCGCACGCCAGACAAAGAAGCTCTGAAACTGCGATACCAGCCTCCGAAAGGAATCAAACAGCGTGACTCAAGACCCAAAATTGTCATATACGGCACCCAGCAATGCGTCGGCCTCGCTTCGGGTTTAGCGCTCGCAAGACAGACAACTAACTACGTAAGATATAAAACAACGGCCATTACAAAGCCACATGCTCGCAGCACGGAAATATCAAAGAACTGCATGATTGCTGAACTTAGACCACAAGATAAGATAGTGCTATGTATAGGTGAAAATGATAACAATATGAGGACTATTTTAACAGAGTTACAAATATTACTGCAGAAATATACAGACAATACGGTTTTAGTTTTAAGCGTTAAAAAAAATACTTACATAAATACGTATGACTTGAACTTTAAAATTGAAAAATTGTGTATTGAATATAGTAATTGTACCTTCATCAATTGTTCCCATAAAAATATGTTTGAAATGTGTAAGGCGTTAAACTATCACATAGATTGCATGGATTACAATAACAAATATTTAAACTTTAAAGAATTAAAAAAGCTGATGGTGCGTAATAAACCAACCCATAATCTGACGACAAACCTTGATTTGGGAAAAAAGGGCACTATTCCTTATTACTTTGCTCGCATTGACTCTAAAGACACGGAAAATAAAAACTCGACTACCCTACAGCATACTCGTACGGCTGATAAGAGTACGTCAAATAAGGGAACTATACCTCATTACTTTCCCGTTGTAAAAAAGAAAAATCTTTTTCGTGCCTAAGAGTTCATTATCCGGTAACTTTATAATTCTCCATCAAAATATAGCCAGTATCCTAGCAAAGCAAGATTTACTAGTATTGTCGCTATATGATTTGAAGGAAAGGGGCTACGATCCCGATGTCCTATGTTTAACAGAGACGTTCCTTAGAGTAGGTTGTGAAAATCACGTACAACTCTACAATTACGATATCATCGCTAATTTTAGTAGAGAGAAGCAAAGAGGCGGATCCTGTATCCTGGCTAAAAAAGGTCAAAAGGTCAAAGAACTTACATTTATTAATAATTTAGCCACAGAACATGTATTTGAGGTCTGTGGAGTAGAGTTCCTATTACTAAAACTAATTATAATATGTCTATATAGAACCCCATCCTCAAATTGTAGTGTATTCATAAGTAAATTAGATGCCCTCCTACACGATTTACAGGAGCGAAATAAGTCGAAGGCTCGCGTGGTCATTGCCGGTGACTTTAATATAAACACTCTTAAGAGAAGCCCTGCTACAACTAAACTACAAGATCTCACGAAAAATTACAATCTTACCCTGCACATTAATGAACCCACTCGAAAGTCCTCGTGTATAGATCATCTGCTTAGTGATATACCAAATGCTAAAGCAACTGTACTACCACTTTATCTCTCAGACCATGACACGGCGCAATTACTGAGTTTCCCTATTAACAAGCCCCCACCAAACCCAACTATATTTTTCATTTATAAAAAAGACTACAGCCTAGAAAACATAATTAAATTTAAACACTGTCTACAGAATCTTTCTTGGTCGGACGTTTACAGGGAAACCGATCTTAACGTGGCGTTCGATCATTTTCATAACTTATTTTGTCTCTTTTATAACCTTTGCTTTCCGGAAATACGTTTAAAAGTAAACAATCAAAACAAACAAAATTGGATAAGCAAAGGTCTAAAAATAAGCTGTAAAACTAAACGTTATATAAGATACAAGTATTATAAGAATAAAAATACAAGAGACAAGACTATGTACAGTAAATATTCGAATATTCTTAAGCAATGTATTTATAGATCTAAAAAAAATGAAAATATAAAATTTATTAAAAATAGCTGTAATAAATGTAGAGCATCGTGGTTATTGATAAAGAACCAAATTTCGAGAACAAAACCTCCCGAAACAATAGATCATATAATGCATAATAACGACTTGATCTCGGATCCAATAGAAATCGTTACTGCCTTCAATGACCACTACATAGAGTCAACTCATAGTTTAACAATGACCAAAACAAAAAATAATATCAAAAGTAACACAATGGCTAACTCCATGTTTTTGAAACCTTCATCAGAAAATGAGGTTAAGAACGTAGTGTTGTCACTAAATAACACAAAATCGGAAGGATACGACGGAGTTAGCACAAAGATACTCAAGATGTGCTTACCCGAAATCATGGCAGTCTTAACGCATTTAGTAAATCATTCCTTTCTCTCTGGGACTTTCCCTGAGGCTCTTAAAATATCAATTGTAAAGCCACTTTTTAAGAAGGGAAACAAAAACGATATGAATAACTATCGTCCCATAACTTTAATTCCCACTCTTTCAAAAATATTTGAAAAATGCATGTAAAAAAGAATCCTTAATTTCTGCACAAAATACAGTATAATAAAAAAAGAACAGTTTGGGTTTCAAAAAAACAAGTCGACTACTTTGGCTATTTTCTCACTTATAAAACTGATATTGTCTGGTCTTAGTAATAATTATTTCACTACAGGGCTATTCTTTGACCTCTCGAAGGCGTTCGATTTGGTTTCGCATAATATACTTCTATCCAAACTTGACATACTTGGCATCAGAGGGCCTGCGCGTCAATGGATATCTTCGTATTTAGAAAACAGAAGACAATGTGTAAAAATCACTAAAATGGCCGCAGGTAACAAGATGACCAACTATTCTTCTGAATTTAGATATAATAAACACGGAGTCCCACAAGGAAGCGTACTGGGACCTATTCTATTTTTATTGTACATAAATGACATCACTGACATAACAGACCACAGTTGTGTTTTATTTGCTGACGACATATCTATCATTGTTACATCCAATAAAGACATTAATTCAGTTATGGATCATGAACAAGACATTAACAATACCATTGAAACAGTAAAAGACTGGCTATATTCTAATAATTTAATTATCAACCTGGACAAATCAAAATTTATACAATTCAAAAAATCAATGAATCCTAATTGTAATATCACTCTTACTATTCCAAGTATAGAAAAGGTCTCACATACCAAATTTCTAGGAATAATTATAGACGAGAACCTTAACTGGAAGTTGCAGTTGGATAACATTACTAATAGAATAAATAAATATGTGTTTGCCCTTAAACAACTTAGTAGAGTCACTGATATTAAAACCGCGATTGCCTGCTATCATGCCTATGTTGAATCAATTTTGCGCTACGGTTTATTAATATGGGGCAATAACACCCATTTCTGTCGGGCGTTTATTGCACAAAAAAAGTGCATAAGAGCAATTCACGGAATGCGACCAGACGAAACATGTCGACCTCTATTCAAAAAGCTTGGTTTATTGCCACTTCCAGCTCTCTACATATACGAAGTGTGCGTGTTCGTTCACAAACACAAACTAATATTTAAAAAAGCATGTGATAGCCATCCGCGCTCCTGTCGAAATCCAGATAGATTACTCCCAGAGCATTCTAGACTACAAAAGTATAAAAAAAGCTGCCTGAATATGTGTATAAAAATATATAATAAATTACCAAATGAGATGAAGACAGTGAATACTATTAAATTTAAAAAGCAACTACACCAGTGGCTTACTAATAAAAATGTGTATAGTTTAAATGAATTCTTTATATGATATATACTACTTATAATAATTTTATTGTTATAACCGTGATATGGATGAAATATGAATGGTACCTACCTATGAATAATTTGTATTACCTACGTTAAGAGACAAATCTGTCATTTTTGCATACCAAATATGGTTAAACATGTAAACCTACCAATCGAAAACTACTTATGTTAACACCTTACTGGTAATGTTTATTGCAAATAAAGTATTCTTATTCTTATTCTTATTCTTATTCTTAACAAATACTCGTGCTCATCACACAAATATCTGCCCTCACCGGGATTTGAACCCAGGACCGCCCAACTAGGCTAGCGTGTCGTCAAGAAATATGCAAATAATTCCTATCTCGTCAGAGCATGCTCAGCTTTATAACAAAAAATACTCGCACTTTTACCTCAGGAGGCCTACGTCAAATTTTACTAGTTCAAAAAAGAACCTTGTGTAAGTCAACTAAAGTCTAAAGTCACTTTGACAAATGTCCTAAAGTTTGGCCGTTGGGCCTTATGAGGTTAGTATGCGCCTTGGGCAATTCATTTCCGCAATGAAAACAGTCAAAACAGAAAACTGTAGCTAGTTATTAGTTTTTTTGTGTCAATTTTTATTTCTTCTTCCAAAAGTTCTTTCTAACTCTCTACGTTCATAAATGTTATACATACATACATAACATCACGCTTAATTCCCAAAATGGGGTAGGCAGAGCTACAGAAATACCAACAAATCTAAAAAGACTTGTTGATAATTCTGTAACCACATTTTGCACAATCAGGCTAAGATGTTTACCAGTGTATTAGTGACAGGTTGCAAGCCCATCGCCTAACAGTACTACAAGCCCTTATTCCCTTAGTCGCCTCTTACATCATCCACGGGAAGACATGGAGTGGCACTATTCTAACCCGGCAACCAAACATGTTATTATTAAGTAATGTTCTGCTTATCATGAATTTCCTCTGAGCATATATCTTATTTATTTAGTTGTGAAAACTGTTTGAGCTCATGTATTAACCACAATTTCTTCATAATTTTTGTAATGCTGTTTGTTTTCTAATAAATAAATATGGTCAACGTTTTCATAGCTCTTATTTACTAGACAGTAGTGGTGGCCAAGTTAAAAACAGTACGACAACAATGTCAAATCATTAATATTTCAAAGATAAACATAGTCTCTAGACAAGTTAACGCCGATCTGGTAAGATGTACAAGGTGTCTCTGACCATGGGGCTTTAAATGTAGGGATCGATTCTACTCCTCAAATGGAACTCCTTTTGTTCTACGACTTTAAAAAATTAGGTAATTTTTTATTTTTATTTTTCATACAAAATAAATTAATTCCTGATTTTAATAGTAAAGTTTGAAAGTTTGATCACGTATAACTTACTGTAAATTAAGTTATTTTCTAAATCAAAGAACAAACGATGTAGCATTTGAGGAGTAGAATCGATACCTACATTTAAGGCCCCATGGTCAGAGACACCCTGTATATAATCGACTTACGAGTACTAGACAGAAATTCGCGTCAATTCTTTTTTATTTCTTTATTTCTAATGAAAGCCGACATCTTGATCTATTAAGATGTTATTAGATCAGTTTAGGAAATAAAAAAGGCAATAAAACTTTCTTGCTAAAATGTGACTATTACTTACGACATTGCTTTGGTATTTACCTTGACCATTAGGTACTAAACAGAGACCCTAGAACAAGTTTAATCACGTCTAAAGTCGGTACCTACACATCAATGTTATTAAAGTGCATTGCATTTTTCATATTCAGACAGGCGCATTAGCATTCCAAATACTATCTCATCCACGCATTACAATCTAAAGACATCAGGGTGACACGTGACGTAATAAAGCCCTGTGCAAATAAGCAGAGATGCGACGTGAACAGTTCGAACGACGTGCCATTCGAACAGCGCTGAAACGAGCTGATTCACGGGAGAATAGCAGGATTTGAAAAATGCAGCCACGTTTTGTAACAGAGCGGTTTTTAGGGTTCTGTAGTAAAACTTGGAACCCTTATAGTTTCGCAATGTCCGTCCGTCCGTCCGTCTGTTCGTCCGCGCTCAGATACTGTTAGTACTAGAAATCTGTAATTTGGCATTAAAGTGCATATTAGACACGTCAACAAATGGTAAAATGAAATCTCGAAAATCATTTTTGGGTACCTCCTCTACTCGTTACGTGAGGATGATTTTTTTTCTCGTCTACCTCAAAGTTGGGGTGTCGTTAGATAGGTCTTTTGAAAATATTAGGGATCCATTTATGAAATACTAAGCTTTAAAGCGCAAGTTTTTGTTAGAGTCAAGTGTCATCGTCGTCCCCTCCCCCCTACAGCCAAAACTACAAATACTGACATAACTGGTTCTGGAGATGCAGGCGATTAAAGTGTTTTTACCTACTAAAATCATCTAAGACGGCACCAAATGAGTTTAAATAGAAAATTAGTTATTACTTGTTGGCTTTTATGTTTGTAGTCCTTAACGGCTTCGGAACCCTACACTGAGCAAGGTCCGACATGCTCTAGTCACCTAGTAGAGGATGGGTAGAGTAAACTTTTTCCATACCTACTAACTTTGTGCACTGTGCCTAATTTTTTTTTCGCTGATTTGTTATTTTTGGAAACATTTGTGTGTTAATCTAATTTTATAGTATTTTTTGAAATCAGCTAGACACGCTTATTCAAGAGATACTATTAAACATATTCGTGATGGTAATATTGATTATGAACTGCAACAAAAAAGAAAAACTTGCACAAATAGTATACTAGCGACCCGCCAGCGGCTTCGCCCGCTTCTATTTTTTGTTTCATATCACTTAGGGGTATGAAAAATAGATGTTGGCCGATTCTCAGACCTACCCGATATACACACAAAATTTTATTAAAATCGGTCCAGCCGTTTCAGAGGAGTTCAATAACGTACACCGTGACACGAGAATTTTATATATTAGATAAAAACGATTGCCATACCCGTCGCATTAAGGACTAAAATTAACAACGGTGACTTTTCCTTTTTGTCACGAAAATAAGTTATATATTTATGCTTGCTTTTTTTTAGTGGTGGTAGGACCCTGTGCAGGGTCCGTCCGGATCGCTACCACCATCTTATCCATTAACCACCCGCCAAGCAACAGTGTTCGCGTTGTTGTGTTCTGGCGTGGGGATAAGACAACCGGTGAAATTACTAGCATAGAGGCATTCCAACTTAGTCCTCAGGGTTGGCGACGCATTTGAGGTCTTAGGATTATAGTCTTGAGAATTCAAATGTCTATGGGTCTCAGATTCCACTTACCATCAGGTGGCCTGAGTGCTCGTGTGCCTTCTCCTTTAACATAAAAAAACCTAAACTTTGGTACCGTAGCTTAATGTAATGCGCCCTTATTAATTGTTCAGTATTAAAAAGGTTCTTTGAAGCTCGTTGAAATTTTATAACGATGTAAGTTTAACTACAAAGACAATTTATAGTTACTACTATAGTTGGATCCTTTAATAAGTTCTTTTCGATTTGCTGTTCTTTGAAGAAAACTAAAAGAAGTCAAGGAAGTTTTGTTACTAGAGGGATAAAATTTAGCGTTAAAACCGGGCAAGAGCATGTTGGACAATACTCAGTGGGTTCTGAAGGCGTTAAGTACCGCCAACATATAAAACAACAAGTATGATCTAATTTTATATTTAAAGTTATTTAGTGCCGTCTTAGATAGTTTTAAGGGGTCCGTAGCATAATATCGAAAATCAAATTTCATAAGTACGAAATTTTTAACACAAAAGTTCGAATATCAAAATGTCTAATGTACGTAATTCCTAAAGATACATGTCCTAATGCACTTTTGATCGGATGATCTCATTTTCGAAAATCAATATTCCTTTGTAGAAAATGCCTGAAGACAATACTTGAAACTCAATATTCTTAGTGCTCAAAATCGCTACGTACAAAAAGCTTAGTGACAATTTTTCGAAAATCTATACATTTAATGCTAAAAACTCCACCCCTAATGAACGTAGCATAACTTCGAAAATTAAAGTTCCTAATGTACGTAATTCCTAAAAAATTGCTAGAAAGTTATTAGAATCTTGTTTTCATAGGACTATTTTAGGAATTATGTACATTAGGAATTTTGATATTCGAAGTTATGCTACGAGTACGTACCCAACTTTATAACCTTTTTAATTTGCAATGTTTACCTACATATATTTGTCTGTCCGGGTCAAATCTTGATACGGAACGTATTCTCTATTAACCTTTTTGTCACTCTCGACAGTAGATGACACATATTGAAATGTGCTCATAGTAAGCAGTATAAAGACTACTTCAAGCATGCGAACTACGTACTTGAAGGAGTCTTTACACTGATTATTTAGCTATGGAAACTATCTTATCATTCGTTACCGAAAATATCAATGGTCATAGTAGCCATTCGTATAAAATAGTATAATGTAAATAAATAAATAAATACGCAAACCCACAGGCCTGTGCCTGTTACTGGACATAAGAACAGGTTAAAAAAATAACACAAATTGATGATTCAACAACAGCAAACTTATCCCTAAAAGAGATCTGTTCCATACATATAGCTTGTAATGGAAATCCCAGCTATGATTTAGATTGAAATATAACAATCAGTTTCGTATCCTTTAAACTAAGGTCAGCTGACCGTAGGACAAATGTCGTTCGAAATTTCGCACTTTATACATTATAAACTTAGGTCAACTGGGCGTAGGAAAAATGTCGTTAGTATTTTCGTGCACTAGTGGTATTGTACTTTAGACATTTTAAATCAGGCTAATTAAACATAGGACATGCATCTTTAGGAATTTCGTACATTATACATTTTGAAATTCGAAGATTTGTTTTTAGGAATTTCGTACTTATGAAATTTGATTTTCGATATTATGCTACGGACCCGTTTTAAGTACACACGACACACTTTAATCAATCGTCTGTGTCGCAAGAACCACTGATGTCTATTAAATCTTCATAATTTTCCTTTTAAATTCGCTTCATGAGCTGATTTAAGATATTTTTCAGATTTTTAGTATTTGTACTTTTGGCTCTAATATAATCACACCTCTTAATACAAAATTTAATTTCACATACCAGCTATTTTTTTTTTAATCCAACTAAACCCCACACCATGGGATAGACGAACTATCCCCACTTTGCGTGTAGGGAAGGTACCCTAAAAAATATTTTACTTTACTAATATGTATGTAAAGCCTGACAAGTTTCTATTTGGCCCTTTTCAATACAAACTTGTATTGAAATAGGGCCAAATAGAAACTTGTCAGGCTTTATATTCTCATCATTATGATGAGAATATAAAGCCTGACAAGTTACAGTCAGAGTGATTACACTCGTGTGGTTACTGGGTTAGAATAGTGCCACTCTTCCCGTGGATGTCGTAAGAGGCGACTAAGGGAATAAGCGCTTGTAGTACTGTTAGGCGATGGGCTTGCAACCTGTCACTAATACACGTATTCGTATTTGTCGTTTGAATTTTTAGTTATTTTTTTGCTTACTGTTTTATATTCCATTTATTACTTTAGTTTGCACCGCCTACCAATTATTTCTGTTAGAATGTAACTTTTCTTCTTTGTAAGGTTGTCTGGAAGAGATCGCTACTTAGCGATAAGACCGCCTATTGACTCACTTAGTAACTTTTCATTTGTATTTGTATGTGGTGCTCAATAAAGAATTTTTGTATTGTAATTCACTAAACTTCTTGGCCTAATTAAGCAAAATGTAGTTACAGAATTAAAAACAAGTCTTTTTGGAGTTAATGCTGTCTACCCCACTCTGGGAATGAAGGCGTGCTGTATGTATATATGTATAAATATTCATGCCAAAAGAAAATAGCGTTCGTTGAAATTAAATTCAATGAAATGATACAATCGACGAAGTGAAATTCGATAAATTGATAGGTTATCATGTTCATCGTTTAATTGCCTAGTCTATTACCCATAGCTCAAACCTAGAGGTTATACTTATTGATAACCGTTGGTTGTAAATTCTGAAAACGTTTTAAGTATTCCCATCACGATTTATTTACCGACTGTAAACAATCAGTAAAGAACAAACACGTTTAAAAAGCTTAGCCATAGAAAAGTTTCCGCGTATACAAAACCAGACGTGTGCGAGATAAATTAAAGAGTCCTTAAGTTTAATGCTTGCTTGTTTTAAAAGTTCAAGCAATTTGCATGAAAAAGACGCAAATAGAACATTTTTATATTGCAAGAAGGCAAACGCGGACATATAACTCAGTACAAAAAGCAATATACTTTATTTATAAAACTTGCCAGTATGCACTTTGGTTTTTAATCTCCATAGTATGGAAAGTAAAACACATTATTTTCAATATTTTAAGAGTGTTGGTGCTTTTTGCGGACCTCTACAATTTGGGGTATCTATCCCACATAGAGGATATTTGCCTAATTCGGTGTCCCGTTGTTTAACAGAAACTCATTTAGAATGTATCACTTCGCAAAATTTTCATTTCATAGAAAGCTAATTTCTGCTGAAACCTTAATGTTTTCAGATTGTCTTAAGCTTGAACTACGTAGCTTAGGTTAGACCTGTGTCCGCCAGAAAATAATCTCATGTCACTAAGGTTACAGCAGAAATTAGCTTTCTATGAAATTAAAATTCTGCGAAGTGATACATTCTATGAAATGAGTTTCTGTAAAACTGTACAACCGCCTAATGGAAAGATGCTTCGCCGAGAAACGGCAACTATTTCTAGTAAAATCTCACAGACACATTCGTACCTTTAAAACAACAGTGACCTAATTGTAAAATTTTAAATTTCGAGTTAAGTCTCTATAGTAATAAATTTATGATTTAAAGTTTGAAATCAGAAATTTTGAATTGGGTCGTTGTTGTTCTCGAGGTGCGCGCGTAACACGGTCTCAGTGGTAGTTGAAGAGTCTCAATAGATTCACAAAGAAGCATGCGATTCATCCGTGAAACTAGAGGGGCAATTATACCCCTGGGGCAACTATCCCCGATTTACCCAACATTCAATGAATATTTTAAACCGTATACAGAGACAAAACACTCTGATGCTTGGTGATCAGTGAGTGGGACGGTAGTGTAACGACCAAGACGGATTACACGAAGTCCTACCATCGACAAATGTAAAAGATGCTTAAATATTCCCTGCTATTATTCCAGAAGTGCTCTCTACGTGGGTCTCTTTGTGTGCAAAACTTATTGCCTTTTGACGTTTAATCGTAATGGCGGCCGATTTAAAAACAATAAAATTACATGTCAAAGGCAATACAGTTTTACTCAGTAGAAAAGAAGCTTTGCTGTTTGTAGTCATTGCTTCGTGGTAATCGCTTAACGTCTACTGCTAGATGTTCCTTAAATTACCAGTGTTCAAATTACCATTAAATACTGGGTGCGCTTCAATCAGTATAAAAACTTATAATATAAATTTAAATAACTGCGAAATGAATAACAAACGTCCAGTATAACATGAAAAAGTTTTTTTTTTTGTTGCATAACAACCTTTAGTATAATATTCATATGGGATAATGCCATTTGATATACTATACATAAAGTATAATTATTAAAAAATATAAAAACATAAGCAATAATGATCAGGTGATATAACTATTTATAAATTATAATATGTTTTAATCAAAATCACGTAAACCAATCTGCTAAATTAGGTCCATCTCACTTTTAGTAATAGGTTAGGTTAGGTCAGAGTTGAGTCAAGGCGTGAAGCGCCATTACCACGCGGAATAGGAGCTCCGCTGCGCGGAGCTCCGTTATCTTATCCGTAAGATTCTGTTTAGTTACTATTATACTATGTATTGAGTCAGAACGTGTATACGGGGGCGTCACAGGCGTTTATAATTACTCAGCGTTATTATATGCGTTATTATATTAAATATACGTTGTGTATTTAAATATTATACAAGATCACTATTATACTATTAGTGCGTTATGCACTTCGTTATTATACACACTCATAATTAGGATTCGAGACATTATTCATTTTATTATTATACACTTTGATCATTATAGAAATAATAACTATGTAATTAGTAATTAATGTTAAGTAAAATAGAAATTAAATACCTAATTTGTTGTTTTACTAAACATTACACACCCTTTAATATTTCCCACTTCTTCATAAAAGCCAAAGCTTGCTTAAAATATGCTGTGACATTTCAATTTGACAGAAACTGACAACTCGTACAACAATTAAATGATCACTATGCTTTTATATTCAGGGAAAAAACAACAGATTCTATTTTATCACTCCCGCAACGAGTCAACTGTGCAAATATCTTTTCTGAATCCCCATTTGAGTAAGCAAACATCCACAGTAATGCTCTCAACAAATATCAGGAACACTTTATTTGCCAGCTTACTTGTTCTATTTCAAAGAGTCCATTTGGAAGGAAATGCTACTTACTTGCAAGAATTTTTGGAATTATGTTTGAAGAACGCAAAGAAGCAGAGAGGTTCTTACGGAATTTTGATTGGCTCGCTTGACAGCTTTATTAACTCCACCGTAATTCTCTTAACAAATAAATATTAGAAACCCGATTTTGTCGTCAATATATTTTACGCGTAGAGAGCAAGATTATGTCTTCGTGTTTGAATAAAATCAAATCTCAATTGAATAAGATGACAAGAAAATTTATATGCTTGAACGTCTTATAATAAACAACTTACAATGATATCATAAGTTTTTTTGTAGGACGTAATTAAACAAAGCCAAAAGAACATCTTTTGGGCAAAATATCTATATGATATTTATTTAGAATATTAGCCATACATTTGAAAGTAAATATTATAATAATTAATAACTTAACATAGACCAACAATAGGTTTCTCTATAATTATAGACACATTAACAGAACATTCATAAACAGGTTAACTGAGAGTAGGAAGTAAAGTGAGAAACTTAAATATATTAGTTGTTAACTTTAGAGCATATAGAAAAGAGGTGACATGTAAGTTATGACAGACACTTTGGTCGCGAGAAAATTAATTCATTAATGGCATGTCATGTTTACGAAATACCGGTTTCGAAAACAAAAACGGATCAATACCTGAAAAGTCCTGGTTATAGGTGTCACATACGCGCTTCACAGGGCTGTTACAGGTGGTTTAATATGGCAGGCTAGTCATCATTTTAGGGTTTCTGGAGCGAAACTTTGAGGTACAGCTCAGAAAGCAAATCCGGATTGTCAAGCCTACCAATAATAATGTCATGAAACCAGACCAGATCTAGAAGTGTTGTACGTTCTCTTAGCTTAAGGAAGTGGTAATATAATATGATTGCAGTCATGAGAGTAAAGTATTAGAATTCAAGTATCTATGGATGTCAGATTCCACTTTGCATCAGGTAGCCTGAGTGCTCGTGAGCCTTAGCCTTGTCATAAAATAAGTTTTTTTTTTTTACTTTAGCTGTCAGAATGTAGAAACAAAAAGAAGTAATGAATGTCTTGAAAACAGCGTTGTAACTAATCTACTAGTCAATATAAGCTATAGCACTATAGGCTATATAAAAAGATTTCAAATATTCAGTCCATTATACAACATCAGAGAGAAGTGTGGTTTGAAAGAAGATGTAGTGACTAAGATTGAAAAGGGCATGCTTCGATGGTTCGGTCATTTGGAAAGGATGGATGAAAAACGATTGACGAAAGAAAGTGAAAGTGAGAAGTGAGTAGAAGGGTCGGAAGAGGGCGCCCTAGGCGTACTTTTTTGAATCAAATCGGGGAATCAAAATACTGGAAAAGGGCCAAATCTTAAGTACCCGAAACCGACGTGCATACATGACTGGATGTATGAATGTGGAAGAAGCGAAAGAGCTTTGTCAGTAGCAGCATAGACAGATAGTAGGTGGAAAGAAGTGGTCTCTGCCTACCCCTCTGGGAAACAGGCGTAATTTATTTATGTATGTCAGTCCATTATAGTGTTTGTTCTCCTTTCCGTCTTTCCTTCACAAATCACTTCCTTGCCAACACCATATTCGTAACTATGTCATATTATAAATAACAAGCCAAGTAACTTATCCAGTGTATACTTGTAAGTGTGTCAGATTCATTTGTGCTTGTTCTGAGAATTAGTGAACAAACTTCAGTAACTATCGCCCTTTTTCTTCGACTTAGATAATTCCGTTATGATGTAATGTAGTCTTTTAGATACCTTTTGATAATTCTTAAGGGTCGCTGTTTTCCTTCCAATCAATGACACTGAGCAGGAAAGTTTACTAATAGATAATGTTCCATAAACAAAACCGCTATGGCAACCCCCTTTATTTTTAACTTTTTTTGTTTATGTTTATTTGTTAGTATTCTGGAAAAAAATCCGCTGCCTCTTACGGTTCTAAAGATACAGATCTTTAAAACTAGGTCGAACGAACAAACAGACAGCATAGGCTTAGTAATAGGGTCCCGTTTGATAACCTTTGGAAACGGAACCCTAAAAACGATTAACATCACCATTAAATTAGCTCTTGTATTCTGCTTGCACTTGTATTATTTTCTACTTTATTTCCAACTTCATACCGAGTACAACAGGTATTTTTATAGCGGTATCAAGCAGAGGATTGCTAGTTTAATATAAAAGGCAGAAGCCTGAGTTCAATTGGTGACTAGCATACGGTCGAATGAGTCTACCCAGTTAAGCCTTATTTTATTGGAGCTTAGGGACTTTCGTTTTGCGAAAGAAAAACCTTAAGCAAAGGTTGTCTGATATTTCTTGAAGCATTCGGGCTTGTTTTGTTTCAGTTAAACAAAATAAAAACTGCCCTTTTCCGAAAGAACTGAATTTTCTACTGAAGTACTCGAGTAAAACTTAATCTTCGACTTTCGTAATAAAGAGTTATCACTAACTTTCCTCATTTAACTTCCCAACAGGACTAAGGAAGTGAACTTTTCGTTGCCCGCTCTTCGCTCGTGGTCCCTCGGAGAGCTACGTGATGTCGTTTCCGTGAGCAGCCTTGGCAGCGACGTACTCTGCCCGCCCATACCCACGCATATTCGCTCGAACTCATTCAGTAAGTACCAACTAAACAGCGTTTGCTCCGACGCCTCACGTTAAGGTTTAGGTGCAGCGCTAACTCTAAAATTTACAGAGGTTTCATTTCATAGAAAACTATTTTCTGCTGAACCCGTGCTGATTTCAGTTTATCTTGTGATGGTAACAAGTCTAACCTAACCTAACCTACGTGAATCATATTTAAGATAACCTAAATTCAACACAGGTTCAGCAGAAAGTAATTTTCTATTAAATGAAAATTCTGTAAAGTGATAGTGTCTATGAGATGTTTGTCTATAAAAGAAGGGAATCCTGTTCTTGGATTTTTTTCTATGTAAAGTTTGTATTTCTCTATACATATTTAGCCAAGAGCTAAGTTTGAGACTAGAGGCCCTAGTCAAGATGCAAACGCTACTATCATTTTTCTTTCTATCATCTTAATTGTATGGGATAACATTCTCTTGCGTTACGATAACCCACGTGGTCAACTGTCCTCCCATACCTTTAGAAAAGAAAAACGCTTGAAGCCTTTGCATCTCGGCTTGGGCCCTAGGTCAATTTGTGCGAAATTCAAAATTCAAAACGTTTATTCAGTAAATAGGCCACAATTGGTAATATGAAGTGAATCTACTAGCGCTTCGGACAAGACCATCACTGCGGGAAAAAAGCGCCGCAAGAAACTCCAGCAGAAGGTCATTTTTCAATCATAAAGCGCAATAATACTTAAAAGTAAGTTACAAAGTAAAGTAGTAAATGATCATTATTAAAACAAGCACAAATAAGACCATTACAAATATAAGGTTAATAACATTAAACTAAAAATAATGACTATAGGAGAACAACACGACGAGGTCTCTACGTCAAAGCCATAACTAAAACAATTAACTGAAAAACCAAGCCTTGAGTGAGATCGACCCGATATTTATTTATTTATAAAGTAAAAGTATTGACTTGATTTACGTAGCTTGCTTTATAAAACTTGGTAAAGGTCAAATTGCGAGAATGCACGTGACATTAAAGGATTACGTCTTTGAAATACAATCGAACGTAAAGGTAGGGCCGGAGAGGTTAGGACTGTTCAGTTGATTCACCTTGATAAGGCAAAAGACTTGAGTAGTTGAATTCTTTCTTCAAACGAGCAGTGCCTGTTTCGAAAGAGGAGGAAGGAAGGAAGACTGTTTTACGGTGGGGTGGCTATCTTGTATATTAGGTACATGGTTGCCGAATCACCGAAAATCTATACATTAATAACTGAATAACATTATTTAACTTTAGTGTACAACTTATTTTAGTCGAATTCCCTTAACACTTTTAAGATAACCTCAATTATTGAGACGTTTAAAAATATTTTTATATCAATATTATGACTGTGCTCTATACAAACTTTGTTATTAGCATACAAAGTTTTTGTAACTTTAAGTATGTATAAATATAAGAACATATTCGTACAAAATTTACTCAATACATTTGTAGGTACGCTTGCTTACTCGATGCACAGCCAATTACTGTTCTCAATCTATCATGGGTTAGCTAGAAGAGATCCCTTAATGGGATAAGTTTACCTTTGTACATATTTTTTATATTCATTGTATTGTTTTGGTTTTTCTTTTGTACAGATTAATTACATTTATACTTACATCTATTATAAATGTGAAATGTAAAGGTAACTCTGTCTGTCTGTCTGTAAGAAACGTTTTCATGCATAAACCTTTAAACCGATTTCGATAAAATTTGGTAAGGATATACTTTTAAGTCCCGGAGAAGGACTAGGGTACTTTTTATGGTTCCTAACGGAATAGCGATAAACGAGTTCTACGCGTACGGAGTCACGGGAAACAGCTGGCAAATTATAAAAAGCTAGAAAAACATATTTGATACCAAATAATGAAATGTTTTCATGAAATATTTTTAAATTCAAGGTTTTTAATATGAAAAGGGATATCAAACGGAAACTTCTCGCTGTTGGTGACTTTATTTAGAAATACCCCATCGGTAATAAATTGCGGTGAAGGTAAACTTGACTGGGAACGGTCAACAGAGCCCCGGGCGCGCCTGAGCAAACCAAAAAGCAGTATCTCAAGTAAAACTCCTGTAGCAATCGCAACCTTATTACTAAGAGGAGACGATATAATCTACCTTGGTATTTAAATTTAAGATAGTATTTATTGGCTTAGGAGGACAGAATCCCCTTTAATTAGCTATCACTTCGTCGTGGTAACTAATTACTGGACGTTTGTTTAGACATTTCAAGGGAAGTTTGTAAAGGTAATCCAATATTTTAAAGTGATAACATGTTTTAAATACTTTAACCTATTTTTAAAGCTGTAGGTTTAAGGTAATGCCTTTAAGATGTTATAACCATCGTGTAAGGCAAAATTAATGAAAGTCGTTATGTATGGGTCTAAGACAAGACTTAGTGTTGGCCTACCAAGAAGAAGGATGAAATACTACAAAACAATGCAATACAAAATAGTTACACCAAAATGTTACAGAGAAACAGCACAAAATACCACAAGTAAACAAACACTGCTCGATAAAAACATCCAAATTGTCGTGTAGTGACAATATAATAAAAAAAGTGAATAATCGTTTATTACAAGTGTTTTATAAATAAATTAGAACTGATTATAAAAATATGAAACATAAAGTGTGGTAGATGAAATTTAATAATGAGAAGAAGGACTTAGCTCACATCGGAGAAGTAGACTAAATAAATAAGTAAATAGATCTTATTTCTGATTGAATATATTAAAAGAAGCTTGAAAGTTGCAACAATTGAAGAAAAGTCGAGAAGTAATTAAAATTGGCGTTGTATGAACGTGCTATGTGAAGAAACGAAAAAACATAACTAGAAGAGTGAAGAATATGAATGTAAGGATAAGAGCATAGGAGTCAAGGAAGATCAAAATAGGTTTGTTTAGATCGTGTGAAGTATGACATGTGAATGAAAGGAGGTGTACTGAGTTAACAGCGGCTATAGAGGAAAGTGATGCAAGCAAACATGTTATGCCGACCCCACCTATTGTGGAAAAAGGGCAGGAGGATCATGATGTTAAAAAGTCTTCAATGGTGGTAGTGGTGGTAGACCTTGTGCAGGGTTCGTTCGGATAGGTACCATAATATGATCCTTTAAGTTCCAGTGTGGAGGTAAGCATTGAGGCATAACGCCTTAGGTCTTCAGCGTTGGCAACGGTTTTCAGCGTTGGCGACGCATTAGCAATTTTAGGAATAAAGGGTCGAGACTGCTAATGTTTATGGATCACAAATCCCACTTACCACCAAGCCACCAGGCGGCCTTTTGTTCTGCCTTCTCTATGCCATAGATGAAAACACAAAAATAAAACTGTTGTAGTTTTATTGCAAAGGTTTATTATGGCACGATTGAATATTTTGTTACATGCTGTTTTATTTGTAAAATCTGTAGCAAAATGTATACCCAACAAAATTAAAAAAAAAATGAATCTATTTAACACATTCTCATGCTCAGACATAACTCTTTATAACCATCAAAATTAATTAACTTTCCTAATATTCATTATCTCGAAAATTGAAAATTTAGTTATTCTGTAACCCTTGAAGTTCAAATGGGGTTTAACATAGGGGTAATAAAGATATATTTCTATCTGTGCTATGAATTTAAATTGCGAATTTCCATTTTACGCCACAATTTTGCGAAAATATGCTAGTTTTGCGGAGAGCCTGCGGCACCGAGATTTTACAAAAGGAAACCGAGAATGTATCTAAAACACAAAGAGGACAAAACTAATTGCTTTTTTGTTTGTTTCAGCCAAATATTTAAAATATTAGGGCCGTTTTCTCTCTATCTCTAAGCTTAAGGATAATTTAAAGCTAATCAGGTAAAATTTGACTTTGTTTTTCCAAATCGGTTACTTTATTTTTGACGTTACAAGTCTTAGGGATATTCTGACATTGTAAACTAGGTAATTCTGTTAACCTTATCTTTAACAAAAGCAGTGCCTTTACACTTCTACAGCATTCATTGAAAGGTCAAAGATTAAAACGTAGCTTGATACTCCTTGGACTAATACCAAATTAATCACGTGAGGCTCGAAAAGCCCCAAGTAGTTTAAAAGACAACGTATCCAAGGTTATTCCCGTTAAAATTTGACATTATGGTGGCAAATATGTTCGTTGGCTCCTTATTTTATTAAAAAACTTTCAAAAAGAGTTAAATTTTAAATTCAGAAAACATAGGGACCAAACCTTGCAGAAAGTCACCAAAAACTGCCATAAACACCTTCCCATACACTTATAAATTACACATACCATACTTTTAGTCATTACACGGAAGGAAAACCATTAAAGGTTTTTTTAATATTGCATAGAGGCATTCCATCTTAGTCCTCAGGGTTGGCAACGCATTTGAGGTCTTCAGATTGCAGTCTTAAGATTGTAGTCTTGAGAATTCAAATGTCTATGGGTCTCAGATTCCAGTAACCATCAGGTGGCCTGAGTGCTCGTGTGCCTTCTCTTTTCTATTTATATAATAAAAAAACCTCTTTCCTACGAAGTTTGTACAAAGTAAAGTTTTATTCTTTGTAGAAGGACACTTTTATGAACTAAGAGCATTAAAACCATGTTAGTTTCAACGGGAGCAAGAGAAGTTTAAAGTTAGTTTGTTCACTCGGGACCGATTCACGTGTTTGTTTGCGCAAAGACGACGCCATGTTGGATTGAATGTGGGATATTGACAATGATTACTTTTTATCCTCCAATTTATTCCCGGAGCGGAAGAAGGAATTATGGGGCAGAAGATATGGTGTGGTTGAGATTCTACACTGTAATGTCTCATCTCTATATTTTCTTTCTTTTCACCCAGCTACGGCACAGCCCAAAAGGAGTGTTATGTGTTTGACCTGTATATATGTCTGACTCTATGTTCCCTCGTAGAGGCTGGATGGATAGTCCGATTTCAATAAGTGAGGTGTCGTTAAATTCGCCTTAACGTCGCAAGTGTCACTAGGTACTATTATTAAAACAAAAACAATATAGCGACACAAAAAATGTTAAAATGGTAACTAACATATATAGACGACATTATCAAAACATGCAGTGGGATTTTAAAATCTTGTTTGTGTTAGACTTGTTATCTTCTGTTTCTGTGTTTGAGTCTTAGATGGTGTTTTTATTGGTTCTCTGCCTTTTCGCCGACAAATCTTTGACAAATGCATCGTTTTGCAACCTATTCATTTGCCAACCCGTTTTTTTTTCTGTAACTACAAAAATATCAGGATTTTTTGAAACTAACCTAACCTACCCTAACATGATGGTCCTGAAATAGATCCAGAATTATTTACAGTTTCGGAAAAAAACATGGGTTTTCAAATGATGTTCGTAAAATGAATCATTTGTGAAACATTGGTTATGCAATGATAGGATCCCCAACGTGTAGACATTATTACTAATTGAAAGATGATGTCATTTATATATTTTGGATTTATTTACAGTTTCGGAAAAAATCGCGGGTTGTCAAATGATATGTTTGTGAAATTAATTATTTGTAAAACATTCGTCATGAAATGATAGGATTCCGTTTTTATGTATTCGAATTTCATGTATATCAACCCATACTAGGTATTTATTTATAATGCTTTCGCAGCTTTGAACCCAAAGATCATCTGATAGAGAATGCCATTATGCATTAAGTTCACCTACACACAACCCGGTGAGCAAAGATATAGGGTAATTTTATCCCGGAAAAAAGGTGAGTTTCCAAGAGTTGGTTTTTTTAGTTACAAATCACACACGACACGACACGTTAGCCTACTCGTAATTCGGAGTGAGTCTGCCTCTGAAGCCAGCGGTCTTGGGTTAATATCCCGGTAAGGGCATATATTTGTGCGATGAGCACGAGTAATTGTTCCTGAGTCTTAGATGTTTTCTATGTATTTAAGTACATGTATATTGTTCTATTTTAGTACGTGTATCGTTGTCTTGTACCCATAGAACCAGCCTAGAGCTAAGTTTGGGACAAGGTCAATTTGTGTGAATTTGTCCTGAGTTTTTTTAACGACTTCTTCGTGAACGGAGCTGCGACAAAGGCGGTTTAACTATGTACATAGTACAGTTGGCCTTAATAAGCTCCACACTTTTGTACCTTGTCACTTTTACGCCTTTGGCAGATTAGTGCAGCAGTTCAAACATTACGTTAAAGTGACAAAGAACTAAAGTGTGCAATTATATATGGCCGACCGTTATATGGTTGTCTTATGCTCATAAGTACAAGCCCAAAGCTTAGAAAATATTATTTCAATTATTCAGTGTAAGGTTGGCCTCTAACAATTACTTCATTAATTTCTCCGTGATTGAGTTACTGATCGACAACACTGCTTTAACCACTCACCCTTTATGACTTGAAATGACCCGAAGGGTACTTTTACTTACTAACTTAGTACCCCACTGGTCACTTCAAGGTTTTTCGAAAATTAACCAGTAGTGATGATTCGAAAATTGACCATGAAAGCTAATTCGACGCGTGCGAAATTTCAGCCGACTTTTAGTTAGCATTAATTAACGAAGCCGGTTAAAAAAATCCGGTTAATACCGGTTTATTTTCTTTTTGCTAAGAACTTTTCAAGGGAATTTAAACATTTTGAGAACTCTATTTTAACCTTAATTAACCGGATTAATCCAATCCGGTTTTTTTAGCTAAGAACCGGTTAATCCGAAAATAACTTTATAGAAAGGTTCTTCCGAAAACTGATTTATCCGAATGAAACCAAAATGAAAAGGTTTTGCATAAAGTACATAATAATGGTTGGAAAATTTTACAACTATCCGAGCCCTGTTCATGATAAAGACACCATCCATGATTATTTTCTACAACCTGGGGGTGATTCTCTCAACACAGCGCTGCGTCGATCTTAAAGGTGAAGTTTTATCCGGCAAGTTTAGAAAGTCCCGTCGGAGCGTACAAAACACATTTTAGCGCATGCCTTCTCAATTAGGCAGCAGGCAGGTGAGCCAAGTTCAGTGTCGTATAAAGCTGCCTAATTGAGAAGGCACGCGCTAAAAAGTGTTTTGTACGCTCCGACGGGACTTTTTAAGCTTGCCAGATAAAATTTCACCTTTAAGATCGACGCAGAGCTGCGTTGAGCTTATTTTGGCCGTGTTAATCGCGTGACCAAACGGATGGACGGATGTTTTTTCACTTTCTGACAAGTTCAGTGCGAGAGTGACGGATGTTTTATCCACAGCGATGAACGCGATCATAATACGGGTCCTGAACAACTCGAGGACTAAGAAAACACATTTAGTATCTTACCCATGTTGCCGACATGAGACAAGGGGCAAAATCCATTTTCTTTTACGGCCTCATTTTCCGTAACGTTGTCTTGAATACTTGTTGCTTTTATGTTGAAAACCCTATCTAGTAAGAGATGAAAATAAATACCTAGTAGAGTGAGTACATTTTGCTACCATTGATGTAATTGTTAAAAAATTGCATAATTGATTTTAGTTCAAGGCTTCTGACCGTGACTCCGTCTACGTGAAACTCAGTTATCGTATTTCCTTGGAAGCTGTCCGAAAAAGAAACGTATGTCAACTAAAAATCTGAAAAAAACCTCTTAAATGAAACCACATTTAAACTTTAGAAGGAAAACTTTCACGAATAATTAGACTTATTGGTTCTTGAGATACAGGCGATTAAAATGTTTTTATCTTACTTTAGGGTTTACTTTGATAAATCTAAAATTTGCACTTCAAACCTTAAAATTTTCACAAAAGAATAAAGTATTGCATGTTTGCGAAAAAAGTTTCGATTAAATGAGTGTCCCCACTGAGAGCATTTGCGTGTGATATTAGAGTGGTGGACGTTGAGCCGAGCGTTACTGTGCTCCACACCACTTGAATATTCGACACCGAACGCTCATTACACGTGAATGCTCTCAGTGAGGACGCTCCTTTAATCGAAACTTTTTCGCAAACCTGCAATATTTTTTAAGGACCTATTCAAAAGCACCTTACACCATGGGGTAGACGAGAAAAAAAACATCCCAACTTCTCGTGGTATTCAAAAAATAAAAACATTTTATTTGATCACCTTTTCAGCGTGAATTATATACAGGGTGTCCCAAAAATCGACGTTAAGCCAGAAGTAAGTGATAGGGCAGCTCATAAGCTATCGATTTAACCCCCACTATGTTCAGTGATTTTTAGTACCTACTTTCGGAGTTATTGATAATTTTTATCGGAATTATTGTAATTTTTCCTATATCCCTCAAGTTCGATAGTTTATGAGCTGCCCTATCACCTTTTACCGGCTTAACGTCGATTTTTGGGACACCGGGTATATGTATATTCACCAAATGCTTTCTAGTAATAAAAGCCTCTGAGCTAAGCTGCGGACGGACAGACAAACAGACGAACAGACATGGCGAAACTAAGGGTAAGGGTTCCTAGTTTGAGCAGGGAACCCTAAAAACGGAACGAATAATTTGACTCTGGAATATTACTAATTATGGTGACAGAAGCAATTAAATAAAAGCTAAAATAATAAACAGAGAGTATATCTCATTTAAATGGATACAGAAACAAAGGGCGGTCACATCGGATACCTTGTTATAATATAAGCTTTGTGTGCATTCAAATTACGTTTCCCTAATTTGATACATCTACAATTTACTAAGGTACTTAAATACAACCCTTAACTGACTTTTCGAATTATATTTCAGGTAATTGAACATTTTCATTATAAAGTGTACCCTAGTTAAGGATAGTTATTTCGTGACGAAATTAACCAACCATTTATATGGCTAATTTAGTCTCAAAACTGACAAAAGTTAACGTTTTTTAATTTTCCTTAACTAGGGTACACTTTATTTTGAAAATGCCCAACTAAAACATTATTGTATTTCATTATATAAAATAGTAAATTGTACAACAAGGGAATAAAACAAACCATTTTATCCGAGACTTATGGTATCTATCCGAGCCGGTAGGCGAGGGTGGATAATTAAGTCGAGGATAAAATGGGTTTTAGGACCGAGTTACTACTCTGTAGACTCTGCTTTTCACTTCGATTACGAGGAAAAAAAACTATAATAGTATAAAAAAACTTTTACTTGGATTTAGGCGGCAATATCTGTTCAATAACTCCTTGTGCATTTTTAACCATTAGTGTGTTAGATGTGAGCATTATTTCCTCTTCACTTGACTATATTTTAACGAAATTCCGTAACAACTAATTAAATAATCCAAAACGAGACAACAAACTCTTTCCCGCCATTGTTCTTCTTCTTTTTTTTAATTTTTCATGTAGCTTTAAACTTAGGTCGAACGCAATACTGCCAAGTCACATGTTGATTTTGTATTTTTGTTGTTAATAATGCTTTTTATTAATACATTAAAATTTAATTTTCTTTAGTTGCAACTTTGAAGGCAATTAAATGAAAGTAAATGTTTTCAAATAAAAAGTTTATTTAGTGCAGTCACCTCGTTTCTCTGGCTGTTGGGCTTAATTGTCTTAGTCTAGATGACGACAACACTTTATGCACTAGTGCATAAAATGCGATTTTATACCCAGCGTAAAGAAGACTTTACGAGCATGAGAAGTGAAAATTAAATATTTCTATTTATATTTATATTTAATATTTTTATTTTTCGAGTATTTGTTCCTGACTCTTGGATGTTTTCTATGTATTTAAGTATTTATTTCTCTGTCTAAGTATGTTTATCGTTGTCTAGTAACCATAGTACAAGCCTAGAGCTTAGTTTGGGACTAGGTCAATTAGTGTGACATTTTCCTGTGATTATTATTATTAAATATCAAGTTAATAGAGAACATTCATATATTCTTTTCTTACGCTCTCTGTAAAGTGCAATGAAAGAAAGAGAAAGAATTTTATTTTCTTGTAAGATATGAGGCTTTAAAAACATTACGCTCCTTTTATGGGCAGTCGTTTAAAATGACAAAGTTTAGACCCCCTGCAAAAACTCTTACATACCGTCATCCATCGTCAGGTAGCCTATATGTTAGTTTGGAGAAGTCCTTGTCATAAAAAAACGAAAATCGCCGCAATATAAACTTAGTATTGTAATTGGTAAATCATTCTTCGGGTAAACAGCGAAATACGACATGGCTTCTATCTTACTCTTCTTCTATGTGTGGAACAAGCAGCTCGCGATTTTGAGTCACGGTTGTCTTTTTTGAAAACTTTTGCAGCGTAAAAATAATACACTCGCGGTCAAATAATACGGGTCAGAGTGCGTTTTTCATACAAACGAGGCTATTTCGAAGCCTTGGTTCCTGGCCAGAGGTTGTTTTGAGTGAGGTGTAATGGCGGATACTCCGAGGTTCAATAGAGGAGGTCACAAGCTTTTAAGATACCTAACTGATCGCACAATCAGTTAATACCACAGCGAGAGAGTTTGGATCAGCATTTGGATTTCCTTACATTTTATTGCCATTTTAGATGTTTTTCTGAACATGCACAATTCCGGCGTTAGCCGAAGATTCAATCAGCTGGGTTTCCTAGGCACTCTGGAAGTCCTGTATTGATGCTCAGGGTATCCATCATCAGATGTCACTAAAAGAATCCCCTGGCGAGAAACCAAGGCTTCGAAATAGCATCTTTAGTATGAAAAACGCACTCTGACCCGTATTATTTGACCGCGAGTGTAGTAGGTTTAATCCCAAGGGAGCAAAACTATATTATATTTACGGGGAAAGCGATGTATTAAATTCAGAGTGAAGCAGAAAAAGTACGATATTCGTAGAATTCCGAGCATAGCGGAAATTCAACGTATACCGCCCAAGGTGAAAATAATTTTGCTCCCTTGTGTGCTTGTGACGTAATACCGATTTCACTCCAGGATGATTAAAGTGCAAAAAGGAAAAGTGCTTTATAATCGTATTAAACGTTTTATAAATAGTCTCACATAAATAATATACGGTTATTCCCACCTGTTCCCCAACGTGTTTTTGTGGCCACTTTGAACTTTATTCATCAGTAATAAACCAGTAAATTGTGTGGGTGGAAAATTTTCGTAGAAATATCATAGCCCCATGAACGAAAAGCAATATTTACTAAAATAGTAATTTAGATTTTTCTTATATCTTATAAATATAAATATTTTATTACACAACTTAAAAAAAACAACAAATACAAAAAAAAAATAGTGTGCGTTGGGCTCGCGCTGATTCGATTCGTTTTTTTATTTCTATTTTCGCCTTTCAAGTAATAGTTAATGGATATTTACATATACTAGCGCTTCGCTTCGCTTCGGTTTAAAATATTATATATAAACCTTCCTGTTGAATCACTCTATCTATTAGAAAAACCGCATCAAAATCCGTTGCATAGTTTTAAATAAGCAAACATAGGAACACACAGCGGGAAGCGACTTTGTTATAACACGATAAAAAGTAGCCTATGTTCATCAGGGCCTCTATTCTACTGCGTTAAAACGATATCGGGTTTGACGTGTTTTCAAATCGTTTATGTCACAATCGCCATTATTGTATATGACATAAGAGCTATCAAAACGTTGACAATACAAAAACACGTCAAATACGATATCGTTATTACCGTGCAGAATCCCAGCTCAGGGATAATGTCGGCTTCTAATGGTAAAATAATTTTTCAAATCGGTCCAGTAGTTTCGGAGCCTATTCGAAACAAACAAACAAATCTTTCCTCTTTATAATATTAGTATAGATATGTATGTGTACATATATGTATAATACATTGATATATATGCATAAATATAGTTTATAGATATTTATGTATAGCTATAATGCTGTGAAATATTAGTTACTTGTACACATCTTTGTAATCTTGCCTATCCTCGTAGCTTCCTCATTCATGATCGAGTTAACTAGAAAAGATCGCTTAAAGGGATTATTCCGCCATTGTACATGATAATCTTAAGTTTAGGTACGAAATGTCTCTTTTTTTTTTGTGCATTAATGAGTTTACATACATACATAATTACATTTATATAATCGGAGATGGGGCCATAAAACGCATTGTGATGGCGTGGCATATAATCTACTGCCTGGTTACCTATCATTTCACCTGGTTTTTAGTGTTTCATAAAAACCTTCCAGCTGTTTCATTTGCAGTAATTTTCATTTGTCCGAAAGTCATTATTCTCTGAAACCGTTTCACTTTCCTGTAGGGCTAGACAAGTTGGATTTGACAATCGTTAGCGATTATGTTTCGATTGATAAACATATGGAATCAATGTAAGCCACCCAGATTTTAACGTGACACTTACGTCAATTCCATATATTTTTCAATCGAAACATAATCGCTAGCGAGTGTCGAATACACCTTGTCTAGCTCCACTGAATTGTTATAAAATAAAACTAACCTACACGTTCTGTAAGTATATCTCCATAAAAAAATATATATGTATATCTCCATAAAAAAATATATATATATTAGGTTCAGAATAAAATGAAAATTATGGCAAATGAAACAGCTGGCAAACGTTTTTAGTGTTTGCGATAGGATACCCTACTGCCTACTGCTCCCAACTAAGATCTTGACATAATAATTGTTCTGCGAATAAGGCACGTACAAAAAGCAATTTGGTCGGGTATTATTGGAGAAGACCTTAAGCTGGGTCAGAGTGGATTCCGATATTGATTGGTACAGATTATCATTTATAATACGTTAGTTACTTTCAAAGCCCGTGTGGTTGCCGGGTTAGAATAGTGCCACTCCATGTCTTCCCGTGGATGTCGTAAGAGGCGACTCAGGGAATAAGGGCCTGTAGTATTGTTAGGCGATGGGCTTGCAACCTGTCACTAATACACTGGTAAACATCTTAGCCTGATTGTGCAAAATGTGATTACAGAATTATCAACAAGTCTTTTTAGAATTGTTGGTATTTCTGTAGCTCTGCCTACCCCACTCTGGGAATGAAGGCGTGATGTTATGTAGTTACTTTCAAACTTATAAGAGACTAGCTGTGTCCCGCGACTCCGTCCGCGTAGAAGTCATTTAAAGCGGGGATCGTTACCGGTGTCCGTGTGGTTGCCGGGTTAGAATGGTGCCACTCCATGTCTTCCCATGAATGTCGTAAGAGGCGACTAAGGGAATAAAGTACTGTTAGGCGATGGGCTTGCAAACTGTCACTAATACACTAGTAAACTTCTTGGCCTGATTGTGCAAAATGTGGTTACACAATTCATAAAAGTCTTTTTGGGGTTGTTGGTATTTCTGTAGTTCTGCCTATCCCACTCTGGGAATGAAGGCGTGATTTTATGTATGTAGCTCTGATTAGCGAAATAATGAATACCGGTATTCAAGTATATTATCGGTTTAGCCAATTGACAACAATACCTCTTTTTGATACTTTACCCCTAAAAACCATTATTTACCAGTAATACCTGTCAGTGTCAATACACTCGTTTATTTGTATATGTAAATGTTTTCGGTGCTCTACCAAAAAACTTAGACTCGCCGAGAAAATTCTGAAATTACAGTTAATTAAAGACTAATTGACATATCATTTATCAGGTACAATGAATAGCGGTATTGAATACTGTAAATAGTGTGTACAGTCAAGGTCATAAATATGTATACAATTTAGTACCTTGTCATTTTAATCGCTGTGACAATTTCATATGGCAGTTTAAACATGACGTTAATTAGACAAGGTACTAAAGTGTATACATATTTATAACCTTGACTGTACATAGCGATAAAAACAAAAGCGAAATGACAACATTACCTCTATCCAAATATAGGCATTATTTTTTAGCGGTAATAATTTGTCCGTGTAAAGGTATTGAATTAAACCGGTTTTACAATCCCTGATTTAAAGTATTTTTTCGGAATAAAAAGTACCCTATGTCCTTCCTCGGGACTCAAATTATCTCCATACTAAATTTCATCAAAATCGGTTCAGCGGTTTATCTGCGAACGCTTAACAAAGCGACAGACAGAGTTACTTTCACATTTTTAATATAGATAACCTACTCGTAGGTTTATATATGTGGCGTCAGGGACAGCCGGGGCGGGAAACTGGGCGCTTTCAGGGACATCGGACATAGCGATAAATTATTTGACTAAGAGAGGAAAGAAACACTATTCGCACAATCACTGTCTTTTATTTACAACCATTACTGTTTTAATAATTCTAAGCTAAAAATAACTTATGGCAGCACGGAAACAGACAAGTCTCTTGGCGGAGATGTTTACTTGTTCACGAACCAAAGTAAAAGTGTCTAAAACTAAATCCAACTCGATCACGTAGAGTACAAATCCCGCCAAGGGCCATGTCCAAGCGAGGGAGAAGAGCTGTCAGCCAATCGCTTGCGTTTCCAGTCTACCAACCTAACAAATTAGATTACAACCAATCATAAAAATAGAACGAACGGAAATCATACAGGTTGGCCAACATTACCAATTAAATGTAACCAGTAATAAAAATCGAATCAAAAGTGTCATATGGTGTCGCCATCTGTTGGCAGCTTTAACAAGAAATAAAGAGAATTCTCAATGCACGGTGACACCCGCTTTAAAAAAAAAAAGAATAATCAAAATATTAAATCGTTGCCGACTGGTGGCGCCACCCTCACAATTCGACACGGCCGTCTTGACCTTCACCCGTCCTCGGGTGTTTTATCTGTGGACAAAGAAATAATCGAAAGGTAATCCGTTCGGCTAACCTGACATAAACCCCATGAAATAATCAGTAACATTAAAAAGAAAAAGCGTTTAAATTTCAGCCAACAAATTAGATTATGATCATGCCATGTAGGTATTAAAACACGTTAACCATCAACAATGTGTGGAATCACTCTTCACAATAGTAAAACCAAATTGCCAGTCCATCGGCAGGTGATAACGTAAGATGTGCCAGTCCATCGGCACGAGCCTGTCCATCGGCACATGTTAAATTAACAGTGAACCCATCGTCAGAAGGTAACCATCACAGCCGCGTAAGTGCTACTCCTCGCAAAGAGTATAACTGCACAGAAAAAGCAGTCAACGTACACCTTTTACATGCTCCGGCACTTCTGATGCGGCCACAATAATACCTATTCCATCGGGTATGTTTTCGGTCCATTGAAAACATACTACTTGTGAAAAGTGAATCCATTAAAAATCAAAACAATTATTATCATCATTACACACATAACTAACTCGAAACAGTGGCATCATCATCATCGTCATCGTCACATACAATATCTAATTCAGTAGGAACCTGTTGCTCAGGGATTTTTCTGATTCTATCATGGGGATATTTGTATGTTCTATTCGATGTAAGTGACTTTAGCACATACCTATCTCCATCTAACACCTCAATAACTTTGAACGGTCCTTTAAACTTTGGATCAAGTTTTAATTGATTTCTCTCCTCATTTTCTATTAAAACATAATCACCTACTACACAACTCTTAACCTTAGCTTTTGTACTGTCAAACCGATTTTGTCATATTCAGAACTTTCAACTATATTCCGCGATGCCTGCTCTCTCATTGCATCCAAATCAATTTCCTCATTGTCATCAATAATCATTAAATTTAAAGGTCTGGCCACCTTACCGACTAACAATTCGAGAGGACTAGCTTTAGTGTCACGGTTAATTGTAGAATTCATGGCCAACTGAATGTCACCTAATGCATCTTGCCAGGAGCGATCTCTACTTGTCTCTACTGACGTCAACATACTTTTTAGGGTACCCATGACTCTTTCGACCTGGCCATTAGCACGACTAGCACCGGTAGCGATAAGATGTAATTCGACATTGTGACTACTACAAAAACTCGCGAATTCCTTACTAGAAAAACAACGACCTTGATCTGCAATAACCCTTTGCGGAGTACCGAACAATGATATTGCACTTCTAAGAGCCCTAATACTATTAACGCTGTCAATGTTCTTGGAGTGGTTCAAAAGAACAAACTTTGTAAATGCGTCTATTATGACGAAGACGTATTCTTTGACATTATTCTTGCCGCTAAGTTTGCCAGAGGCGTCTATATGAATGGTGTGCCAAGGAATCGCGGTCTTAGGAATTGGATACATTTCAGCTTGGACTCGACCAGTATGGGGTTTTGACACTTTGCACGTGATGCAGCTGTCAACAAACTTGCGCACGTATTTCGACATGCCTGGGAACCAATAATGGTCATACACTTTTTCGAGCGTTTTTTCCCACCCAAGATGCATGACCGACTCGTGAACGTTGTTGATAACTGCCCAACGAAAGGCACGAGGAACCATTGGGATACACCGAGTACGTCCATTGCGCTGTACCTTGCGATGGAGAATATTAGAACGAACCTCATACGTTTGCCTAATATCCTCGGACAAGCCCTCATTCTGCAAATCAGACATGATCTTGTGAATCTCCTCATCCTTCTCTTGTTCAGCCTGCAGCCAAGTACTAGACAGAGATGCTAAATCAACACGCTTCTGCTCTTGACGCTTCATTTGAGATGAGGATTTAGCAGGAATGGGATTTCGAGACAGACAATCAACGTGGGACATCCTGGCACCTTCCCGATGTTCAATGCTGAAGTCAAACGATTGGAGGTATGCCCACCAGCGATGCACTCGTGGGGACAAATCAACCTTTGTTTTGGAGGCCTTGACAGAGTTGCAATCGGTTATAACCTTGAATTTACGACCCTGAAGGTAATGCTTGAAATATTTGATCGCATTGACAACCGCCAAGGTCTCCAACTCAAACGAGTGATACCTCGATTCAGCTGGAGAAGTACGACGACTGTAATAAGCTACCACATGCTGTTTGTTGTCTACTTTTTGAAGCAGCATAGCACCGTAACCGTCTGCGCTCGCATCGGTGTGCACTTCAATTGGGAGATCGGGATCGAAGATCATCAACACAGGCTCGCTGGTCAACTGCGCTATAACCTTTTGACGAATCTCTTCATTCTCGGGCTGCCAATTAAGAGACTTGTTCTTGCTACTAGTGAGTTTATACAAGGGAGTCATAATCTTTGAGAAATCGCGAATGAATTGCCGAAAGTATGAGGCAAGGCCAATAAATTGGCGAAGTTGTGTGATAGTGGTAGGGGGAGGGAGCTTAGTTAGCGCTTCAACTTTACCCGGATTGGGTTGCACACGACCATCCTCAATAACAAAGCCTAAATACTCGATTCGCTTCTTTAGAAAGGAACATTTTGACAAGTTTAATGAAAAACCCGCTTTTGTCAAGACATCTAATACAAGACGAAGACGCTCGAGGCCCTCTTCAACTGTAGAGGACAGGATCAGCACGTCATCTATGTAGACTACAACAAAAGAATATGCAAGATCACCTAGCGCCTTCATGATTGCCCTCTGATAGACCGAACTTGCATTTTTCAAACCAAAAGGCATTGTGAGATACTCCCATTGTCCTTCTGGTGTGACAAATGCAGTCTTTTCAATAGACTTAGGTGCTACCGGAATCTGATGATAACCACTTAGCATATCAAGAGCTGTGAACCACTTCGCATTACCTAACCTTGCAACTTGATCACTGATGAGCGGAAGAGGATACCTATCGTCAACTGTGTTATCGTTGAGCTCTCTGTAATCGACACACATGCGCTCTGAACCATCCTTCTTTTTGACGAGCAGCACCGGACTAGAGAAGGGAGAGCAACTTGGCCTGATGACCTCCGCCTTCAACAGCTCGTTCACTTTGTCACGAACAATAGCCTTTTCCTCCACACCTAACCTATAGGGACGCCTTTGAACAGTTCGATTTGGATCTACAAGACGAATATCTAACTGTCCCGTGGTGACTCGAGTAGTAGCTATCCCCGTCGAGAACGAAGCCCTGAACTGCTCCAGAGTGTCAACTAATTGCCCTCTATTCGCGAAAGGTAAATCAGTAACAATGTCATCAAAAGAGATTGCATCAGGATGAGAATTGTTCAATGAGCATTCATTTACTTCAATACTGCGAGAAAAGGTCAGTTTGTTATGAGCCATGTTTACATTTAAACCCTGTATTAAAATCTCACGACCAATCATTATGTCACTGTTAAGAAAGGAATCGGGTATGACGTGAAAAATAATTTCTAAATTCAGGCCATCAATTTCTACTTGACAATCTATTTGCATCAAACTATGAATACTCGATTGGCCAATGCCAGTTAGGGTCACAGTGTTGTTCAATCGTTTACCAGGAAATTTGGAAGCAATGGATTCTTTAATGAGAGAGCATTCAGCACCGGAATCATAGTGAAAAGAAAACGACTCACCAGCAACTTTCATTAGTCCAGTAGGGTTGCTGATTGTGCACATTTCTACCCGCCGCTGGTTGTTGCTGCCTGCTACGGCGCCGGGATTGCTGTTGTTGCTTGCACCGCCATTGCCAGGAGCGGTCTTGCCCGGGGTGGAGTGTGGTGCACGAGGACACTTGTTGGCAAAGTGACCCACAAGTCCGCATCTGAAACATGTGACGCCGGACACATTGGGTTGCTGTTTAGTTGAAGAAGTAGCTTTATTAAAAGTGGAACGATCACATGACCTTTTGGGATCCTTGGAGCGGCAGTCGATGCTACGATGTCCCAACTTCCCACACGAGAAGCAACGTACAGGTCCAGCAGGTGCAGGAGCAGGTCGTGGTCGCTTGTGGTAGGATGCATCGTTTGAATAGTCGCTATTCTTCCTCTTCATGTAGCAGCTGGCTTGCAGTTCACGTTGCAATTGCTCTCTGGTCTTTATTTCAGTGGTAAAAGCTGTGCGTTGAAGCCTTCCATCAAATTGAGACACGTGAGCCAGTACCATGGCTAGGGTTATTTGCTCCGTCGTCATGTCTTTAAAACGAGCCATCAATGTCGTTGACAGTCGGGCAGCATACGACGCCATGTTCTCATTATCCTTGGGTTTGCTATTGTGCATGTTAATGAGGGTAGCCGCAGGGGTTTCGATCAATCCATATCGTGCCAGGAATAAATTTTTAAACTGGGGCCATGTCATACCAGCGAAGGAAATCTGGGATAACCATTGTGAAGCGTTTCCCTTTAATGCTCCACTGAGTGCCAGAATCAATGCACTTCCCTGTTGTTCACTTTCAGTAAGGCACAAATCCACTGTGGTACACCATGCACGAACATCAACATCGGCCTTATCGGGGTCAAAATCCGGTAAAATAATTTTTCGGTTACTCACAGGTCGTATGGAGTCAATCAGAGCCATCATGTTCTTATTTTGCACTTCCAGTAATGTACGCAGAAAATTTTCGTCAAAACGTCCATCGCTTTGTGTCCGATTGCATCCCACATCTGATGTGGCGTCAGGGACAGCCGGGGCGGGAAACTGGGCGCTTTCAGGGACATCGGACATAGCGATAAATTATTTGACTAAGAGAGGAAAGAAACACTATTCGCACAATCACTGTCTTTTATTTACAACCATTACTGTTTTAATAATTCTAAGCTAAAAATAACTTATGGCAGCACGGAAACAGACAAGTCTCTTGGCGGAGATGTTTACTTGTTCACGAACCAAAGTAAAAGTGTCTAAAACTAAATCCAACTCGATCACGTAGAGTACAAATCCCGCCAAGGGCCATGTCCAAGCGAGGGAGAAGAGCTGTCAGCCAATCGCTTGCGTTTCCAGTCTACCAACCTAACAAATTAGATTACAACCAATCATAAAAATAGAACGAACGGAAATCATACAGGTTGGCCAACATTACCAATTAAATGTAACCAGTAATAAAAATCGAATCAAAAGTGTCATATGGTGTCGCCATCTGTTGGCAGCTTTAACAAGAAATAAAGAGAATTCTCAATGCACGGTGACACCCGCTTTAAAAAAAAAAAGAATAATCAAAATATTAAATCGTTGCCGACTGGTGGCGCCACCCTCACAATTCGACATATAAATAAAAATCACAGGACAATGTCACACAAATTGACTTAGTCCCAAACTAAGCTCTAGGCTTGTACTATGGGTACTAGACAACGATAAACATACTAGATAGATAGAGAAATTAATACCCGAATACATTGTAAACATCCAAGACTCAGGAACAAATAATCGTGCTCATCACACAAATATCTGCCCTTACCGAGATTTGAACCCGGGCCGCTGGCTTCGGAGGCAGGGTCATTCCCAACTAGGGCAACGTGTCGTCTATGTTAGATTCATTACTAAGAAGACTTCTTTGTATCAACAAAACATCCAACAGAATAAAGATAGGGATTGACTTTAGTAAGTAGACAAAGCCGCAGGATTTTTTTAGTAGTAAGTAGTAGGACCCTGTGCTGGGTCCGTCCGGATCGCTACCACCATCTTATCTAATGGGCAGGAGAAAGCTTGTACCTATTGAAGGACTAAAATTAAGAAACGTTAACTTTGCCGCCCGTGTGGTTGCCGGGTTAGAATAGTGCCACTCCCATGTGTTCCCGGGGATGTCGTAAGAGGCGACTAAGGGAATGAGGGCTTGTAGTATTGTTAGGCGATGGGCTTGCAACCTGTCACTAATACACTGGTAAACATCTTAGCCTGTTTGTGCAAAGTGTAGTTATAGAATTACCAACAACTCTTTTGTAGTTGTTGGTATTTCTGTATCTCTGCCTACCCCACTTGACTTGACTGTGGAATGAAGGGGTGATGTTATGTATGTTTGTATGTAACCTTTCCGCTGAGTTACGAACATTAGCTATTCTCAGACATAGAAGTTTTTGTAGCACGAATAAAACTGTCCTAGGGACTTCCGAACGATATTAATTTATCGATAAATTGTAGTTTGTTATGACAGTTATGACTATGAGATAACGTGTAAAATATGAACATGCAACGTACTATTTATTAAGCTATTGCATAGCTTCTATCGCGGGCCTTGAACGCGGGGACCGAATCCAGAAATTCCGTAACGAAAAAACCTCACGCTCCCCACTCCGACGGGCAAGGAGGTGTGGCTTGAAGGCCGTGCATCGTCTAACGTCGTTTCAGTTCGGCAGTCTTCGACACGGCGTTGTGTGCGATTAGACGTATTGTACGACTCTACGAAACTCGCACGAATCGAGACGAGCTGCTCCGAAATCGGACGAGTTGACAACTTTTCTTTCAAAAACATTGAATTTGAAAATGAATAATGATCCACAAGAGTCCACAACAAAATATAGGACCACCATTGACGCGGTATTTTCTAGGTATTTAGAGGATATTAAGTCGCAAACTTATGTTTCTTATTTCAGTTATCATAAACCTATAGTTTCAATGATAAATATTCCTGAATAACCAACAGCTACTGTAAGATAATAAAACCCACATGTATTGTAAAATAATAAAAATATTTTAAACAATATTAACTTTTTTTATTTATTTAATAATAGAAAAAAATGTTTTCTTATCGGTCACCACGCTCAAAAAGTGTAACTTGAATTAATATCAAAGAAAAAGAAATACTGCATGAATAAAATAAATAAATAAAATTATAATTGCATAAGTTGATACAAAATGCTATGCAATAGCTTTACCGCGGCAGTCCCCGAGTGCCACACGTCTTTTTTATGCTATACAATGTCATTTAATTAAGCGAAATGGGCTTTTATTGCAAGTCACTCTTGGTTTCAGTTACATCACTTTGAAATTTGAAACAGTTATCGATAAATTGAATATCGAAAGGAAGTCCCTAGTTAATTGACGTTAGTGCCACAAATACTTCTATGTCTGGCTATACTGTTGTAAGACAAATGGTGGTATCTCAGACAAAACTTGTAGCAAGTGCAAGCATATAACTAACGGGTGAGGATTGATTCTGCTTCATTTATTAAATTCGAGATACTACTAATTAGCATTGAGAGTAGTATACAGTTTTTTTTTTGGTCAGCAACTTCCACAATAGGGGTTACTATATTCATGTTTCTGAGTTCAAAATAATATAATTTTATTTGTGTTTTTTTCGTCATTAGTCGAAAGAATGTCCTCGCTATTTTATACTTCATGGTCTCTCGTTTCTGTAGCTACGAAGGGGGTAGGCCGCTTATCGTCACGATGTTATTGTTTGATACTACCCTCACTATACTATGCGCAAGCGACGTCAGTTCCGTGTTTGTTAAGTAAAGTGTTACATCATTTAATTGATAAAAAAATGTCTCGGCGAGAAAATTTACTTCTGGACAATCGTGAAATGTTTGATGTTGTGAACATTTACTTAACAACAATAATCTACAATTTTTTTAACCTAAACCGTGTTTGTAATCTTTGACGGTCCTAAGCCCTAACAAGTATGAAGGGAAAGATGAATCATAACATTGTGCACGGTGATTACGTCACAATTAAGTAAAATAATGGGAAAAATTTAAAATGCAATTTCTCTGACCTCCTAACGTTTTTATTTTTTAATAAGATTTTCGGATTCAGCATTAATTGTACTATCTGTCCTGTGGGGCTAGTCAAGTTGCATTCGACAATCGTTAGCGCTTATGTTTCGATTGAAAAATGTATGGAATTGACGTAAACCACCGACATAATCACGTGGTACTATCTCAGTGACTTGGGTTCAATCGAAACATAATCGCTAACGATTGTCGAATGCAAATTGACTAGCCACACTGTTTTGGAAGTTGTCGACCAAAAAAACACCCTGTATAAATGTACGACTAATTTTCGTGACTCAGCGAAAAATTTAACTTTTCTTAATTTTAGTCTTTAACTAGGTACAAACTTTCTAAGAAACGCCCTATTATTCTACTAACTTACCGCCAAGCAGCATTCGCATTGTTGCGTTCGGTGTAGGAAATTACTAGCATAGCATTCCATCTTAGTCCTCAGGGTTGGCAACGCACTAGCGGTTTTAAGATTGCAGTCTTTAGAGTTAAAAGGCCTATGGGTCTCAAATTCCACTTACCATCAGCTGACCAGGGCCTCTATTCAACTGCGTTATAACGATATCGTTTTTGACCTGTTTCCGTATTGTCAACGTTTTGATAACTCTTATGTCATTTACAATAATGGCGACTGTAACATAAACGATTCTTAAACGTGTCAAACACGATATCGTTTTAACGCACCTGAATATAGGCCCTGAGTAATTGTGTGCCTTCACCATGCCAGAAAAAATGAGCCTCATGTGAATTATTGGTTTAACATAACTACATAAGGTTTAAAAACTTCACATGTACTCCACAAATTGTTATTGTAACTTTGTTAAAAGAAAGAAAACCAGGCAAGAGCATGACCATGCTCAGTGTAGGGTCCCGAAGCCGTTAAGTACTACAAACATAAAAATCAACAAGTAATAACTAATTTTCTATTTAAAGTCAATTGGTGTCGTTTTAGATGATTTTAGTAGGTATAAACACTTTAATCTCCTGTATCTCAAGAACCAATGATGTCTACTTAGCCCTGATAGTTTTCCTTTAAAATTCGTTATATGCTCTTTAATTTTTTTTTTTTTTAAGACTTAGTTTGTAGTTTTGGCTGTAGTGGGGGGATACTTGAGTCTAACAAAAAATTGCACATTCAAGCTTAATATTTCGTAAACTGATTACTTAATCGAAAAACTGTTTTGACAAACCCGTAATAATTTTGAAAGACCTATCCAACGACAACCCACACTATAGGCTAGACGAGAAAAAAAATACATCCCCACGTTACGTGTAGGGGAGGTACCGTATTTTTTTTTTTTACCTTTTTTTGTACCACCTTGTTGGCGTGTCTAATATGCATATCATGGCAAATTACAGCTTTCTAGTACTAAGAGTCTCTACACTAGGCTTCGGACGGACGGACGGACATGCCGAAACTATAAGGGTTCCTAGTTTCACTACGAAACCCTAAAAGAGCCTTGTCAGGCCAACAACTATACTCTCAGAGTTGCATATGAAATTGCATTTTCGTCAAGCCACTAATTTTAACAAGGACTACAAACAATAGCCTTCGTTGGTGCAATGTTGCGACGGCATTTTTATTTAGAATTGCATTTTCACGTCGCATTTTACCACTGAAAACTAAATTGCATAACTTACTTATTTTTTAAAGAGTCCTAAAAGTCTAAATCTAATTGCACCGGTTTATTCTCTGCTAAACATGTGGTTGAGTGGAAAAAAGTGGAGAAAAACGCCATTTGTACTTCTAACATTTATTTGTATTGTGTGAAAAAGATTTAATAAATCAATAAAATTATCATTTTTAATTAAAATGACGCGTCAGCTGGGTTGCATTTGCAAAGGATAAAGTTAATTAATAGATTATGTATCATTTATTTTAATAATAGCTGTTACAATTGTAACAAGTTTGACCTTCTGCTGGAGTTTCTTACGGCACTTCTTCTCCGCAATGATAGCTTTTGACATAGAGACGTCTCGTGTTCTTCTCCTTTATTCATTATTTTTAGTTTAATATTAACCTTATTCGTCGTGTCCGGAGCGCTAGTAGATTCACTTCATATTACCGACGTGTAAAAGAGCCAATTTACTAAATAAATATTTTATATTTATTTTTGAATTAATTAGAATATCATATAATGTTTATTTACTTGAAAACATGGTTACAAGTGTAATATAGCCTATGAGCTATGACATTCCTAAAAATAAAATAAATCTATACACACTCTCTATTCAACGTTAAATAATAACCTACCTTAAAATGGCCTTTATTACATTAGGTACTGAAATTTACAGTCGTTGTGATTTAACAATTAAACCAAACCACTTTAAAGCTAACACTGTTACACCTTTAAATAATTAAATTTCATCTTTGATACTAATTTAATTGTAGAAATTTCAGTTATTTGATCGAAGATCCAGTATCACTGAATATTTACGTGATCTTAAGTAACTCGTACATCTATTTTGCATAATGCGTAAATACCTCGAGTGTTTAAAAGGTCGCCGGTGGGTTTACTCCACCAATTTGAATAATTTAGACTTATCGTAATTTGATTTATTAATTGAAGATGATTTTATTTCTACCCGAGTACCAATGAAGTACCCCCTTCATATACCCCCGTAATGTTCTTAAACAGGAACCCTAAAAAAAACAGATTCTTCTTCGTGGATCTAAGCGAGTTTATTAACGCTTCGCGACCTGGATAAAACCTTTCTATACCTATACGACGGGTAATGGACTAAAAATATTATAAAATATCAACCTTTAATTTACCTTTTAAATTAAATAAATACGGTAACAAAAAGCCAACATAACGATCGTTTATTAGCATCGTTTAGCAAACAATGGGCGTTCATATAACCTGTAACATGGAAATGGGATTTTTATCCCTAGTGAATAAAGTTTCCGGGCGCGCGCCGGGAAGTTAAAAAACCTTTTTTGCAGTCCCGTGTAGGTTTAATATGTTGATTTATACACGCTGTAATTTTTCTGTTTTCTGCACACAAGAATCAAAAGAGCTTTATGTGCTCACACGAAGAACGCAAGTTGTTGGTAATTTTAAACGCTCGTGCGTTAATTGCAGCGTCAAATAGGGAACATGCACTTCATTTTTCTTACGCTCTCTGTATACGCGAAATAATTGTCGCGTTATTTTTTTAAGTTTTAAAAAGTCATAGTTCAGACCCCCTGCAAAAACACTATACAAAATGGACGACAGGAATAACGTCACAGCTGTTGTTCCATGTTTAAAATATAAGGTACTTATTAAGAGGATTGTAAAGCGATGCTTAAATCGCGTAGCTGTCAAAAATAATCCATACAAATTTAGCTCCGGGTGATAACGTTTCTCACCCCCTAAATCTTATCTGATTTCCACGATTATTAAACATGTTGTAGATATATTTTTTTTTGGAAAAGAAAACGTAAAAACCTAGATTTTTATAATATCAACAACACATTCAAAAATCCTAAAAAGCGGACAACGTTTCAGGGGAGTAAAACGTTATCGCATTTCGTATGGATTTTTTTTGCTTCACAGTCCTCTTAAACCTAACATAACCTACGTAATTAATGTTTAAGATACCCTGAAAACATTATGGTTTTAGCAGTATATAGCGGTCGATGCAATGAAATTCGATAAAATTATACATTCGATGAAGTAAAATTCGATGAAGTAGTGAGTTAACATTTTCGGGTGTCTATCATTTCATCGAAACATCTTTCATCGAATGTATCATTTCATGGAATTTCATTGCATCGACCGCTATATACTGCTAAAACCATAATGTTTTCAGGGTATCTTAAACATCTAACCTAACCTACGTAATGAATGTTCGATGAAGTGATGAGTTACCGGTTTTTTCACGTTTACTAGTAAAAAGAAAGATAAAGTTTAATATATCCAAAGAACAGACACATCGGCGCTATGGTCACTGAGTTTTAGATCGTGGAACACTAGCAACTTTAGCATTTGTGGCCTCTAACTATTTTTGTTATCGATTGTGAAACCTATGTTAAAGGGTGGGAGGTTGATTATTGAAAGGCTAAGCTCATGTCCGCTGTTGTTCCCTGAGGCTTTCTTGGCTTTGCACCTCTTATGACATGACACGCTTGTGAACCACATTTGCTTTTAGGGCTAATAGATTCAGGGCCAAGGGACCCGATATAAGGTCCACTTTGTGTGGAAATCAAGCACTTCGGCAGCTAATATTTTAAAGAGCGAATACAGAGATCTAAATTAATATAAAAAACCTTTTTTGCAGTCCCGTGTAGGTTTAATATGTTGATTTATACACGCTGTAATTTTTCTGTTTTCTGCACACAAGAATCAAAAGAGCTTTATGTGCTCACACGAAGAACGCAAGTTGTTGGTAATTTTAAACGCTCGTGCGTTAATTGCAGCGTCAAATAGGGAACATGCACTTCATTTTTCTTACGCTCTCTGTATACGCGAAATAATTGTCGCGTTATTTTTTTAAGTTTTAAAAAGTCATAGTTCAGACCCCCTGCAAAAACACTATAACAAATGGACGACAGGAATAACGTCACAGCTGTTGTTCCATGTTTAAAATATAAGGTACTTATTAAGAGGATTGTAAAGCGATGCTTAAATCGCGTAGCTGTCAAAAATAATCCATACAAATTTAGCTCCGGGTGATAACGTTTCTCACCCCCTAAATCTTATCTGATTTCCACGATTATTAAACATGTTGTAGATATATTTTTTTTTGGAAAAGAAAACGTAAAAACCTAGATTTTTATAATATCAACAACACATTCAAAAATCCTAAAAAGCGGACAACGTTTCAGGGGAGTAAAACGTTATCGCATTTCGTATGGATTTTTTTTGCTTCACAGTCCTCTTAAACCTAACATAACCTACGTAATTAATGTTTAAGATACCCTGAAAACATTATGGTTTTAGCAGTATATAGCGGTCGATGCAATGAAATTCGATAAAATTATACATTCGATGAAGTAAAATTCGATGAAGTAGTGAGTTAACATTTTCGGGTGTCTATCATTTCATCGAAACATCTTTCATCGAATGTATCATTTCATGGAATTTCATTGCATCGACCGCTATATACTGCTAAAACCATAATGTTTTCAGGGTATCTTAAACATCTAACCTAACCTACGTAATGAATGTTCGATGAAGTGATGAGTTACCGGTTTTTTCACGTTTACTAGTAAAAAGAAAGATAAAGTTTAATATATCCAAAGAACAGACACATCGGCGCTATGGTCACTGAGTTTTAGATCGTGGAACACTAGCAACTTTAGCATTTGTGGCCTCTAACTATTTTTGTTATCGATTGTGAAACCTATGTTAAAGGGTGGGAGGTTGATTATTGAAAGGCTAAGCTCATGTCCGCTGTTGTTCCCTGAGGCTTTCTTGGCTTTGCACCTCTTATGACATGACACGCTTGTGAACCACATTTGCTTTTAGGGCTAATAGATTCAGGGCCAAGGGACCCGATATAAGGTCCACTTTGTGTGGAAATCAAGCACTTCGGCAGCTAATATTTTAAAGAGCGAATACAGAGATCTAAATATTATTTACGAACAAAATGTATGTAAGAAAGAGTGCTTTTTGAAATACCTTAAGAGTGGATGTGGCTATGTTAATCCCATAAAGATAATATTTTTAAAAAGGTCTAAAAGATTTAACAGGTACCGCAGCTCTGTCCACTTAGATGACGTTTATAGTAATATCTTCAGGAACCTTTTTTTTTTTGGATAAAAATATGTGTTCTATGTCCTTTCCCGGTACTTAAACCATCTACATACCACATCATCATCTAGATCAGTTAAGCGGTTTATCCGTGAAAGTGTAACAAACAGACAGAGTTACTTTTAATATTTATAATATTAGTATAGATTTAGACAGAAAGTAGGGGTAAAAAGGGGTAAGGAGTAAATTGTATTTTACCCTCTATCTAGGCATAGAAATAAAATTGAAAACGAAATCTTCCCACATAATTTATTTCACTAATTGAACAGGGCTGGAATTCTACAAGGTAATAACGATATCGTTTATGACCTGGGCCTCTATTCAACTGCGTTATAACGATATCGTATTTGACGTGTTTCCGTATTGTCAACGTTTTGATAACTCTTATGTCATTTACAATAATGGCGACTGTGACATAAATGATTCTTAAACGTGCCAAACATGATATCGTTTGAACGCACCTGAATAGAGGCCCTGTTGTCACTTTAACAGGTCTAAGGGCCTTAATTCTTACTAATAGTATAAAACTGCTTGACGAATCATCATAAAACTTTGTACTCATATTCTGGGAGGTACTAGAAGTAACATAGGATACTTTTCATTCAAAAAAAATACAAAGAAAAAAAAATGCAGCGGGCGAAGCCGCTGGCGGGTCGCTAGTAAACTAATATTGCGCACCTTCAGAACAATACTGACCTAATTCAACATTTTAGCTTTCAAACTTTAAGGCACAAATTTATTGCTATACTAACTTGAAATTTTAAATTTCGCAATTAGGTCACTATTAATCTTAAGGTGCGATTTGCTAAGATACCCGTCTCAAGCTGTGTCAAAAATAAAAACATATATACAAAAGGAGAATCAGTCATTAGGGCACATTTACACGTTAAATATCTACTAACGGTTAGCAAAAGGAGACCACTGCTGAAAAGAAACTTCGCATGCAAATCAACAGTCCGTCATTTCTTGAATAATACTTATGACAATTAGCATTACACACAACAACTAATATAAAATAATTCGTATAAGGGCTTGTAGTACTGTTAGGCGATGGGCTTGCAACCTTTTACCTATACACTGGTAAACATCTTAGCGTACTTGTGCAAAATGTGGTTACATAATTGTCAACAACTTTCTTTAAAGTTGTTGGTATTTCTGTAGCTCTACCTACCCCACTGTGGGAATGAAGGCGTGAAGTTATGTATGTATGTACATAATTAGTGGTGCAGGAAAACGTGTCAAAACTCAGAATTATCACGAGACACTAAGCTTCCCATTTTTGTTCTTATTTAGGTAGGTAGTTGCATGGAATTAATATTTATTTATCCTAATATAAACAAACATAGATATCAGAATTTACTAATGTTTTTCTCAGTTTTAATTGTATCTTTACTGCAGTTTATTTTCATAATTATTTCACATGTGGTGTTTGCCTGTAAGTGATTGTGACATACTTCACTTTACATTTCATGTTTGTAAAATCTGAATGTACTGATGTTACCAATGGTTGGTGAATCTTAAATAATTTAAAAAAAAAGATACGTCTTCCTACATAAACCATGTCCCGTAGACAAGATTAGATATGTGTTAACATGTTTAAATTACTAATTTATATATTTTATTAAGGTGGCTGGTTTTAGCTAAGCCTTTTCGTCTATAAGATAGCCCTCGATCCTGTATGATAATCTTTAGACCTCAACGACTTTCGTAAACGTCAAACCATAGATTTTTTTTATTTTTTACGTGGAATTTGAAATTATCATCTCAGCCAAGATCATTTTTTTGATACGGTCTTAAGCAGCAGCGGAGCTTAAGAGGATTATTTTATTAAAATGACACTTTGCAAAAAAAACATTAATAATTTACGAACTGTACTCCGTTTTAGTATGTATTTATTAGCTCATAAGGATTATAATTATGTGCAGTCGTCCTCTCACTTTTTTGCTGTGCCCTTACAGGGCGTCACATGTATACCTCTTTATTGGTTCCATCTGTTGTTTTGTGTAAATAAATATTTTGACTTTGACTTTGACTTTGGAACAACAAATAAACAAAGTTTCAGAGGCCACGACCAAGTCGGTATTCCGCGAGCTGGATCTCAATAACCTTAACGCTTTTATATCAGTTCTTTGGACATATTAAACTTGGTCATATTTCCTTAAAACTGTTAAACGTGAAAACACGATTAGAAACATATTTTCCTACAGTTTTATTTTTCAAACATGACACCTTTTGCGCATGTTTTTGGTTGAATCTTGGAAACCCTACGATCGATAACAATAATGTTTGATTCAATAGTCGAGTAATTTTAACTTCTTAATATTGGTAAAATGTTATTTTTATTATGTGGTTTAAAAATGTTTTTTTATTAGGTAATCAGCTTATATTTGAATTTGACGCCTCTATTAAGGCCTGCGCAAACTATCTCCATCTCATGTTCTTCGCGTTTAAGCACATAAAGCCATCCCTTTTCATTATTGTGTGGTAGCAGCATATGTAGATACAATCTAACCCAAAATATTTATAGATCCTTTGAACCAAGATCTTATTGACTCACGGATTTTCGATTTACTTAGCGGATATTTGCAAAGGCTTTACAAGCTCGTCGAAATTTGGTACCTAATCAAACTTATTCGTAAATTCAACGGTGTAATCAGTCAATATTAACTCAGGCCATTGCTATTTGCTCGAGGTTTGCTAACATTTTGTATATTTTATGTTATTTAGGACGCCGTTAGCATAGTTTTCATAGACTACCTTCAAAGCTAGCGGTCCCAAGTAATGAGTTTCTGTCTTGTATGTTTTTTATGTATTTCGTCAGTTTCGTCATGTCTATCGGTCCGCACGTTTGTCACAGACATTTTACTCCAAAACTGTAAGATTTATATTGATGAAATTCGGAGTTAGTTTTATATAAACCGCTACTTAGTTAGGTAGTTAAGTAACAAAAATGAATATTTCTAGGGCGTACTCCATACATGTAACAAAAGCTGAAAAGAAAATCTTCATACTTCAACGTGTGCCATATTTCAAAAGTGATTAAGTATTTTTTTCGGAAATAATTGCTTCTAAAGTTGCATAATTTGTATCCCTCTTTATATTTAACACCATTAGACCTTTATAGATAAAACACTTATTTAATATTTTCAACGAAACTTAGTTTCAAGATGATCGGATATACCATTTAACAGTTATTGTTAAAAAACTACACTTCTTAACAGACACACACACACTAGTAAACTTCTTGGCCTGATTATGCAAAATGTGGTTACAGAATTATCAACAAGTCTGTTTTAGAGTTGTTGGTATTTCTGTAGCTCTGCCTACCCCACTATGGGAATGAAGGCGTGATGCTATGTATGTATGTACTGCACTTCTTAACACAAGGACGCAAGTGCTGAAAAGATCTTTTGCCGGTGAACTTTTTTGTGTTTGTAGTTACAGCTTCGGAACCTTACACTGAACATAGCACGACAGGCTCTTGCCCGGTTCTCTATAAATGCGAACGTTTGTTTTAGTCTAGTACCCATTATATGTAGATCTTGTGAAGATCTTTGATCGCTAACCTCTTACAGCGGGCAACTTACCATACAGGGCGTCCCACGGCTATGCCACATGGAAGGAAAGTACCTTGAATATTGTAGATGGAATATTTTACTGAAAGAAGACATTACTTTAATTTAAAAAACAATTTAAACTGAATTCATAGATATTTCAATAATTACATGGTTGAACCGGGAATCGAACCCGTTACACGAGAAAAATAATTACCCTGTAGCTTTATCATACCGATCGAAAGGCTTCATCATAAGGATTATTTTTTGCTAAATAACATAGTGTTAGAAATTAAAGGAAGACCATGAAGTTTAACATTTTTAATACAAAATTTATCAATTTATCAAATGCTCAAAATGAGTCCCTTCCTGTTGAATACAAAGTCGCACTCTTTGGATTATTTCGCTCCCTGTCGATTTTTTGATCTTGCTGCGGTGGATATGTAGAATAATACGTCTAAGTTCTGTTTGTAGCTCGTGGACACTTTCATACTGGTTCTTGTGGTATCTCTCTATCTATCAGCTTTTCATTTTTCTGAACAAAATTTCACATCAAATGTTAAAATTCATGGTCTTCCTTTTATTTCTGACACTATGTTATTTAACAAAAAATAATCCTTATGATGAAGCCTTTCGATCGGTATGATAAAGATACAGGGTAATTATTTACCTCGTGTAACGGGTTCAATTCCCGGTTCAACCATGTAATTATTTAAATATGTATGAATGCAGTTTAAATTGTTTTTTAAATTAAAATAATGTCTTCTTTCAGTAAAATGTTCCATCTACAATATTGAAGGTACTTTCCTTCCATGTGGCATAGCCGTGGGACGCCCTGTATAGTATCCGCAAAACTAAGTGGCGAGTCGGGTCATAAATCATCGGAATCGAGCTATCTCTTTCACACCTGCACGGCCTTATGGAGCGGGCCGAGCAACAATAGTGCAGGTAGCGTTAGGCATAGAAAATAATGTCGATAAAGTAATGAAACAAAGAAACTAAATAACGAGGTGTTTTTTATTACAGTATTGTAGAGTTACTATCGGAATATTAAATATGTATATTGAATTATTAACATTAAATATTAAATCCATAAATTTATACTGGGTGATTTTGGAGTCATGATCAGGCATGCCAAAAGTGAATAAGATGGTCATACTGAACAATCTTTTCGATGGGACCAACCACGAAATCGCCAAAATAAACCAGCTGTTCCATACATTAACTCTCAATTAATTCACCGTTAATGTAGGGAGCAGCTGTTTTTTTTTTTGGCGATTTCGGGGTTGGTCCCATTGGAAAAGTTATTCAGTATGACCATCTTATTCACTTTTGGCCATTTCGGATCATGACCCCAAAATCACCCAGTATTACATACATACATAACATCACGCCTTCATTCCCAGAGTGGGGTGGGTAGAGCTACAGAGATACCAACAACTAAAAAGACTTGTATATAATTCTGTAACCACATTTTGCACAATCAGGCCAAGAAGTTTACTAGAGTATTAGTGATAGGTTGCAAACCGATTTATATTCATCATCATCATCATATCAGCCGAAAGACGTCCACTGCTGGACATAGGCCTCCCCCAAGGCTCTCCATTCAGACCGGTCCTGTGCTTTTCGCATCCACCGCGTTCCCGCGATTTTTACAAGGTCGTCGCTCCATCTTGTTGGAGGCCTACCTACAGCTCGTCTCCCGGTCCGTGGACGCCACTCAAGAACCTTCTGACTCCATCGGTCATCAGTCCTGCGAGCAATGTGTCCCGCCCACTGCCACTTAAGTTTAGCTATTCTTCGGGCTATGTCGGTAACCTTAGTTCTACTGCGGATATCATCATTTCTGATTCTATCACGCAGAGAAACCCCGAGCATAGCTCTCTCCATAGCCCTCTGAGTGACTTTGAGCTTCCTTATAAGGCCCATTGTTAGCGCCCACGTCTCAGATCCGTAAGTCATCACTGGCAACACACACTGGTCAAAGACTTTTGACTTCAAACACTGCGGTAATTTGGACGAAAAGATGCTGCGAAGCTTCCCGAACGCTGCCCAGCCGAGTCTGATTCGACGAGTGACCTCTTTCTCAAAGTTGGACTTACCTAACTGGACCGTTTGTCCCAGGTAAACATAGTCGTCAACAACTTCGAGCGCAGAGCCTCCGACCATCACGGGAGTTGTCGCGACATGGACATTGGACATGACTTTCGTCTTGTCCATGTTCATTCTCAGGCCAACTTGGTCGGAAACTCTACTGAGGTCAGCGAGCATTGCACTGAGTTCCTCCATGGTCTCAGCCATGACTACGATATCGTCAGCAAATCGAAGGTGAGTGATGTACTCGCCATTGATGTTGATGCCTCGTCCTTTCCAGTCCAGAACCTTAAAAGCATCTTCCAATGCAGCGGTGAACAGCTTCGGAGAGATCATATCTCCTTGTCTGACTCCCCGCTGCAGAGGAATAGGCTTCGTGCTCTGGTCCTGTAGTCGGACAGACATAGTGGCGTTTTTGTAAAGACACTTCAACACTTCGATATATCGGTAGTCAACTTGGCACCGCTGGAGAGACTGCAGCACAGCCCAGGTCTCGATCGAATCGAAGGCTTTCTCGTAGTCCACAAATGCAAGGCAAAGGGGGAGGTTATACTCTTCGGTCTTCTGTATAACCTGCCGCAACGCATGTATGTGGTCTACGGTACTATAGCCTTTTCGGAAACCGGCTTGTTCAGGAGGCTGGAAATCGTCAAACCTGCGCGCGAGACGATTTGTGATGACCCTCGAAAACAACTTGTAAACATGGCTCAGAAGTGAGATGGGTCTATAATTCTTCAGCAAGGTTTTATCACCTTTCTTGAAGAAGAGAACCACCACACCTCTGTTCCATGCTTTCGGCGTTCTCCCTTCGTGGAGAACGGAACTGAACAGCGTCTGGAGACCCCTAAGGATGGGTTTACCACCCGCCTTCAGGAGTTCAGCTGTAATTCCATCCTCCCCTGGGGCTTTGCCATTTTTAAGCTGTTTGAGGGCCATACTAATCTCGTATAGGCTGACGTCGGGGAGATCTTCGATATAGTGTCGGGTTAATCTAGCCCTCGGGTCTTTAGCTAGATTTTCGACGGGTGTTCGGTTTGTCGTGTACAGCTGTCCATAAAACTTCTCAACCTCCGCCAATAGCTCAGGTTTGGATGAAATGACTCTGCCGTCGTCGGTTTTCAGCTTCATCAATTGGCTTTGGCCAACAGACAGATCCCTGGCAAACACCTTAGAGCCCCTGTTACGCTCAATAGCCTTTTCAATACTTTTAGTATTGAATCGGCGTACATCACGCTTCAGAGACTTCGAGATCTGTCTGTTGACTTGCCGATAGCGACAAGCGTCACCAGAGGACTGCAGAATCATCTCGCGCCTCACCTCCATGAGCCTAAGGGTGGATTCCGAGAGCTTCTTGATCTTTGTACGGCGGATCTTAAAAAACTTAGACCCGACCGTTTGGACAGCTTCCACAAACCCGTCGTTGTAATCGTCCACGTCGCTACCTAGGCACTCGAAACGGTTTTGAAGTTCGAGCTGAAAGCTTTCGGGGTTTTGGAGCTGAGCGGGTGCCGGGCGGAGCGTAGACTTTATCAGTCTAGACCTTTCAAGCTTGAACTGGATATTCAATGAGCCTCGCACCATACGGTGATCACTCCCGGTTTTAACCGCACTGATCACGGAGACATCATTGAATATGTGCTTTTTCGTCGACATGATAAAGTCTATCTCATTCCTCGTTACACCATCAGGGCTCATCCAGGTCCACTTCCTATGCTCACGTTTTCTGAAAAAGGAGTTCATCATATAGAGTCCCTCCTTCTCCATAAAACTGGCCAGTAGGTGGCCCCGGTGATTCCTATGCCCCACTCCAAAATTCCCCACTCTCTGCTCTTCACCGTCTCGTTTGCCCAGCTTTGCGTTGAAGTCCCCCATAACAACCGTGAAGTGAGTTTTGGAGCTATGCATGGCTCTGGAAACATCCTCATACATAGCCTCCACCTCATCGTCGGAGTGCGTTGAGGTCGGAGCATATACCTGTATGACCTTCAACGAATATCGTTGGGTCATTCTGAGCACAAGGCACGCTACTCTGCTCGACACGCTCTCGATCTTCACCACGTTGTTCACGAGGGACTTGTGGACGATAAACCCGATACCTCCCTGGGACTGGTGGTCGCCCTCCCGGAAATAGAGCAAGTTACCGGACTCCAGGGTTGTCATGTCCTCCCCCTCTCTACGGACTTCTGACAACCCTATGATTCCCCATCGTAACCTGCTCAATTCCTCCTCCAGTTCCAGCAACTTTTCGTCGGTCCGCAATGTTCGGCAGTTGTATGTTGCCAGGGCTAAAGGTCGTCGTTTCTGGTAGCCGGGTCTCTGCCGGAGATTACCTAAAGCACCCCCTGCCCCACCGTTACCATGGCCGCTACCGGAGCCAGGAATAGCGGGGCCGCCGGGGACTAGGGGTCTGGGCTGTTGTTGTACATTCATTTATTTTTTTTTGATCTAGAACCGTTTGGGGGGAAAAAAACCGTAGTCGCCACGCTTGGCAGGCGGGTTGGCGACCGCAGTCATACCATGTAGTCCGCAGAGGACGCTGCTGCCCATCCTCCGGTTTATCCCTTAGTCGCTTCCTACGACACCCACGGGAAGAGAGGGGGTGGTGCTATTCTCGACCGGCACCACACGGCACTTATATTACATTACAATAAAATAATTAGGTATAACAAAATAAACAATTTAACAAGGAAATTACTAGCTATTCTTGTTCGTCTTCATTCATTATCGTCTTGTAGGTTAATAACAATAATGATATATGATTTCGTTTGAAAATATAATAATTATATCGACGTTTACATCATAAGTTATCGACATATGTGCGTGTTCCGGTGTAATTAAGACAACCGGTGAAATTACTAGCATAGAGGCATTCCACCTTAGCCAAAATCTCGAAGGCAGCTGAACCGATTTCGCTAATTGTTTTTATTGTATTTGTTACTGTCAGGAGAAGGTTTTTATGAAAGAAAAAAAATTAAAAACCCACCGGGAAAGACAGTAATTTGCAGCGGGGCGAAGCCGCTAGCGGGCCGCTAGTTATATACATAAAAGTAGTATGCTTAATGCTAGCAAATGTAAACAGCGCTGGGATTCTTTCTACACGGTAATAACGATACCGTCTTTGACGTGTTTCCGTATTGTCAACGTTTTGATAACTCTTATGTCATTTACAATAATAAACGTTTGTAAAACACGTCAAACGCGATATCGTTATAACGCAGTAGAATAGAGGCCCAGCTCATATTAAGGGATCCTATCATTTCATAACCAACGTTTCACAAATGATTCATTTCACAAACATTATCATTTTACAACCCTATTTTTTTTCCCAAACTGTAAATAATTCTTGATTTATTTTAGGACCATGGTGTAGAACGCTATAGGTTAGGTTAGGTTATTTTTATTTAAAAACCTGAAATATTTGTAGTTGCGAAACGATGAATTTGTCAAAAATTTGTCGGCGAAACGGCAGAAAACCTCATATTAAGAGGCCGTACACGAAATTTTGGTGGTTTTGCTTCTTTATGAGATTTTACAGTTAAAATACTGCTATTCTATAAGTTTGAATGCACATCATGAAATATCATTTCAGTTCTAATCGAATAAATGACTTACAAATAAATGAGGTACTTTTTCAGATTTATCGAGTATTAGGTTAGGTTATTTTAAAACATTATAATGTTGCTATTTTTTTTAATGTAATGGAGTGATTTTGAACTGAACTTTATTACTGTTGTTTTAAATTTATGAACGATAGTTTTAAGTAGTCGTAATCAAAAACAAAGTTTTGCCCATTTTCTGTAAAACTTTACCAAGTTAATATCTTTTTTAAACAAAAAAATATATGAAGGTGGTAAAAAGTAATTTATAAACTTTTTAGACAAATTTTACAGCAATAAATTGTAATTTTTTCATACCTTTTAGACGTCAAAACGATTCGTGAATATGCGATATTATAAACCTCTTAGAGCAAAATTCACCGGTTTCAGGTCGATGAATCAGTATCAAATAATATAAACAAAAAAGTAGCTCATACATTCGTTTAAAGTTGAAATTATCTTTCGTGTTGCGCATTAAAATTTGTAGAAGTAAAGTATTTCAACAGTAAAATCACGTCTGTAAAATCAGGTAAATCGGCGAAATCGGCAAAATTTCGTATACGGCCTCTTAAGCTAATATCACGCTTTTTACCATGCTGTTTTAGAGCATGTGTAACAGTAGCTTGATGATTTAAAGATTACAGGCAGATGCTGGACGCGGCAAGTTGAAGACAGGGCGTAATGGCACTCATTAGAGGAGGCCTATGTCCAGCAGTGGACTCATATAGGCTGATGATTATGACATTTTGGGTGATGGAAAAGAAAAATGTTAGTAGCTTTTGCATCTTGGCTAGGGCCCTAACTAAAAGATTGATGTATTCCATCTCTCTTTAGGGTTAGCAACGCTTTTTCCATCTCAAGATCGATGGACGCCGAGTATCACAAAAAACGTTAGGAGAAACGTAACGAGATCTTGGCTTTAAGCGTCGGCTTTACTTAGGGTCTTTACGTCATCTTGTTTTTACACGACTGCCCAATAAAAGGAGTGTAATATTTCAGGATTCTTGTATGTTTCATTTGTGAGTTTATTTTCTCCATTACCAGCTGTTACCCGCGTCTCCGTCTGCTTAGAAGTCGTTTATTGCTATTCCTTCAGAAAACTTAAAAAGTTTAAACTATCTCCATACCAAATTTAATCTAAATCGGTTCAATAGATCCAGATATTACCTCCTAAAACCTCACGAACTCACAAACTTTACCTCTTTATAAAACGAATATTCCTAATGTCTGAATCAAACAGGCGTATGGGGTATCAATATGATCGTAAAATTACCGCGAGTAACATAGACTATGTTTTATCTTACAGAAAAACCTTGTAATGGCAAAATAAAAAAAAACTAAGCTGTATTTTTTTATCATAAGACTAGGGTCCTATTGTAAGTCGTTTAACTTTATGTTGCATAGTTCCGCTTTCTGACAGAAGATGGCGGTAGCAGTCATTGTATATTTTTGTATTGAATATGAAATCGAAATTTCATGTCTTGTTTTTGATCATCGTCTTACAATTATGAGTACTATAAGGAATTAAGCAATAAAAAAACGCATGCCTTAAAATTATTTTTAAAACGCAATAACAAGCATTTCAATCAATGTGACAATATGCAAAAAGAAATCGGGAATCAAGAAAAATAAGAGCTATCATAACGTTAACGATACAATAGCATGTCAAAGACAATATGGTTTTACCTAGTTGAATATTTGCAATCTCAAGACTAAATTCTTAAGACTTCAATTCTAAGGCTGCGAATCCGTTGCCAACCCTAAGGACTAAGATGGAATGCCTCTATGCTAGTAATTTCACCGGTTCTTTTGTCTTATCCTGATACCGGAACACACCAAAGCGGACACTGCTGCTCGTCTGTAGGTTAGAGATATCTCTGATATCTCGGATCTTGCCCAAGGTCCTACCACTACTAAATCTTAGATAGTCGTGAATTCAAAATGGCTGCCGTCATACGAAAGAAGGCGGCCAACTGCAATGCAGTAGTGTAAGCATTCTATACTCTATTGGTAACTACATTAAGTTTAAAATGCTTATACAATTACTTCGCAGTTACCGGCCTTCTTTGGTCTTGGGTTCTGTAAATTATTGGGGTATTTGTGTTAAGAAGGGCAAAGCCATGTATTTAATGTTGGGCTTGCTAAGGATAGTGATAATAAACATGTAGTTTATAGAACCTAGATGTATTGTGTAATTGTATGATTATTTTATTATTAGACATTTCGTTTTTTAACCGATTTCAAAAAAGTTGACAACCAATTATTATTGTTTTAAAAAATTGCCCTCTCAATAAGTAAATTCAAAAGTTAACAAATTTGGTTTTTAATTCGAGAAAATAATTGAAAGAAAAACAAAAAGCATGAAGATTTTCTGCATCAAAAATCTGTTAACCTTTTTCAACACTTTGCAGGCTTCAAGTAGCTGTACTTACAATAATGTTATTTTGAAACCCAATTACTCGAAGTCGGCAGCACTCACAACTCATTGCAAACTTTTATCATCATACATTAACATAGAAAAGACTCATCTTTTACGAAAAAAATAACGGATATACAACCTTACCTGCAACCACACAGAGTTTAGTATGCTTCAGCTCTATTTGCCGATTCGCCTTTTATAAATTTGGATTTTTCAGAATTCTCCCGAGGATTTCCCTAAACTTTGGTCCACATGACGCACCGGTCTATTGGGATACATCACTAAAAGGTTTTTGGAGATTATACACGCCTAGGAAATGGAACTTTTTCCATATAGAGTGGTGATCTGGTAAAGAAAAAACAATAGATATTTGTGTAACAGCAAAGCTTGATTCTAATTTAAAAATTCACACGAGTAATTTTATACAAATTATTATGAAATGTTTTCCTTAAACGATAATAAAACCACCATTTTAAGGGATGTGATGCCAAGTAGATTGAGGACAATGTAAATAAATGCTACCTTCCCTACAGGCAGTTTGATGGGTGTGTGATGATTTGCAAAAAAACGAATTGCATAATTTCCACCTGTATAATAAACCCATTACATAACACTTAAAATGTATAACTTCTTAAAACATTATGGGCTGTAGGTTAAAAACAAAGACAATTTTAACGTCTTTGACTTCTACTGATTTGGTCACAGATCTACCCTAACCTAACCTAGTAAGAAAAAAATGAATTAAAATGCATAACATTAAAAAAAAATATATGATTAAATATCCATATGACATATGACAGTATGGCTGATAAAATTGGGTGTCTATCATTTCATCGAATGTATCATTTCATCGAATTTCATTTCATCGAACGCTATTTTCTGCTGAAATCATAATGTTTTCAGGGTATCTTAAACATCTAACCTAACCTAACCTACGAAATGAATGTTTAAGATACCCTGAAAACATTATGGTTTCAGCAGAAAATAGAGTTCGATGAAATGAAATTCGATGAAACGATACATTCGATGATGTAAAATTCGGTAAAGTGATGAGTTACCCTGATAAAATTATACGCTTTTTTATGCTAAACGTTTATTATGCTTTCCGAACGAAGTTATATGAATTTATGCATGTCGGATAAGTACACCCACCGCATCTGTATCAGGTTTTGTGAACTCCCTGTACTCTGACAATGTCAAGACGCAAAGGCCAGTGTGAACGTTTCATTAAATTTTAAACAATGGTTAATAACTGCAGTCCTTTGTCAGAGCTACCTTTCATTTACCTGTGAGCCTGTGACAGACTTCCTCCGCTTTTCAGCTGGGGATAATTGGCTTATACAGGATGGGGGAAGCTTTTTGCGTCCAATGTGATCCAATATATTAAGTAGTAAAATAGTGCCGGGTTTATTATTAAATTGTTATTACGATGAAAGTCGTATGTTTGTTTCTTTTAGTAATTTTAAAGGTTCTCTGCCTTTTCGCCGACACATCTTTGTCCTGAAATAAATCCAGAATTATTTACAGTTTCGGAAATGACCGCGGGTTGTCAAATGATATGTTTGTAAAACGAATCATTATGTTGGTTGGTTCTCTGCCTTTTTGCCGACAAATCTTTGACAAATGCATCGTTTCGCAACTTATTCATTTACCAACCCGCTTTTTTTCTGTAATTACAAATATTTCAGGATTTTTATAACACTAACCTAACCTAACCTATAGGGTTCTACACGATTGTCCTGAAATAAATTCAGACTTATTTACAATTTCGGAAAAAAACGCGGGGTGTCAAATGATACGTTTGCGAAATTAATCATTTGTGAAACGTTGGTTATGAAATGATAGGATCCCATTTTGGTAACCGATCTGAAACTGAAACTAAGAACGTTTACCCGCTGTTTCGTTTGTCCAAATTTTCATAATTTAGAAAGAATATTTTTTTCTGAAATAGTTTGAAAAGCTAATGGGTTCAGAAAAAATGTTTTTCTAACATACTAAAATTCAGATGAACGAAACAGAGGCAAATGTTTTAAGGTTACCATTTATATTTAATGAAAATACGTGTATCATTACAATGTTAAGGAAATTACTTACAAGATAAACGTCACACGTAAAGATCCATTTAAAATTAACTTCAAAATGTTGCAAAAACAAGTATCGGAATAATGTGTTGAGTATCAAAAAACGTTTCAGGAAAAGAAGTTTAGTGTTCACTTAATTACTAGGTACTAATATGGTTATAGAAATTTTATGTAACTTTTTTTATGTTTTTTGAGGTAGGTAACTACATTACTGAAATAATAAACACTCCTGTAGTGTCTATATTTATCACCTACAATAACAATCGAACTCCCGTGTGGTTGCCGTCTCTTCCCGTGAGTCTTCCCGTGGATGTCGTAAGAGGCAACTAAGGGGATAAGGGCTTGTAATACTGTTAGGCGATTGGCTTGCAACCTGTCACTAATACACTAGCACACTTCTTAGCCTGTTTGTGCAAAATGTGGTTACAGAATTATAAACAAGTCTTTTTAAAGTTGTTGGTATTTCTGTAGCTCTGCCTATTCCACTCTGGGAATGAAGGCGTGATGTAATGTAATAACAATAGAAATCACTGACTGTGAATTGATATTAATTGAAAAGCCAATTACGTCAACGTTCTGTGTCACAGAGAGACAGAGTCATTGTTAAAATGTCACGGCTGTCTGTGATTGGCTGATTCATAATTGAATTTGAAATTCTCAAAGGAAATTAGGTTCACATGCCACCCACATGTCCTCTCAATTCGGAAGTGTTTCCCTGGCGCTAATCGAATTAACAAGCAAATGGAGCACTTTCGATAATATAACCATGACATGTATTTACGTATTGTCACTTAATCTATAGAATTGATTGATGTGTGACACAAAAAAGCCGGGCAAGTGCCAGTCGGACTTAAAAAAAAAATTATAACTGGTTCACCTACAGAAAACATATCTAACACTTTAAATAGACATTACATTTCTGTCTTACTGCTTATACCGGATGTTCCCTGTAATAGGAGCAATATATTGCGGGATCGTTTCTACTCTATAAACGTAGCAACATTTGTTCTTTAAAAAATATTATGCTATTTATTATTTGTTTTTTTTTCGAACAAACTAAAAATCATTTTCAATGTACTCCATCCAATAGTATAGTTAACATCTCCTGTCAGCCTATAAACTTCGTAGTATTCGCAATACTTTGCTTACTTGGAAAATCTAAATTCATTATTATTTACTTAACAAAAGTTGTAGAATAAATGTTGTTACGTTTGTGGTGTGGAAACGATCCCTAAATTTATTGCTCCTATTACAGGCAACACTTGGTATGTAGGTCTATTACAGACGTGCACAAAATTCAAATATACTATTTTATAAGAATAAGAATATAAGACTTAAAAGAATGTAAAACTGTATTTAGGGACGAAGTTGACTTTGCCGTTGAAAACCTGTTGTCTCCATACATCGACATAGGTCGCGATTAGTTTACCACCTGCAAATAATTATGTAATCGCAAAAAATATATTTTGTCCTTGAGCAACAAATTATCGATTTTCAGATCTTACTTGTGCTGTAAGGATTCTAGGTCTAGAAGAAGTAGCAGGAGAAAACTTCGACTCTGTTTAACATTTTGTGTATATTCTTTAATTAAGGTTTTTGACAGTTGTTATGTATCGAATTGTCACCAGAATATTTCACTTTATTGACAATGACAGGTGACATTTCAGTGTACATGCAGCTTCAAAAACCTAGTGATGTAATAGCGTGTTAGCTTTGCAATGTATACCAAATTGTCACCTGTCACCTGTCACGTGTCTTGGATGTTTTTTATGTATTTAAGTATATATTTCCCTATCTAAGTATATTTGTCGTTGTCTAGTTCCCATAGTACAAGCCTAGAGCTTAGTTTGGGACTAGGTCAATTTGTGTGACATTGTCCCGTGATATTTATTTTATAATCTTTATTTGTTGCAGCTAACACGACAGACCTAGGCGTGTTGGACCCATCTCTGTACAAAGCGGATTGCCTGGACGAGGACCTACTCTGGCCGGAAGGACACGTGGTAAGTCCCGTCCCTCCATTGTATTGCCATAATAAATTCAAATCCGATTATAAAGTTGCCTAATTCGGCAAATAGAAAGGTCGTGACGGATTTCCACGAAAATTAAATTGCTTTAAATTTGAGGTTATATTTGCCACATTAAGTATGTATTTGAAAGTAAATGAATGTCTGGAATATGTATAGTGTCTATAGAAATATACATTTGAAACGCTTATACACCGTGTTTTTTTTGATTTACGATAACTTTAAGGGCACGTTCTTCAAGTCAAATTAAGCTAATTTCCCGAAGACAGACATATGATAACTCGTACGGTTATAAAGATATTCAATTATTAAAATTAATCAGTTAATCACGTTAAACTAATGTAAAAGGCTCTTAATTGATACCTAACAATTTTCTTTTAATTACCTATTATGAGTAAAGAGTTTTCAATTGTTAGGTCGTGCACCTGTCAAGTGTTATCTTTACTTGTGTGTGTGTATGTCACGCTGACTTGACGTATTTGACACTAACTATGAGTTAACTCTAAAGACCCTTTTAGAATGATTGAAGACACAACATTTAATTACTTTGTTCTAAACAATATTTTTTTTTTTTTTTTGCAATATTTTAAAATCTAATGTACCACGTAGTTTCTATACGTGTACCTAACAATATGCCGAAGTTATCGTAAATAAAAAAAAACACGGTGTATACATATGTATATTATATATATTTTCTCTCATCTTGTTCGCGTTCAGCTACGATGTAGGTACACGCCAGGGTTCAGCTAGCGGATGAGTCCTCTTTGAACTCACACTACAGCGCAACGTCTCTCGCTGATTCTACTCTGTCAAAATGTTTGATAATGTTTGTGTTTCAGTGTGTTTTTGACAAATAAACACAACATTTCCAGGACTTTACGAGGCCATCTAATTTTACTGTTCCTTTTCGGTAGTACTTTATTTATACGGATAATACTTATAAAGGGTGTACAAATAATGATTTCGAATTTGAATATTTAAGACTAGGTTGACTAGGTGTCGTGTAATAAGTAGTTTGTGTATGAAAAATTAAAAAAAATATGAAAAAATGAAATGAAAATAAGTTTCTTTAACGCACACAAAAAACAACAAAAGATATTTATATACTTTACATACAAGATCAATCATACAACATTGGGTGAGTTGTTTTGCGGCGTTAAAAAGGTCGCAGTTCAGGATGTCTAAGTTATCACACAATTAAGCAAATAAGCTAACTAGAAGGCATTAAATATAACATTGGTAGGAAATTAAGAGAAAAAAATACTAATAAAAACGAAGACAAAGTTGAGTGTAATTATCCGAAAAAATCGTAGATCTAAAATTAGCAGCTAGCCACCCTCTGCGCTGCTAAAAAGTAAGCTTTCAAACAAGATCGAAAAGTGCCTAAATATGTATGTAAATACTTTATCTTGACTTAAGGTTATAGTGGAAGGGCGAAACCTAAGAAGAGATTGATGGATGGGTGAAGAGCGATATGATAAACAAAGAAGTGAATAGTGAGATGACGGTTAATGGGATATTCGGGAGAAGAACACCGACCCGAATGATTGCGATAAGGGCATGATGATGATGATGATGTAACTTATCCCTAACTACAACTGTAACTAGTAGATTACAGGTATTACTAGTACTGCTACTACTACTACAGATACTACTAGTGTAACTAGAAGATAATTAGGGTAGTTTGATTTTGACACACGCTCAACGTCGCACACGAATATTTAGTAATAACATTTCCGCAAAAGTTCGCAGTTGAAACAACAGCGCATTAAACCACGCCTTGTATGAAACATAATATTTTACATTGTCCACGGCATTATGTTTCTACAGGGTGCCCAGAAGTCTAAACTAAACTGCAATATATTATATTTATTTTAGGCCCCGTGTGTTTGCTGGGTTAGAATAGTGCCACTCCATATCTTCCTGTGGATGTCGTAAGACTAAGCTAACTAAGGGAATAAGGTCTTGTAGTACTGTTGGGCGATAGGTTTGCAACCTGTCACTAATACACTAGTAAACTTCTTGGCCTAATCGTGCAAAATGTGGTTAAAGAATAATAAACAAGTCTATTTAGAGTTGTTTGTATTTCTGCAGCTCTGCCTTCCCCACTCTGGGAATTAAGGCGTGATGTTATGTATGTATATATTTTAGTTAGATGCTCAAAGAATTGCGGTTTATTGCGGTTCCAAAACATGGCATGGTTGGCAGCACGTAATAGGTTCTCAATATTGTGGCAATTCATTGAATTACACCATAAATCCAAATAGTTTTTATGATCACTTGACTAGCAATCGACTATTTACAAGACTAATAAATACTCTTATTGGTTTAGGTCTTTGTATGAAATGTTGATTAAATCTTCAGCTTTTAGTAAGTTTATAACGACACGTTAGCCTAGCTAGTTAGTTAGTTCCCGAGTCTTTGATGTATTTATCTATATTAGTATGTTTATCGTTGTCTAGTAACCCATAGTACAAGCCTAGAGTTTAGTTTGGGACTAGGTCAATTTGTGTGAGATTGTCCCCTGATATATATTATTATTATTTATAAATTTTTTGGTGTTTTAGTTTCCATTTTTTATTGATCCAAAGCATCAAGGTTGTCAAACGTCTAACTCCTAGAACAACCTGTATGTTAAACGTTGTCCATAAAACCAGACATTATGTTTTCATTGCCAGGGTTGTAAAAGTTGTGTATGCTTAGCTCAATGAATATTTATATCAGGTACGTGACATTTTTTATTGTTTTCTTACATGCTGCTGTCATTAATCGACGTTAAATACAAACACCTCATGTCCTTTATATCAAATCGAAAGGATATAGAAAAAAAAAGCGGCCAAGTGCGAGTCGGACTCGCCCATGAAAGGTTCCGTAGCAGCAAGTAACATTATATAAAAGTTCGTTGTAGCTTTGATCAATGTTTTTATGACGTATTAAAAAATAACTACTTACTAGATCTCGTTCAAACCAATTTTCGGTGGAAGTTTGCATGGTAATGTACATCATATATTTTTTTTAGTTCTATCATTCGACACACATTTCAACACTTTGGAAGTGTCTCTCGCGCAAACTGTTCATTTTAGAAAAAAATGATGTTAGTAACTTCGATATCATTTTTGAAGACCTATCCATAGATACCCCACACGTATGGGTTTGATGAAAAAAAAAAATTGAGTTTCAGTTCTAAGTATGGGGAACCCCCAAAATTTGTTTTTTTTTTCTCTTGTGTGAAAATCTTAATGCGGTTCACAGAATACATCTACTTACCAAGTTTCAACAGTGTAGTTCTTATAGTTTCGGAAAAAAGTGACTGTGACATACGGACGGACAGACAGACAGACACGACGAATCTATAAGGGTTCCGTTTTTTGCCATTTGGCTACGGAACCCTAAAAACATAATATTCGAGATTGACGAAAACGATAAATTGAAAACTTTTCTAAAATAATAATTGCCCTCTTCTTCAGCCTATGGTCACCCATAGCACAAAGAAGGGCTCCTCATTTGAAAGAAAGAAAAAACATTTTATTTGTGACAAATAGACGAACAAAAAAAACGGGGAAGAGCATGTCACGACATTTTAAATTCGTAATATGCGCTTTCATTTAATTGTTTTTTTCAGAATTTTAGTATTTGTAGTTTTGGCTGGGGGGGAGGGGCACTTGACTCAAACAAAAAATAGATCATTATTCTAATAAAAAATAATTGTAATTAATCGAAAAATGTTTTTTTTATCCATAATATTTTTGAAAGAGTTATCCAATGACACCCCACACTTTAAGGTAGACGAGAAAAGAAAAGTTTTTTTTCCATTTTATTGTACCACTTTGTTGGCATGACTAATATTTATATTCATACCAAATTACAGCTTTCTAGTATAAAGACTCTGCGCTGCGCAGCCTGCGGATGGACGGACGGACGGACGGACGGACAGACGGACATGGCGAAACTATTAGGGCTCCTAGTTTGACTACGGAACCCTAAAAAGGAACAAAATACTGGCATAGACAAAAGGCCTATTGTCACGAAATGGTCCCAGTGTGGCATTAAAACCAGCGCTGGTCTTCCGTTGGAACCATCCAAAATAAAACCACGGCAGATCACATACACAGCACACGCAGTTAGTATAGTACTAAAATAAACCATGCAACTCTGCCCGATGTTGTGTAATTAACATAGCTCGGACTAACCATAGCAAAACAAGTACAACTCGGAAATGGAAAAGGATGTAATAGAGTCCAAATTATGAAGAATATTCATAATTATATTTTTAATTGGGGTTGTTTTATTGGTTAGGCGATGGGCTTGCAACCTGTCACTAATACACTAGTAAACATCTTAGCCTAATTGTACAAAATGTGGTTACAGAATTAACCACAAGTCTTTTAAGAGTTGTTGGTATTTCTGTAGCTATGCCTACCCCACTTTGGGAATGAAGGCGTGATGTTATGTATGTATATTTTTAATTATATACAACCGTTAAATTTAAGTTTTTAGGGTATTTACATTAACATTTAGCTTAATTCTGACGGTTGAGTTGAACGTCAGCAACCATCAACATCTGATACTCCATTAACTAGAGCAAAATGTATTTTTTTTGTGAAGTAATTACATTAAGCTCAAAATAGTTCTTAGCCCACTTCTTCACCTTTTTTAATTTCACCGTACTTACAATATTTAGATAAACGATATAAAGTTCTACAAATTATAGCTGTCATAAATTGCTGCAGGAACGTCACGTGAAAATGCCACTAAACTAGGTCAAATGCTAATTGCGAAAATATCTTCTTTACATAATAATAGCCAAACTCTATTGCATCTTGTTCTATTTCCGTATTTTGTTTTGTTATGATCCGAGCTATGTTAATTAATTGCCCTACCTTGTGTTATAAAATTTTATGTAACGTGCCCATGTAAATTTAAAAAAACGTCACAAATCTCCATGTTACGTGTCCCAAACTGACCTTTCATTTTGATTTCCCTAGGGTCGCGTGTGGTTCACACTGAAATACGAATCCACGACTGAAAGGTTGCAAGTACACGTCATCAAGGTGAAACACCTGCCTTCCCGCACCCTTGCTTTGGCCAACGCATGTGATCCTTACGTCAAGTAAGTACCTTATTTTATTTTTAACTCACCATATAAAAGAGGTTCTTGTCTACTGTATGGTTTTTTTTGTATGCTCACCGATTTCTGTATCAATTCTGGACCGGACTAATTTCTCTTTTTTCGAAAAGTTATCCTGAGGTGGTTACATTGTCACCAAGTCAGGATCTGGTGTGATTTACAATAATGGCGTCTGAGTATTAAACGATTCTAAAACACGTGAAACGCAATATCGTTATAACGCAGTAGAATAAAGGCCTAGGTCAAACCCCTTTGGGTTTCGCCGCATTTTGGCAAAAACCCGCGCTAAAATTTTATTGTCATTTAAAATATCCTTACCCATAATTATCTTGTGCAATAAACGTCTTAATACGTTCACAATAAAGAATATAGTGAGAAGTATAATATGAAGAGACTTAACGAGCCGCTATTACTTCCCCGGCGTCCTTCGTCATTTGCTATAATTCTGTTCCCATCTGACACATTCTTGGGAAAAACTTGTGGGCGGGGATTAATGTGAGTGTTATTTTGATAAAAGAAGATGTATTGTTTTCACTTCACTTTTATTTGTACAGTTTTACTCAGTACCAGGTAAATTCTTTATACACATTTTATAGAAAGTAAATAAATAACATCATCTTACAATTAGTAATAATGTCTACACGTTGGCCTCGTTGGTAGTGACCCTGCCTACGAAGCCTGCCAGTACTTGTTCCTGAGTCTTGGATGTTTTCTATGTATTTAAGTATATATTTCTCTACACAAGTGAGTTTATCGTTGTGTAGTTCCAATTGAGCAACTAGCTTTAGATACTCATATTTGTAACGCAATATTTAGATTTATTTAAAAAAGAAAACAAAGGAATTGTAATGATCATACCTGGGATCTGGGAAAACTCTGGGCAAGTTCTAGGGATTTGATATCGATAAAAAATATGTCGATGTTAAATACTGTTTATGACACCATGAAAAAAGTAAACAGTCTTATAAAAGGTGAGGAAATTTCAGTAATCAACATAAATGAGAAATTGGCTTTGAGTCATTATAAATATTTTAAGAATGCCCCGTTAACCACTGTGGACGTTGAGAGAACGTTGAGCAGTTCAAAGTCGATATTTTGATCTCGACGGCAATCATTAATACTGACGAATATGGAAAACATATTGATTGTATATTATGAAAATGATTTAAAATTAACCATAAAAATACACGTTTTAATTTGTTTTGACAAAACATGCAGTGCTTCTAATTTCTTAGTGTCTTTTGGCTAACTTTCGGTGTCTCACTAGTACTTTTATCTGACAGTATATTTGTCACTCGTGTTTCATACAAAAACGGAGCTTAATGAAGAAAAATAATGACAGAAATATTTTAGAAAAAAAGGAAAGTGCGCAAAATTTTACTGAAAAAACTTGTTTAAAGTATTAGCGGAAATAGTGTCAGTTTATTTTCCTCCCATGGCTAGCACTCTAACAGATTGGTTTCACCAGTTTATGATCAGCCTGTATTCAACGTCATCTGGGTCATCTCGTCATGGCTGTTCTATTTCCATCTCTTTTTTTATGGCATAGAGACGGCAAACGAGTACACACTTAATCACACCTTATTTCAATAGGATAAGATCCAAAAGTGTATACATATCTGAAAACTCGACTGTACACGCAGCCTGATGGTAAGGGGGATGACCCATATACAATTATCTTATCTGACAATTATTTTAACTCGACGCAGCTAATATTATCCGGCGAGTTTGGGTAGTCCCTTTAGAGCGTACAAATATTTTAGCGCGTGTGTCTTTAATCTATTTTATTTTACCTTATGAAGACGTGCAAATTCATTATATTTCATGGAATATTGTGTATTTTTTTACAAAATAGTTGTATCACATTATAATTCGGATTGACACAGAACTTATAAAATGTTTTCATACTTAACAGGATCCAACTGATGCCGGACGAGAGAAGAGTGCTCCAGACGAAACAAAAGAAAAAAACTTGCAACCCCGTGTTTGACGAGACCTTTGTGTATCAAGTAAGTCCTGTGTTATTTGTGGTCTCTTTTGCAATTACTTTGTTTTGTTATATTTTGTACCATGCCGTATAAAAAATATATCTCTCTCAACACTTCTCGAAACTATGATTATTTTTTAAATATCACTTTTTTGACAGGCCGTTTTCATCACTACACGTATTAAACAAAGTCGCTTTCCGCTGTCTGTCTGTCCCTACGTATCTTTAAAACTACGCAACAGATTTTAATGCAATTTTTTAGGGGTTCCGTAGCCAAATGGCAAAAAACTGAACCCTTATGGATTCGTTATGTCTGTCTGTCTGTCCGTCCGTATGTCACAGCCACTTTTTCCGAAACCATAAAAACTATACTGTTGAAACTTGGTAAGTAGATCTATTCTGTGAACCGTATTAAGATTTTCCCATAAAAATATAAAAAAAAAAACAATAAATTTTGCGTGTTCCCCATACTTAGAACTGAAACAATATTTTTTTTCATCAAATCCGTACGTGTGGGGAATCTTAAAAAATGATATTGAGGTTCCTAATATCATTTTTTCTGAACTGAATAGTTTGCGCGAGAGACACTTCCAAAGTGGTAAATCGTGTGTGTGTCCTTTGTAACTTCTAAAATAAGAGAATGATAAAACTAAATAAAATATATGATGTACATTAAAATGCAAACTTCAACCGAAAATTGGTTTGAACAAGATCTAGTAAGTAGTTTTTTGTAATACGTCATAATTCGTCTTGCTACTAGGGGAACCCTTCATGGGCGAGTCCGACTCGCACTTGGCCGCTTTTTTATTACATAGCGATTCAAGAAGAAGGTCTAATATGTATAATACTTTAACCTTCTTATTTCTGTAGGAGAACGCATCGAAAGTTTATTTAATTTATTATTATTATTTTATTTATTTGCTCTTGTTTATTAGAAGTTTCGACACTTTTTTCTGCTTACCTACGCATGATATATACATATATTTTAAATTTTATTAATTGATTTATATAATGCTAAAATAAGTTCTATCATTGTAATAAGCAATATTTAAAAAAAAAACTGACTGTTGAGTTTCTTGTGGATGACGTAGAAAAATGTTTTCGCTATAAAAAAATATATCGATGTTACTGTCAAGTTCGGGATGTTGTTCAAAATTAATAAATCATAATTTTTCTCTTTACATTTTAAAATAAAAACAAGCAGATATTTTTATTTTTTTTATATTTGTCTTTAGTAACGATTGCCGTCTAGATGAAAATTTTCACTTTTACACGTACTCGTAACAGTCTCTCAACGTCCACTATGGTCAATGGGACATTCTTTAAATATTGAAAACCAAACCTATTTTCAGAATCGTCTAAATTACACTGGACATTTGAACATGGCCCTTTTTGGTTTATATTCATCTGGCATAACTGATTTTGGCTTAATCATCATTTGGCATAATCATCATTTGGCATAGTTTTTTTCTGAAACCGTGTAAAATAAAACTAACGTGACATTTTAAATAATCCTGAAAATGAAACGGTCTTAAAAAAATGTGTGCCAAATGATGATTATGCCAAAAAAAGTTCTGCCAGATAAAAGGGAACCCGGACCTTTTTATCTTAAGAGTAGCAGAGATTTTTAATAAATATAAATGTTTATCGACATGTTATTTATCGATATCAAATCCCTAGCCCGTGCCTCGACTTAGCACACTTAGCTTATAAATGATTAACGTTAGGTAAATGGCTGACCTAAATTGGAATTAAGTATCTCATTCTGAAATTCCTACGCGTAATTTAATATTGCAAGGCGTATATTGTAATCTGATCACGTTTTACCTTTTGTTTACGGCTCCTATGTTTTTAATAAAATTCGGTGTATATTGTTATTTTAAGTAACAGATTCATTACCTCACGTCTTCAATAAACCAAAAAACCGGCCAAGTGCGAGTCGGACTCGCGCACGAAGGGTTCCGTATCATTATCTATACAACCACGGTGTCTGTATCAAGATCGAGCAAAAAACGGCAAAAAAACACTGTTGTTGTACGGGGGCGCGCCGTAAATATTAATTTAATTTAAATTTAATTATTTATTCTAAAAGTGAATATACAACTAAATACTCTGTGAATATTTCAAGTGTCCACCTGTTGCCGTTATTAATATCGAGCAAAAAACGAAAAAAAAACACGTTTGTTGTATGGAAGCCCCACGTAAATATTTATTTTATTTTGTTTGTTGTATCTGTTGTTGAAGCGGCAACAGAAATACATCATTTGTTAAAATTTCACCTGTCTAGCTATCACGGTTCTTGGGATGGCCTGGTGATAGACAGGCGGAAGGACAGACAGCGAAGTCTTAGTAATAGAGTCCCGTTTTTACCCTTTAAGTACGGAACCCTAAAAAGGAACGTAAACATTTTTAAATTTTATGTGCGAGAGCAGGAGTAAACGAAAAAGATGATGTTGAGAAATTTAAAACTCGTGGCGCGAAGTAACAAGATGGAATTTTACTTTGTTACGTAGATTAAAGGGTTTTGTAGTCAACTTGGAACCCTTATAGTTTCGCCATGTTTGCACAAAACTATTAAAGTCACGAAACTGTAATTTTATAGACATATAGATACTGTGCACAAGTTAAAACAAGAAAATGTTTGTATGCTTACATTTTTTTTAGGGTTCCCTTCATCTGGCATAACTTTTTTTGGCATAATCATCACTTGGCATAATCATCATTTGGCATACAGTCTTTTTTTTCAGAAACCGTATACTTTTCAGGATTATTTAAAATAGCATTGCATAGAACCTAATGAGGTTAGGTTTATTTTATAACAATCCTGAAAAGTATACGGTTTCTGAAAAAAAATACTGTATGCCAAATGATGATTATGCCAAAAAAAGTTATGCCAGATGAATGTAAACCTTTTTTTTATAATGCATCTTTATATTTAAAATCAAACGGATAAGATCACAAGGATAAGTTTAACTCGGACGCCATTACTGTCAAGTAAATAAGATCTATCATAACGTTGTCAATACGATATCAATATGTGTAAAGTAAATGTAGAATGAGGTTTCTAATAAAACGGATGGAATTAACACAACCGTCTGGCAGTTTATGTCAATCCTGTACAGTCACCAGCAATAATATATTATCTAACTTTGGGCCCAAAAATATCTAACACGCTCTTATCCCTCCAGTAATAAAGACGTGTCAGATATTTTTGAGCCCAAAGTTAGATAATATATCTGGTGACTGTACATTAACAATAAAGACAAAGTTAAAATACATCTTGTCTATGGCCACCCTCGCAAAACATAAACATGAAGCGGTAATGTCACAACAGATTAATATTTATTTTATGAATTTAATTCGAAGAGACCCATTAACGTCACTGGAGACCGAAAATGACAGTTCCCTCGGTCAACGCATAAGTTTAATTAATCAGCGAATAAATGATGCCAGGATCTCCGGTATATGCCACAGGCCCCTTTTTTAGATATTCCTTTTTATTTTTACCTTAGTTACTGCCCTTTTTAGGGTTCCGTACCTACAGAAACGGAACCCTTTTAGGATAAGTTTGTTGTCCGTCCGTCCGTCTGTCTGTCAATACCTTTTATCTCGGGAACGTGTGGAAATTAAAATTACATACTCAAGTCTACAGTCCCTTGAAGCTGAGGAAAAAGGTAACTTCTAAGTAAACGTTAAAAAAGATGTTTTTTTTTTAGAGTACTTGCCAATGACCTAGTATCATGAAATTAGGCAATAAGGAAGGTTTTACAGCACAAATAAAGGAAAAAATCCGAAAACGGTAAATTATTTGCAGTTTGTAAACTAATCGTGACCTTCGTCGATGATGGAGAGTTTTTTAACGGCAAAGTTTTTTTTTCATATTTTTCACGGAACCCTCGGTGCGCGAGTCCGACTCGCACTTGACCGGCTTTTTTGTAAATGAACACCCTTATATTGTGATGACAAAGGAGGTTCGAGCCGTTTTAGAATTTATTAAACTTCTGCCTCACCAGTTTTCTATAGAAGTAGATCTTTCATTCTTTTTGGCATTTTTCAGGTTGATCCTCAGAAAACCTTTATTTTGCTAAGTGACTTCAAAAAAGGAGCAGATCAGTTCGTTGCGTTCTTTTAATATAAAGGATATATTCCTTTATAATTATAATTATATATTTCCGTCAAATTATTTTTATGGGTCGGCAGTTGCCTCTTCTGTTCAAATATGTAGTTATTAGTCATAAACAGAGAAAGGAGACCAAGCTTCATTAGTATCATACTAGATCCCGTTAACATCGTGTTCGTGTTACAAGCATACATTGTACCTACTCGTTAACAAAATTGTATATAATGCGCCATTACTGTCGTAATAAAGATCTATCTTGACGTTTATGTGCTGTTGTACTGCTAATTGGCAAACACCGGATTGACGGGGGCAAAATTGTACCAGTGCTAGTGATTCATTAAACATCGACCAAGTTCATCGACATCGACAAAAAACAATTTCAATCATCGAAAAGCCAAGTTTGAACACCTTTTAATTACCTATGTGCCAACCTCTAATATTTATACTTATCGCAACTATAAACAACCGGTATCTGACATTGGCTCTGGACTCTAGTCACTTTTGACAACTATTCAAGTTACATTGAATAACAATTTATGAACCTTTTACTTTTTAAGATGTTTTAAAATGCCTTGCAAGAAAAATATCGTTTATCTTCATGGACAGCTGATCATTCAGATGTAGACGATAAAGGTACGACTTACTTTTGCAAGAAATGTAAAATCCATATGTCACGAAAAAAGTTGTCGATAAACGTAGTCGATGTTTAATGAATCACTAGCACCGGTACATTTTTGCCCCTATCAATCCGGTGTTTGCTAATTAGTTTACTATGAGCTACAATCGAATACAAAAGGTCGCAATAAAACCAAAGAAGATAGAATAAATAAATAATTACAAACATCTTTATTGTGCAATAAACAAAACGGCAATTTTTAGAGTTGATAGTATTTCTGTACCTCATTCCTACCCTGGGAATCAAGGCGTGATGATATGTATGTATTATCCCTTTTATGTTTTATACATATATACATAACATCACGCCTTGATTCCCAGAGTGGGGTAGGCATGAGCTACAGAAATACAAACAACTCTAAAAAGACTTATTCTGTAACCACATTTTGCACATTCAGGCCAAGATGTTTCCGGTGTATTAATGTCAGGTTGCAAGCCCATCGCTTAACAGTACTCAAGCCCTTATTCCCTTAGTGGCCTCAAACGTCATCCACGGGAAGACATGGAGTAGCACTATTCTAACCCGGCAAATACACGGGGAAGGTGGTAGGTATTTAATTTAATCTTAACTACCATAGCTTAGCATAGGAACTCTAGACGGACTGTGGGTTACCACCCATGCTTAGTTGCTGTGCCTAAGATCAGAACCAAGCGCTTCGAATCTACTTTCTTAATGCGCACAGCCAGGATTTGGGACACCCTGCCGATGTCCGTATTTCCGTGAGCGTTTGACCCGGTGTCCTTCAATAATAGGATTAATAGGTGCCTTCTGGGTAAACTCGCTTCATCGTCGACCCTGTCCTGACTTTCTGGTCTCGACTTTTTATAAAATAGCTTTGACGTGTTATGGTATTGTTTTTAACTCGGCCACCATTACTGTCAATTAAATAAGAGCTATCATAACGTTAACAATATGGAAACACGTCGAAACAAGATGGTTTAATCGTGTAGAATGCACAGGATACGTTTAAGAACTGCTTCGGATTCTTAATACGAACCAATTCATTAGGTACTTCTAATGAAGTCTTCCGAGAGTTCTAAGTAATTACTCTAATTACACTATTAACTCAAACAACTTCTCCAGTTTAATGATGATTATTCAGGCAAGTAGTGAAATAGTAGATGACATACCGAGGGGATAAAACACTGTTTTATGTCACAAGCGCGATATTGAATTCTGAACATAACGAAAGACTTTTAAAGAGTTATGAGCTAACTCGGGGCTTCTAACCTTTTTCACCAGGACCACAGAAATAATGTGAGGTAGGCGTCCCGTATTCTCACACTACAACACTAAATAATTCCAATAGATACCACCTGGTAAACTGGACGGCCTTACCCTGAAGCTGTCGGTGCTGGACTCCGGTCGTGTTGGCAAGGGGAAGCAGCTGATCGGCCACCTCATCCTGCCCCTCACCGAGCTCGAGGGCATAGCTCCTGACGAGGAACCACAGCTCTACAAGATGGATATCGAAAAGGTTTTTATAAATAAATATCACAATGACACACAAATTGACCTAGTCCCAAACTAAGCTCACTTGTACTATGGGTACTAGACAACGATAAACTTATTTAAACAGAAAAACATATACTTAATCTCATCACACAAATACCTCCCCTTACAGGGATTTGAACCCAGGACCTTTAGCTTTAAAGGCAGGGTCACTACCAACTAGGCTAGCGTGTCGTCTTTCTTTTTTGTTTATGATTTAGAAGGGAACGAGTACATCTTTATTCTTAAGACTGCTTAGCCTATGAGCTTCATAATCACAAGCCAAATCTTGAGATTGCAATCTTAAGATAATTATCTGAGGATTATAAATGCGTTGCCAACCCTGAGGACTATGATGGAATGCCTCTATGCTAGTAATTTCAGCGGTTGTCTTATCCTCACACCATAACACTGATACGAAGATAGCTTCTTGGAGGTAGGTTAAAGGATAAGATGGTGGTAGGGCTTCTGACTGACCCTGAACAAGGTTGTTTAATACAATTATAATATAATAAATACTTTTTTATTTCTTACTGCAACATTTACTTAAAGCTTTCGTTAAGAGATATCTGAAAAACTAGAATATAATTTACTCATACATAAGTAATTATTAATGAACGTGTGAGTACTGAGTATACTCATCTTGCAGTAAGTACCCTCTTTCCTTTGATCCATTTTTTCCTATCAGTTGCTTGGGGATGATATCACAATATATAAAGTTCAAAATACATAATGGGTCATAAGTCATAATTCATAATAGTCATAATATACAGAGCATTTTTTTAATAGGTGCACAAATTTTTATATTTGCTTAGCTATAGTTAATCAATAACACATGTTGTGTTATTTTTACTCTAGCTTAAAAAATATTAGAGATACTGTCGATTCAATGATTCCACTAACTTAACGATATTCATGGACCCTCTATTGCAGGGGTGCGAGGAGAGGGGAGTGTTGTTAAGTAGTTAATAAATTAAATTTCAAATTTAGAACATCAGTAGGAGAGGGGCTTGTTGTCTGATAAGCTGTACATGAAATTTCAAATTTCGAATATCAGTACAGTGTTTCGCATACCTACAGCTTGACAACCCATGTAATCATCTCTAGTGTGACTTTGTGTCTACACGAGAAAGTAAAAGAGAGATAATTTGCAACATTTTTTTTTTTTTTGAACTCCTTTTACTGTCGTAATATATTATATTAACGATACAAAATCATATGTTATAATTTGTGCACTGATAAAAAAACTACCCTGTACAGTATAATGGTTTTATTCTGTAACCGTTAACTTTTCAGGATATTTTAAATATGCCATTGTTTAGAACCATTAGGTTAGGTTAGGTTTGTTTTATAATAACCTGAGAAGTTTACGGTTACAGAAATAAAAACCATTATTTATAATGACCCATTATGTATATTGAACCTTACATATTATGATACGTACCCTGCTTTTCCCTTTTCGAGGTCTTCGGCACAATCTAATACCACTCAACAATTGTCCATACTGAGTCTTGGGGCTCTATTTTGAACTTCGTCTATTGCGTAACTAATTTGCAAAATAGTGACGTGCGATTCGAAGTTCTAATTACAGATTTCAAAGTAGAGCTGGTTTCACTTTCTTAAATCTCATTTTAAGAACCATTCAAATTCACATGACATCGTTAACTGACACTTCCTCAAAAAATGTCTCTGGTCGTTATCTTTATCGGTCTCGTCATCATTATAATGATATGAAGGCAGTGAGGTATAACATACAATATAATGAGCTTGATTGAAATTGCCTTCAAGAATGCATCAAAGGATTCTTCAACCTTTGATCCATATCACTTACCATATGTTCTTGTAAATAAACCATTCATTCATTCTTTAATTAAGTCATTCATTCATTCTTAATCCGGCATTTACTCGTCCGTCAGAATAGCCCGCCTGACTTTCCATCTTGTTGATAATATTTCTTATGTTAATTGTATCTCCCCCTGGTTCCCCTTACAAATAGTAAGTTGCTCCTTATTTAGCACGACGCCGTACCTTGTACCATTTGTCGTAGTTTTTTTTATCTTTCCCAGATTAATTATAAAAATAAATTAACGAAATGATTACATTAGTAAGCAATCTGCATCATTTATTACAGATATTACAAGAACATATTGAATACTTAAACTAAAAATATTACATACATATAGCCTTCATTCCCAGAGAGGGGCAGAGCTACAGAAATACCAACACCTCTAAACTTGTCGATAATTCTGTAACCACATTTTGCACAATCAGGCTTAGATGTTAACCAGTGTATTAGTGTCAGGTTGCAAGCCCATCGCCTAACAGTACTACAAGCCTTTATTCCCTTAGTCTCCTCTTTCGACACCTGGGGTTACTGAATAAATTAAATTAATCAATTAACATAATTATGTTAACATGTTTTTTATCTTATTATCTTTAATATATTCATTATTTTGATTTGTGTATTATTTCCACTGATTCCCATAAACACGATATATATGTATAAAATCACGTAAACACGAATTCACACACACACACACACACGCCATGGCAAGTTAGCTCACACTTTTGTTTCTTTTATGTATGTCCCCCTAAATTGCTCCGTGATAAGTTTTTATATAAGAAAATCCCGTAATGGGTCTATGCATAAGCTTTTTAATCATTATATTTTATCAATATTGTGCTGTGGTGTGGGTTTATTAAATAAATGGAATTAATTTATTTATTTATTTATCAGGCAAACCAACTAAACACTCTTATGCCGAACAGCAGTATCTCAAATTCAATAGCCAAAGCAGGTTCAATCCTATACCGTTGATAATAAGGTTGCATTTGCTACGGGTGTTTTGTCTGAGATACTGCCTTTTGTGTTCGCAGGGCAGTACAGTACACAGTAATTTATCTTTAAACATTTTTTTTAGGAAATACAAGAGCCGAGGTCGGATCTGGGGGAGGTACAGGTGGCTCTGTTGTACAACGAGAATCTTCACCGGCTCACCGTGACCGTCATCGAAGCGAGAGGGCTTAAGGTAAACTTCATGTCGTTTAACTGTAACTCTGAATTAGATTAAATGTTTTTTATATGGAGAAGGCACACGAGCACTAAGGCCACCTGATGGTAAGTGGAATCTGACCCATAGACATTTGAATTCTCAAGACTATAATCCTAAGACCTCAAATGCGTGGCGAACCCTGAGGACAAAGCTGGAATGCCTCTATGCTAGTAATTTCACCGGTTGTCTTATTCCCACACCGGAACACAGCAATCGGAATACTTAATGGATAAGATGGTGGTAGCGATCCGGACGGACCCTGCACAGAGTCCTACCACCATAATTAATATAAATATCAAATTATCACAGAACAATCTCACACAAATTGACCTAGTCTCAAACTAAGCTCTAGGCTTGTACTATGGGTACTAGACAACGATAAACATACTTATATAGAGAAATAAATACTTAAATACATAGAAAACATCCAAGACTCAGGAACAAATATTCGTGCTTATCACACAAATATCTGCCATTACCAGGATTTGAACCCAGTACCGCTGGCTTCGGAGGCAGGGTCACTCCCAACTAGGCCAACGTGTCGTCAAATTGAATTCCTATTGTGGTGGAAGGAGATTTAGTAGTAATATTGCCACTTTTCTTGAAACTATTTCGAAGAATTCAAATTACATTATAGGTAGCATGTATTATTTGATTTAGGCTCTGTATATTTTTTATTAATTACATGCATATGTTTTCTTTTGATGTATGTATTTTTGTTATCACTACATAGTATAAAACAAAGTCGCTTTTTCTGTCCCTATATCCCTATGTATGCTTAAATCTTTAAAACTACGCAACGGATTTTGATGCGGCTTTTTTTAATAGATAGAGTTATTGAAGAGGAAGGTGTATATGTATAATACTTTAATCCGGAGCGAAGCGAGGGCGGGTCGCTGGTATATACTAATATTTAAAGCTGAAGACTTAGTTTGTTTACTTGAACGAGCTAATCTCAGGAAGTACTGAACCGATTTAGATGGAATTTGGTACGGAGATAACTTACGTCCCGGGGAAGGGCATAGGATACTTTTTATCCCGGCAAATCCCGGTATTTGACGTAATATAGACGACACTATCAAATTGTGATTTAATAGTGTCGTCTACATACACATAGGGGGAGGAGCGGAAAACTAATTCTACGCGTGCGAAGTCGCGGGCGTCTCCTTTAACATATATGGCATACAATTAGATTGAGATAATGTGCATAGAGTTTCTGCAAATAATAAGTACGAAATATGAAAAAATATCACCGTAGATACCAAATCTACCCAAACCTCTGTAGATCTTGTTATACAGGGTGACCTCTCCCGTAATCGTACATACAAAACAAACGTTGACATCTGTACCCACAATTCCCATATCTGTTAAGTCGTAAGAGCCTGTCAGTAGCATCTGTGGCGCTGCTTAATAAAAGATTCCACTTTCTTTGCGTAGGCGGAGACTTCGGAATAAGAAATCATCCTGTATAAACGCTGGTTAGGCGTGGGTTTCTTGTTCAGGATAATTTACAACTGTTTTTACCGTGATAAACTATGAGACCCGCGGGGTTCGGGTAAATACCGCAATGCAATTGGGTTTTTACTCCTAGTAAAAGGTTAATGGAGTATGGAATGATTATGCCTATTCGTTAACGTAAAGTGAATCCTGAGGGGTTATCATAACATGCTTAAGTAATTTAGTTTAGAATGAGTTTAAGGGACACAGGGACACCGTAAACTAAATTGATCAACCATGTCATGGTAACCGAATTGAATGTGGTAAAATACAGCTTCTGAATTAGTTTCAAACGACTGTTGAGTGCGTTGCCAGCAATGTTTTCATTTTGCTCTTTGAAGATTAATTTATACCTAAGTAGAAATTTAATTAATATAACCACCACGTACACGGGTTGTTCCTGATTAAACAGAAAAAAAACTATTATAATAATTACATTATTCTCTCGTCTGGCGCCGTACTTTATAAGTAAGAACATCCTTTACACAGTGCAATTGATTCTCAAAAGTTCAGCTTCAGGTAAAGTCAGATCCGCGTATGAGAGCTAATGTACAAACGCTAAAGTTGTTATAAGCGGTAACTCATCACTTCATCGAATTTCACTTCATCGAATGTACTATTTTATCGAATTACATTTCATCGAACGCAATTTTCTGCTAAAACCATAATGTTTTCAGGGTATCTTAAACATTAATTATATAGGTTAGGTTAGGTTACATGTTTAAGATATCCTGATAACATAAAATATGAGCAGAAAAGAGCGTTCGATGAAATAAAAATCGATGAAATGATACGTTCGATGAAAGGTGTTTCGATGTAATGATAGACACCCGTTATAAGAGCTATTTCAATACTCGATTTAATAAGAATTTCATGTTTGTTTCTGTGTTAAATTTTCATATTTAATTTAGATACGTATCCATAATTATTGATAAATAAACTAATATACCGAAACTAATATTCGAAATGTCTGAATATAATTTAACTCAGTATTGAGTATTGAGTATCTATACGGTTCTCAGCCTTTTCACCGACAAATCTTTGACAAATGCATCGTTTCGGAACCTGTTCATTTGCCAACCCGCCTTTTTTTCTATAACTACAAGTATTTCAGGATTTTTATAAAACTAACCTAACCTAACCTAAACTATAGGGTTCTACACGAAGATCCTGAAATAAATCCAAAACTATTTACAGTTTCGGAAAAAAACACGGGTTGTGAAATTAATGATTTTTTGAAACGTTGGTTATGAAATTATAGGATCCCATCTATACATATTATTTTTTCATTACACTACTTAACACATTCATTAATTTCTCCAGCTGGACCCGTCCTCGAGCAAACGCGATATGGTGGTCAGAGTGGCGCAGGAGCGTGCGTGCCGCGGCGTGCGCGCGCGCCGGACCGCCGCCGTCGACATCGCCGACGACGGGAGCGCGGTGGTCTCCGAGTGCTTCCACTTCAGGCTCAGAGCTGATGAGCTCCACACCACCAGCGTGACTGTGCAGGCTCTGCAGCCACATTCTGTGTATGCTAAAGGTAAGCATTCTTCTTTTAGCCCTACTTACCTCTTTCGTCGTAAATTGCCCAGTGAGGTAAGGTGCAGGCTGAAAATCAGCGCTGCGATTATACAATCGTGGTACAGGCTGAGCCTGAGCCTTTTGCCACCTCCATGTTTGTGTCTCTGTTGTGTTCCTTTATTATGTTGTTTGTATGATTGGAATGTCTGATTGTGAGATGAGTGAATGTGAAATGTCTGTATGGTGTAATTTAGTTTATTTTTATTTTTGTTTGTGTATTGTAATGTACCTTTACGTTTATGTTCTATGTTTATGTTTTATGTTACGTGGCAATAAATGATTTTTTGATTTTGATTTTGATTTTTTTAACCGACTTCAAAAAAAGGGTGGAGGTTGTCAAATCGGTTATAACCCGATGTTTATGAACCGATTTCTTTTTATCGATGGCTTATTATTTCAGATTGGTCCTATTTTGGTCAAGATGAAGATCTGATGATATAATCTTGGAGAAACCGAGGGAACTCCTCAAATATTATAGGACTGCGGAAAATCATCACTTCATCGAATGTATCATTTCATCGAACGCTATTTTCTGCTGAAACCATAATGTGTTCAGGGTATCTTAAACGTTATTTACGTGTGTTAGGTTAGGTTAGATGTTTAAGATGCCCTGATAACATCATATTCTCAGCAGGAAGTAGCGTTCGATGAAATTAAATTCGATGAAATGATACATTCGATTAAAGGTGTTTCGATAAACTGATAGACACCCTAGGAACACATTAAGTGATTTTAGTATTTTCAGTGACAAGTCTAGTCATTTGCTTTCAAAAATCGTTTGGTGAAGTGGAACTGATGATTTAGACCACTGATAGCCACAGGAACTCCTCAACGATACCTATTTCAAGTGTAGCGATTAGATATCTCGACTAAGATGGTTGAACGACTATGACGAAGAACATTTAAATGATGTAAATATATACACGATGATACGATGATGGGCTCTATACGATGGCATAAATTACCTGAAAGGTTTACGAATTCAGAAAAAATACCTTTGTGGCAAATTAAATTATGGTATGTGATACGGGGGAAAATGAAGGCCAGTGATCAATATGGCAAATGAAATTATGAAAAATGAAGGGGGGGTACTTTTACTTGTAAAGTTGAGTGAAAGTCTCCTTCAAAGTGCGTTATTTTCTTTAAACTACATCATAGGATAGAAGATCGATATTTAAAAACTTTCAATTCAAAATGCAGACCGGGTATCAAATGTGCTATCACCTTAATTATTACACTAACAAACTTTTTGAGCAGAGAACTTATATTTAAAAAAAAAAAAGAAATTAAATCAATCGTTTAAAACAAACAAACAACCTCTCACCCTAAACGCATACACCGTCTCCATTCCGTCGTGGGTAAAAATCTTTGGTGATATTACAATACCGTGAAATTTTTTCTCAAATAAGTCAGTAAAGTAAATTTAGAAACTAATAGAATTTGTTAGTTACGAGGTATTTCATTATTACCGATGAAATGTGAAAGTAATTCTGTTTGTTTGGCTTTCATCAGTTTTGATCAATAGCAAAGGTATTTAGGCAAAGCCACGGGTATTCTTCACGGTAGGTTCCCGAGGGAATTTTGGTAGACGACGTAGGCGTTAGGATATTGTCCCTTTACTTTCTCAACCTCTTATCTGATCAAAAAGTTTGATAGAAAAGTAGTCTTTATCCTTCTTAGAACGTGAGTGCTTTTCCTACTTATCAATTAGATACAATATGATATTCAGATAGAAAAGGGGCGATATGTAGGTTACAGTTCTCTAAATCTTGTCCTTCCCTTTTTCGATTTCAAAGTAGCTCGGATATGACATATCCCGTTATCGGCTCAGTGAACAATTATTTGTGATAGGTTCACAAATCAGTGAATAGCCGCAATGTGTAAAAATCGGAATGCATGAAAATGGAAGGAAAATTTACGTTATTAACGTCATCCTTTTTCCATTACTTTTCAGTTGGCTTCATTTTATTGGGTCCAAAATGTTTATTCGAAAGCGAATCGTAACAGCATAACAGGGCTTGAGCGAATAGCCAAGTTGCGTTCGCTAACTAGCGTTTCTATTCGTTTGGTTTTAAAGCAATCACGTCACTGGTAGATCACGTGACTATTCGAATGAGGTGATCTACCAGTGACGCAGACAAAACGAATCGAAACGCTAGTTAGCGAATGCATCTTAGCTATAGACTTTGTTTTCGACATTCATGTTTTAATAAATTTAATGTTTTAGCTCTCCCTAATATTTTTAATTATCATCATCGTTCATTCGACTACATGGTAACTATATGGTATCTACGATTAGTATCTTTCTGTTTTTTTTTTTTTTTATGACAAGGAGAAGGCACTTGAGCACTCAGGCCACCTGATGGTAAGTGGAATCTGAGACCCATAGCATTTGAATTCTCAAGACTATAATCCTCAGACCTCAAGTGCGTTGCCAACCCTGAGGACTAAGATGGAATGCCTCTATGCTAGTAATTTCACCGGTTGTCTTATCCCCACACCAATTGGTTTTCAATTTGAAATCAACCTTTAAAGAGAAAGTTTCCTGCCGCTTGTTTATTATTTATAATTAGATTTTACTTACTGTGTTTATGTAGGTACGAGTATATATCCTAAGCCAACACAAAGCTCGTTATATTTTAATCACTCAAAATAAAAGCAATACATGCGTAACAACAGCCTCAAATTTGAACCTTAATCAACCACATCGAAAGTTGAGTTTTGATTACTATTCTTTCGGACTAGGCAAACAAAATGTTTGAGCATGTAATTGTTGAATTTACGGGCTAGCGCCCCATTATGAATATTAAAACATCGTCCCTTTACTATCTCAACCTCGTATCGTATCTAATTGATAAGTAGGAAAAGCACTCATATCCCAAAAAGAATATAGACTACTTTTCTATGAAACTATTCGATCAGATAAGATGTTGAGAAAGTAAAGGGACGGTATGTTACTTTGAAGTAACTAGGTTAAATGTTCTCAGGCGTGAATAAAATTGCGGGAAACGCCTAGTTTTTAACCCCCATCGCGAAAATAGGGGTAATATAAGTTTAATGTGTGTATGTATGTCTGTTTGTAACATCATAGCTCCTAAATGGTAACTCATCACTTCATCGAATGTATCATTTCATCGAACGCTATTTTCTGCTGAAACCATAATGTTTTCAGGGTAACTTAAACATTCATTACGTAGGTTAGGTTAGGTAAGATACCCTCAAAACATTATGGTTTCAGCAGAAAATAGTGTTCGATGAAATAAAATTCGAAGAAAGGTGTTTCGATGAAATGAGAGACACCCCTTATAAATAGATAGACTGATTTGGTCGTTATTTAAGATACTCCAATAATAGTTGAGGTTTAAAAGTTATCAGCTCTTGACGAAGAACATTCTAATGGAGCTTTTTAACTTATAAATGTTAATTTAATTTAGTTACGCGTTCGTCTTTTTGAATTTTTAGGTTAGGATAGCATTATTACTTTTCAGTTATGTAGTGTTCTCCTTTACCTTCTCGTATCCTTATTGTGAAACCATAAAAAATCCCTACCATTATAATAGCGTCAAATCACAATATATATAAAAAAATATATATAAAGGGGCAATTTCAAATTTAAAAAATGAAAAATGATTTATTGTTCAAACAAAAAAATACAATATTAAGATTGACTCTGGGCCCTGACCTAGGTGTCCCTGTGTTCCAGACCCAGTACAGCAGCAAGCAAAATTGAAAAAGGCAGTTAATAGTCGAAGGGAGTGAACAGTATACAAATTGATTTACTTATGTGCAAAACACATCAACACAAAAAATGGATGGATGTGTGTGTGTGTGTGTGTGTGTGTGTGTGTGTGTGTGTGTGTGTTTATATATAAATATGGTGTAAATAAATAATAATTCAAATATAAATAAATTTATTAATAAAGCGGCACTCCAACAAATATTACTAACTAAGTACTCACTGAGCCACAGATAATCATGGTTCATGAGCCATTTTGTCACGACTGTCTTGTTAGGTTTTATTTAGTTTTTCTTACAAAAGGATTTTAATACAAAAGTAGACATAAATTGACCTAATAATAATAATAATAATAAATAATCACAGGACAATGTCACACGAATTGACCTAGTTCCAAACTAAGCTCTAATCTTTTACTATGGGTACTAGACAACGGTAAACTTATTTATATAGATAAATATATACTTAAATACATAGAAAACTTCGAAAACTCAGGAACAAATACTCGTGCTCATCACACAAATATCTGCCCTTACCGGGATTTGAACCAAGGACCCCTAGCTTACACGTAGCGTCGTAGCGTGTCGTCTTGACCTAGTCCCAAACTAAGCTCTAGGGTACTATGGGTACTAGACAACGATGAACATACTTGTATGTATAATGAAATACATATAAATCAACATGATCTAAAATACTCAAGCTTACCACAAAAATATCTGCCCTTACGTGGATTTGAACCCAGAACCGCAAGCTTCGTGGGCAGGGTCACTACCCACTAAGCTAACGTACATACGTATATAAAATCACGCCTTTATTCCCAAAGTAGGGTAGGAAAGATAAAGAAATACTAACCACTCTAGAAAAGACTTGTTGATAATTCTGTAACCACATTTTGCACGAGTAGGCTGAGATGTTTACTAGTGTATTAGTGACAGGTTGCAAGACCGTCGCCTAACAGTACTTCAAGCCCTTACAATCCTTAGGCTAACGTGTTGTTCTATAAGTCGTCTTAAGTACCCAAATACTTACGAGTATCAAGCTTAAACCACCCCCGAGTTATTATTGTGATTGTAAAACCTTTGGAAGTTGTAAACAGTTTAATGATAGCTGTTTGCAATTAATTAAGACTTCCCCCAATCCAAGTCACGGCATTTTCACCTTTGTTTTCACTGATATAAGATTCTTCGAACAGAATTCTGGGTAATCACTTTGTGATTTACAATCCTGTTGATTTTGATTATTTACTTGCAAACATAAAATAAAGGATGGAACCTGCTTTTCATTGAGGACTTCTTATGAATTTATAGCGAGTGAATGATTATAGCAAATTAATTTAGAGGAAGTGTAAAATGAAACAGTATTTTAGGCCCATTGCCTCGATTCTAAGGTTAAAAAGATATTAAGTTTGACGTGTTTTAGTACTAGGCCTCTACTCTACTGCGTTATAATTATAACGATATCGCGATTGACGTATTTTAGAATCGTTTATGTCACAGTCGCCATTACTGTAAATGGCATAAGAGTTATCAAAACGCTGTCAATACGGATACAAGTCAAACACGATATCGTTATTACCGTTTAGAATCCCAGCCCTGATTTTAACTCGGCCACCGTTTACTGTCAAGTGGGATCCTGTCATTTCATAACATACGTTTCACAAATGATTAATTTCACAAACATATCATTTGACAACCCGCGTTTTTGTTCCTAAACTGTAAATAATTCTGGATTTATTTCAGGAGCATCGTTAGGAACCCTATAGGTTAGGTTAGGTTAGTATTATAAAAATCCTGAAATATTTGTAGTAACAGACAAAAAAGCGGGTTAGGCTAGGTTGAAAAACCGATGCATTTGTCAAAGATTCATCGGCGAAAAGGTAGAGAACCGAAAATTTTATCTAACTTTAAGAAGGCATACTTGAAAAAGCTATCAACAATAACTGATATTATCATTTATTAAGAATTACATTACCACATGTAATTTTTTTGTAGTTTTTAATACGGCTACTATATTTCATCATATCATCATCATATCAGCCGAAAGACGTCCACTGCTGGACATAGGCCTCCCCCAAGGCTCTCCATTCAGACCGGTCCTGTGCTTTTCGCATCCACCGCGTTCCCGCGATTTTTACAAGGTCGTCGCTCCATCTTGTTGGAGGCCTACCTACAGCTCGTCTCCCGGTCCGTGGACGCCACTCAAGAACCTTCTGACCCCATCGGTCATCAGTCCAGCGAGCAATGTGCCCCGCCCACTGCCACTTAAGTTTAGCTATTCTTCGGGCTATGTCGGTAACCTTAGTTCTACTGCGGATATCATCATTTCTGATTCTATCCCGCAGAGAAACCCCGAGCATAGCTCTCTCCATAGCCCTCTGAGCGACTTTGAGCTTGCTTATAAGGCCCATTGTTAGCGCCCTATAGCGCTACTATATTTATTGTCACGTAATTTCAAAGTACTACACCGTATAATTATTATGTCTTTCAAATTTAAATTATTTTTGTGGTATAAATAATGGCAGTTGTTACCGATGTTTGTTAATCGAACGCAAACCTCACATAAAGCCTATCGACAACGCTTTGTCACATTGAAATGGCTTTGATAAACGACAGGCACTTAACAAATTTACGGCAGTAACGTCAAAAAACATTATGAATTCAACTTTCGAAGCTGATTGAGTGCTTTTGAGTTTAATCGAGTTTCCTGCTCCATTTACTCGACGAGATGATTCTACGGCTCATTAAATTATGAGTTGGACGGTATTGAAAGAGTTGAATGGGCATATTTTGATAAAATTTGAATACAAAATTAGTTACTTTTTAAAAGAAGGCTTCAACTATATTGCCTTTGACGTGTTAATATTGTCAACATTAGAGTTAAAAAAAAAACAAAAACACGTCAAACACAATATCGATTTAACCCAGTTGTATAGACCATGGGCTGGGATTCTACTCGGTAATAACGATATCGTCTTTGCCGTTTTTCCGTATCGTCCACGTTTTGATAAGTCTTATTTCATTTACAATAATAACGACTAAGTCATAAACGATTCTCAAACACGACAAACGAGAATAGAGGCCCTAGGGGGGTATTACGACCTATGTACCTATGCAATTCATTTTACGGTGAACGTAAAGGACAGAGCTATAGCAGTTATATAGCTCTGTCCTTTTCTCTCAGCGTAAACTGACCTGCATGATAACCCCCCTTTTATAACGATGTCGCGTTTGGTGTGTTTTAGAATTGTTTATGTCGCAGTCGCCATTGTTGTAAATAACATTTGAGTTATCAAAACTTTGACAATACGAAAACACATCAAAGGCGATATCGTGTTTACCGTGTAGAATCTCTCGGCCCTGGGCCTCTCGCGTTAAAACGATATCGCTTTTGACGTGTTTTAGAATCGTTAATTTCACAGTCGCCATTATTGTAAATGACATAAGAGTTATCAAAACGTTGATAATACAGAAACACGTCAAAGACGATACCGTAATTACTATGTAGAATCCCAGCCCTGTTCATTTTAACTACTCGAAATACGAAATTAAACGTCGGTGTCAACTTGCTGTATAATTTTACTAGTAAATACGGACACGGGGCGCTTTAACGAATCGCCATTTACGTTTTATCGATATCGATACGTTAACGTTACTTAGTCGAAAGAAGGTATAAGTACGTGCTCAGGGTACAGAGGGAATAATAAAATTGTATTTACTCGTAGTAGCTACACTGTTCGAGGTCAACGTCGTAGCGCTACGGCCTAAGGCGTAGCAAATATAAAAAAACCGGGCAAGAGCATGTCGGACCATGCTCAGTGTAGGGTTCCGAAGCCGTTAAGTACTAAGGACCAAAAAGTTGTCCACGCTAACTCACTCAATTAAATTTTCTATGAACCTTTTCCGTTGTAACACGAAAATTAGCCATACATTTGTAGGGAACTTTTTTCACTTTTGTTGTTCGTATGGTTAACTACTCTTAACTATGGTCCAACTATTTAGTCCTTACCCAAATATAAAAATCAACAAGTAGATTAGATGATTTTAGGAGGTATAAACACTTTAATCGCCTGTATCTCAAGAACCAATGATGTCTACTTAGTCTTGATACTTTTCCTTTTAAATTCGTTACATGCGCTTTCATTTAAGATTTTTTTCCAGATTTTTAGCATTCTTAATTTTGGCTGTAGGAGTGTAATGAAATGAAAAACATTGTTTTTTTTCTTGTTTCTTCATGTTTTTAAGTTAATAATAATGAGTAGCAGTAGAAAACTCGCCAACTACGGCAGAACTGTATCGCTAGCATGAAACAACAGGAGCGGACTGAAAACCAGCGCTGCCAACTCCCGCGCTCACGATCGGATGCGCAGCATCTGCTGAGTCCGCTCCTTTTACCACATGTCATTGCTTTTTTTTTTCTTTTTAGTTTATTTGTATATTATTGTTTTTTTTTGTATTGTGGTAATAAATATTTTTTCTTTCTTTTTTCTTTCAAAAATGATATAGGGCTTTAAAGCGGAAGATTTCATAAACGAATCACTTAATCGAAATACTGTTGTCAAAAAGCCACAATATTTTTTAAGGACCTTTCCAACGACACACACAAAAAAAATACATCCCCACGTTACGTATAGGGGAGGTACTCTATTTTTTTTTAATGTGTTATTTTACCTCTTTGTTGGCGTAACTAATATGTATATTCATGCCAAATAACAGCTTTCTAGTAGGTACTAAGAGTCTCTGCGCTAGACTGCGGACAGACATATAAGGGTTCCTAGTTTAAATACGGAACCCTAAAAAGGTACCGGTTTCTAAACACGCTGATAATACAGCATTAATTAACCTCATTAATTTATATGTTTATTAAATAAAAATACGTAAAGATTATTTTTGTTATCCACACTTATATTATGAAGAGGAAAGATTTGTAATTTTGTATGTTTGTAACGAATAAACTCAAAGCTACTGAACTTCTTTCACAATTAGAATCTTCATTATCACAGAGTACTTAACATAGTCTATGTTTTACTTCTACATATTTTTAAGTTACTTAAATTATTATTATTTTTACACGACTGCCCAAAAAAAAGGACTGGTAGTAAAAGGAGGTAGGTATCTGTGAGTTTCTTTATTCCACCATAACTTCTTAATGCCTGAACCAAACCTAGGCGTATGAGGTATCATCGCAAAATTATCGCAAAAACATTGGCTTGGTTATGTAAAAAAAATATGGTGGAAATGGCACCAAAATAACAAACAACAAAAAAAAAATAACTGCACGTCTTTTCAATCGTCGTCTAAACACTAGAGTGATATTTTGAGTCATTTACAAGGACCACTCATTTAATCTTTACGTTGCATTGTTCCGCTACCCGATAATGGCGATAGCAGTCATTGTAATACATACATACATAACATCACGCCTTCATTCCTAGAGTGGGGTAGGCAGAGCTACAGAAATACCATCAACTTTAAACTTGTTGATAATTCTGTAACCACATTTTGCACAATCAGGCTAATAAATTTACTAGTGTATTAGTGACAGGTTGCAAGCCCAACGCCTAACAGTACTTCAAGCCCTTATTCCCTTAGTCGCCTCTTACGACATCCACGGGAAGACATAGAGTGGCACTATTCTAACGCGGCAACCACACGAGGGAATCATTGTATATGTACAATATATTTATATTGAATGTAAAACCGAATTTGCAAGTTTTGTTTTTCAACCATCGTCTAATAATTACGCCTACCATGCTTTACAGTGAATTTAAAAGAAAGCAATAGAAGGCATTGCAATCAATTAAATTGCCAAACAAAGAGAATCTAGAGATAACCGAAGTTGTGTTGCATTGGGGGGACAGTTTTGTGGAACATTACCTTGAAAGTCCCCAAACGACTGCGAAATTTGTAATTTGGTTTTAGGTGATCATAAACTTTTTTTTATGTTAAGGAGAAGGCACAAGAGTACTCAGGCCACCTGATGGTAAGTGGAATCTGAGACCCATGGACATTTGAATTCTCAAGACCATAATCCTAAGACCTGAAATGCGTTGCCAACCCTGAGGACTAAGAATCCCTCTATGCCCTAATTTCACCAGTTGTTGTTGGTAGTTCTTATTCTTTTTATCACACTAGGTATTTTAATGGCCCGTATATTTAAACTCCTTATTCTGGGATACCTAGTATTAATGTAATGTCCTATGCATTTACTATCATAACATTTATTTTCTAGTACAAGAGTCAAAAGACAAGAGAGTCAAGAGTCTTAAAAACAAAAGTTGTCTCTCCCGTGGTCAATAGTTAAAAGCTTGTGTGCATATAAGTTATGATTTTATATGATAGGTCTAAAGCAGTCCTGACGGCGTTTTTGCTGGAATGGGCTTAGCCAGAAAATTGGGCCTTAAAAACGTTAACTTTCGGTGTGTCCACAGGAAAGACAGTAACCTAAAGCTGTGTATGACCCACAAACCTAAGTCTGTGACTTAAATAAATTGATTCTTTGTAAAAACAGGGTACCAACCACACTGTACTTAATTACGAGATACTCCGTCTACTTGGCCCAAGATTGATATTAATGGATTTGATAATTAAATTAAATCTCCCGGTACGATCACTGCGTTAAATTGCTTGTTGCTCGAAGGTTCGACTTTAATGTTATTAATTATTTCCGAGACGGTAGCTAATGTTCTGGAATGTATTGAGAAGCAATGAATCTTAATATTAAATATTGTTCTAGCTTTGCTCGATAATTTATCCGTGAGTCCACGTAGGAGTTTTTTATTGTCATCGGAAATGTGAAAATTATCGGGAGAAAAGTATTTTTGCGAGTAGGTATGGTTAGGTAGGTGTACATTAGAATCGAAGCGCCGAGTCAAGGACATTCCTATTGTTAACGGGTTCAATCGAGTTCAAGGCCAAGGCCGTTGCTAGTGTAATACAAGGCCGCAATGAGTAGAACCTTCTATTATCGAACGTCCCCGGTGGGTCAAGGACGTCAAGGTCCATCGGTAATTCGAGAAGGCATTCTGGAACATTCGGCGATTGGGAGTATACATCTTGAAGGCGAGGCGCGCGTGCGGCAATGGATTTCCATACCATGGACGTACTTATACGATTTTGAGGTAGAGACCTCGTCGTGTTGTTCTCCTGGTGATTATTATTATTTATTACTACCTTCTTCTCCACAATATAAGCATGTTTTATGCACTACTAGCTTTCACGCGTTTATAAATGAGAGAGCTAAGTTTTAAGTTTTGGGTACCCGAAATACGCCCTCGAGGGTTACCAGGACATGGCTAAGCAATTTAGTTTACGGTGAGAGAAAAAAAAACGGGCCATTCGTTCAATATATAACTTAAACTCCCGTGATTTCTTAAAATTACTATTTATACAAATTAATATTTTTACTGCAGCGTCACAATTTATTAATGAGAATATTATTTATGTTATTAAGATCCATTGACTCTTTTATTAAAAAATGTGATATTCATCATTTTAATACTAGAAATCAAAATAAAATTGCCATTAGAAAATTTCATGTCCGCAAAGCATATAAATCATTTCTTTTCTACAATAAATTACTCGACGCAGTTTTAAAGTTACCATTTTCAGTACTTAAAAATTAGTTGAAAAAGTAGTTAAAGTCTAAAGCTACTATAGGGTCGAGGCTTATCTAACAGACAAAAATGCTTGGCCTAAGATACCTAACGTAACAGCTTAGGACCTATCTAGTCTAGGGGACACGGTTTCTGTGGGAGAACGTCTCGAAACTTTTATTTTTTATTTCATTTAGTTTACCATCGTCATGGGTAGGTATATTATTATTATTTTATTTATTTGCTCTGGTGTTTATTAGAAGTTTCGACACTTTTTCCTGGTAAACTATGCATGATATATATATTTTTAAATGTTATTACTTAATTGATTTATATAATGCTAGGTTAAGTTCGATCATGACTTGAGTTTCTTGTGGCGTTTCTTCTCAGCAGTGGTCTCTCTGAAGCGCCAGTAGAGTTTTGACGTGTAAAAGTGCCCGTGCGGCCTACTTACTAAATAAACAACTTTTATCTTTAATCTGAAAGAGACACTGCTATAACTGCTATAGCTCTGTCCTTTACGCTCATCCCTAACTGAATTTTGTCGGTATTTTAACATATCGGCTCCAATACACTTTTTTTTTATCGCAAAGCATGTTTATTTTTAAAAAATCGTGCTACTATAATAAAGTTTAGTCGCCTTTATACTTATTTTGTTATCTTGACAGTATTTTGTTTTTTATTTTTACTTTAAAGAATATTACCATTTTTACGAAATTATCTTACTCGCCTCCGGTTGAAAATGACTGAGTAAATAATTTAAAATTTATGCACCGACCAATTAAATATGTTAATGCATCCTTTGAACGTAAACCTCAGATTAAACGAAGCAGAGATAAATAATTATGTACCTAGGTTATTAACATATGTATTATGTTCAGATTTTAGGGTTCTGTGTTTAAGAAAACTGTAAAAGAAATAATTTATTTAAAAAAAATATTATTCAACAATTCTGCCCTGCTAACGTAAAAGGCAGTATCTCAGACAACACTCCAATAGTTGCTTGAAAACCACAATTAAACAAATATTACTGTCTGATGACAAGTCCTGGTAGGGTTTGTTGTTACAATGAGTGAATAGATAGTGTTTTAGTGTTAGTTTCAGCATTCTGGCACCCGAAAAGTAAATGAAGTTAATGAGTAAGCACTAGTCGCACTTTTAGAATTATAGTGACCTAATTCAAACATTTTCAGCTCTCGATTTCGAGTCATAAATTTAGTACTATAGAGACCTAAATCGAAATTCAAAATATTTGGATTAGGTCACTATAATTCTAAAGATACGTAGTGTCTAGGTGTGTGCCTAACAAGTAGTATTAGATTTTTGAGCGCATCGGTCGCCAACAAACTGTCTCACAGTTAGGCGACATTTAGACTAAGGTACTATGTAAAAATCTATTTACAATAATAAAAAACAAAAAGAAAAAGCAAATGTAACCTTATTACGAACGGCTTAGGATTGTATATGCTTTGGCCATTGAATCAGAGATACTGCATTTTGGTTTAGGAGGGCAGAATTATACTTTAGTGGTGGTAGCACCTAATGCAATGTCCATCCGGATTGCTATCACTGCTATCCTGTAACTTACCATCGAGCAGTGTTCTCACCGTCGTGCCATAGTGTAAGAAAAAGACAATCGGTGAAATTTGTATTTAGAGGTATTCCATCTCAGTGCCATTGGAATCATACAGTGAAACCACGGCTGATTACACGCACTAAACAAAAATAGAAAACAAAAGAAAGAGTTACACCAATTGTTATGCAAAAAAAAATTAAATAAGTTTTTTTTTATGTGATCCTATCATTTAATAACCAACGTTTCACATATGATTCATTTCACAAACATAACATTTGACAACCCGCGTTTATTTTCGAAACTGTAAATAGTTCTGGATTTATTTCAAGAGCATCTTGTAGAACTCTATAGGTTAGGTTAGGTTAGTTTTATAAAAATCCTGAAGTATTTGTAGTTACATAAAAAAAGCGGGTTGGCAAATGTATAGGTGCATTTGTCAAAGATTTGTCGGCGAAAAGGCAGAGAACCGAGCCCCCGTTAATGTTAGCTCGCTGACAGACAGACAGACGGACACCGTAGACTTAGTAATAGGGTCCCGTAGACACTGTTTTGGTAATGAACCTTAAAAATTAACTACACCGTGTTTTGTACATACAGCGATTCTTTAAAAATAAGTGCAGTTTTATAAATTAACTTGACTTTGCTTGTTGCATACGTATTTCAAAAGAAAAACTACTTATTCCTTTTGATTAGTCTGCTTTTTATATTAAAACTAGCTTTTAAATCTTTCACGATATTAAAAACCGGGGTACAATATAATGATTTTACTAGTTTCATGCTCTAGGCTACAATTTAGATATCTTCTAATTGGTCGAGAAAGAATTAACCGTATGAATTTTCCCTATAAAAGCCATATGTAAGTACTTTATAAGCAGAACTTACTTCATTATATGCTCTAAGACGTATACGTAAATCTATCTCTGTTGATCTGTGGTTTGAATTTAAATAAAATAAATAAATAAATAATCACAGGACAATGTCACACAAATTGACCTAGTCCTAAACTAAGCTCTAGGCTTGTGCTATGGGTACTAGACAACGATAAACTTACTTATATAGAAAAATATATACTTAAATACAAAGAAAACATCCAAGACTGATGAACAAATATTCGTGCTCATTACACAAATATCTGGACCCCCAGCTTCGAAGGCAGGGTCACTCCCAACTAGGCTAGCGTGTAGTTAGGCTAAGTTTATGTACGAAGTGTCAGGACATAAAGTGGGTGTCCATTTTGTTACGAGTTTTTATAAAGGATGCAGGGATCCTGGAATTAAAACTGGGCTAAGCATGTCGGACCATGCTCAGTGTAGGGTTCCGAAGCCGTACTACAAACAAAAAAAAACAACAAGTAATAACTCATTTTCTATTTAAAGTCATTTGGTGCCGTCTCAGATGATTTTATAAATAAATATCACGGGACAATGTCACACAAATTGACCTAGTCCCAAACTAAGCTCTAGGCTTGTGCTATGGGTACTAGACAACGATAAACATACTTAGATATGGAAATAAATACTTAAATACATATAAAACATCCAAGACTCAGGAACAAATACTCATGCTCATCACACAAATATCTGCCCTTACCGGGATTTGAACCCGGGACCGCTGGCTTCGGAGGCAGGGTCACTCCCAACTAGACCAACGTGTCGTCAATTTTAGTGGTTATAAACACTTTAATGCCTGTATCTCAAGAACAAAAGATGTATACTTAGTCGTGATAGTTTTCCCTTTAAATTCTTTTAAAAGAGTATTTGTATTTTTGGCTGTAGGGGGCGGGTACAGTCGAATCTAACAAAAATTAGCGCTATAAAGCTTAATATTTCATAAACGGTTCCCTTGATCGAAAAAAATGTTGCAATGACTCGTAATATTTTTTAAAGACCTATCCAACGACAACCCTCTCTAGGGGGTAGACGAGTAGACTGCGGACGGATGGACATGGTGAAACTATAAGGGTCCCTAGTTTCACTACGGAACCCTGAAAATGTTTCTAAATACGGTGGCAGCACTGAAATGGTTAGCACGCGAGTCAGGTAACGCGAGCGTACCGGCTTCTCTTAATGAGCTAGTTTCCATGACAGAATTCTAGTCGAGTTTTGAAGCGAAGAACTTGTTTAATCTTACAGCAAGGAGTCTCCCAGGAACACTAACTTCAACTAGTAACATTGCAACACCTTTACAAAGTTCAAGGATGAAATACAACACGAAGCGTTAGGGTGCAGTCAGACGAGCTAGTAGTTAAATAAATAAAATAAATAAATATCAGGGACCAATCTTATTAAACATAACCTAGTCCCAAACTAAGCTCTAGGCTTGTACTTTGGGTACTAGACAACGATAAACATTCTTATATAGAGAAATACATACTTAAATACGTAGAAAACCACCAATAGGAGACGAGCGCTAAGCGAGGCTAGGAATCCTATTGGTGGATTTTTTCCTCGCACATCGCTCCGCTACCTCGCACAGCTCTGGTGGAAACGCTGCCTTAAAGTGAAGGTGTTAACATACATTGCTTGCTTTTACGATGGACGGGGTAGGTACGTGATAAATTATTATTATAGTACGAGCAGAGAGAATAAGAAATAAATAGAGTTTGGGAGAGTGGATGCATTCTGCATAACATCACGCCTTCATTCCCAGAGTGGGGTAGGCAGAGCTACAGAAATGCCAACAAATCTAAAAAAACTTTTTAGTAATTGTGTAACAACATTTTGCACAAACAGGCTAAGATTAACCAGTGTATTAGTGACAGATTTCAGAGCTAATGGTACTCTAACTTATGTATGTAATCAATAATGACGTAAGTTTTTTTGAATTCCACTCTTACTTTTTTTTATGCATGATAGCCAAGTATTTGGCCTCGATCTCATGTGATGGAAAGTGATGACGAAGCCGAAGATATAGCATGCTAACCTTGATAGTGTGCCTATTCACTTTCAACATACACGTGAAGCAAGTTAAAAAAAAAAATTATTCTGCAGTCTAAACGTTTGCTAGGACATTAAAAAGAACATCTTTTTTCCCCGTCTTGTATATTTTGCTCGAGTATTTTCCACCGGCTGCTGGTGAATTAGAATAAGAATAAAAGGCAAAGTGGAATAAATCCCCTTGGGATTTAATTTGCTGTGAAAACGAAGTGAAGTAAAAAATCTCTTGGAGCTTGCGGTAAAGTAAATTTATTTGTGGGAATGATACTTGATAAGTGTTTATATTTCTACGTGTACTTTTTAGGGTCGAGTCAAACTAGGAACTGTGATGGTTTCGCCGTATCCGTCAAACTGTCTGTATTTCACACACACCTTTACTCAGAAAATATCAAATTCTAAAACCGGGCAAGAGCATGTCGGACCATGCTCAGTGTAGGGTTCCGAAGCCGTACTACAAACATAAAAAAACAACAAGTAATAACAAATTTTCTATTTAAAGTCATTTGGATGTCTGTCTTAGATGATTTTAGTACGTATTAACACTTTAAACGCCTGTATCTCAAGAACTAATGATGATGATGATCGTGATAGTTTTCCTTTTGAATTCATAATAATTATGAGCTTTTATTAAAGATATTTTACAGGGGGGGAACACTTGACTGTAACAAAATTTAGCGCTTTAAAGCTTAATATTTCATAAACGCATCCCTTAAGCGAAAAATGGTTTTTACAAACCTATAATATTTTTGAAAGACCTATCCAACGACACCCCACACTAGGAGGTAGACGAGAAAAAAAATACATCCCCACTTTACATGTGTCACCATAGACGAAAGAATTTTTTTTTTCCATGTTTTTTTTTCCATTTTTTTGGCGTGATTAATATGTATATTCATGCCAAATTTCAACTCTCTAGTACTAGGAGTCTCTGAGCTAGGCTGCGGTCGGACGGACGGATGGACGACCATGGCGAAACTATATTGGCTTCATACATTGTGTTTGTTTCAGACCGCCTCCTTGGTAAGTTCATGCTGGGGTCCTACATGTTCGCCCGTGGCAGGGCTCTGCAGCACTGGAACGCAGCCCTGGCCGCACCCATGGAGCAAGTCAAGCAGTGGCACCCGCTTACCAACTAAACGACCCGGACAAATTAAGGAAACGATCATACATTAACAATTGTCATACTCTAGCGTGTATTTCTAATTTAGTCATTAATCGCGGGGGGTGCAGACCCACCGTACCCCTAAACCGTACCACTGACCCAAAATTTGTATCATAAATATGAGGTAGGTTTAGGTTATGTTAGTTCTTCAGCAGGCCTGGAGGGCCAAACTACCCAGAAATAGGAGCTCTGCGATAGCAGAGCTCCGTCGACAACGTTAAATTCGATTTTAATAGTAATAATTGGTCAAAGTACCACCAGTGGTACGGCCGAGGGGTACGGTGGGTCTGGAGGGATCGCGGGTAGTGCAGCAACGGTTGTTTGAAATATTTCAGGTTATTTTTTTAGTGATTAGAGATATTGTTTTTCATTTATAAATTTTATTGTTACGTTGATCTCTAGGTGTAGGTCTCGTGGTCTGACTGCGTGATCATTTTTTTCTTGGTGAATTTGATTTTACAGGCAATAGAGATCATTTTTAAATAAAATATGGACATGAACGGAAAGTGTTTTCATATGGTTTTTTTACTCCTACGAGTAAAATGGCTCTTTCCGTCCTTGTGTTTCAATCGGAAAACGGTTCTTTCCGAGCATGTTTGAGAAAAATCTATTTAGTCAGTCATTCATGAACAAATATTAAATCTCTTTTTTTTGTCAATTAAACAAAATATTACGAAGATATAGTGCGTTGTGTTTTAACGCACATTTTCAGCGTGACGTCACGAGCCCTACTCCCGAACTTTGATGCGTGTTATCAATAGTCAGTTTTGATTGATTAGATAAAGCAAAAAATACATGTGCTATATTTTTTGTTAACCTTACAGACGGACTTATTAAAATCCCTTTTGAATAAATTTTGCTGAATGCATCTTGTCTTAGGCCATAGTTTATAAATTATACCTGAAATCTACTTACGCGTTACATTCTTAATTCATGACGGTCCATCAAAATTGACGCCATGGAATTATGATGACACATTATTTTGTTTACTCGTAGCATTCCCGTTGTTGCACTTACCGCTTTTTTAATTTAAGTAACGTAGACGCAGGAAAAATGAGGTTTTATTCAAAGTATTTTCGTATTAAATGCACGTTTAAAAGAAGTATATTTATGTAGAGTTTGACCTTTATAAAGCTGTTGCCACAGAACGGTTGAATGTAGTTTCAATTTGAATATTGAACAGACCTCCATCTGCTGAAATTGGATATTCTGCGATCGAACTTTTGGTCTGCTGTAATACCAAAGAAGGCAGCTAACTGCAATCTAGTAGTCGAAGCATTCTATACTCTATTGGTAACGACATTAAATTTAAAATGCTTGTACTATTACTATGCAGTTAGCCTCATTTGGTATCACGGCAGTGGTGCCGATGACGTCAATTTGTACACAGGGTGGCTCATTTAGATTGGTCAGTATGGGAAAGTCTGAAACTATAAGACATACGAAGTTCTTTGGAACCATGACATCGGTTTCAGTGACAAAAAAACTGCATTCACAGCTTAAAAACAGAACTCAGTTCGGGAATCGAACCTGGTAGTTTTTAAAAATAAAACGTACATTATTTATATTTAGATATCGATTGTGTAAGGTTTTAAACAGGAAATGTTACTATGAAAAATGATATCTATTATAAATTATATCCATTCTAACTAATGCGTTTAGGAATGGCATTAAAAATGTGAAAGCAGCATAGAGACAATACAATGGTTATCATTTCGAACACCTACTAAATTTAATTAATTTAATTAAATTTTTTTGAACGTTATTGAAGGACTAGTAATGAAAGGTTAAAATTTAATCTTGGTATCGTGGAAACGGTTCTGTATAAACACCTAATTAAACTCTCTCCCCTAAACTTATAATCGTGGAATAACCATCGGTTAGTTTATGCCATGCTTTGTCCTATCTGTAATTGTGACATTTGCACCTGACAGAAAGTGACAAAGCATGGCATAAGCTACCCCAAGGGGATTTGAGTTCATCGATACTGACTTCGAGATGGACAGTAGCTAAAATCATAGAGTAAATTTATCATGAAAAAAAATGTTGTTATTACAATTTGTATTAACAATACTCGCAAGAAAATTGACGACATTTTAGTAATTAAATGTTGAAAATAAATACTGTTATTGTCGTTTTTATTTCGATTGCGATTGAACTGTGTTTATTTTATGTTATTTATTTATACTAGTTAATACCTGATTACTTTTCGAATGAGAGCAATTTTTTTTGGTCTAATGAATTGTTTGTTTGAAAATGGTTTTACAAATTTAACTGTTTTTTTTTTATTATTATACACCGTGTTTTTTTTGATTTACGATAACTTTAAGGGCACGTTCTTCAAGTCAAATTAAGCTAATTTCCCGAAGACAGACATATGATAACTCGTACGGTTATAAAGATATTCAATTATTAAAATAAATCAGTTAATCACGTTAAACTAATGTAAAAGGCTCTTAATTGATACCTAACAATTTTCTTTTAATTACCTATTATGAGTAAAGAGTTTTCAATTGTTAGGTCGTGCACCTGTCAAGTGTTATCTTTACTTGTGTGTGTGTATGTCACGCTGACTTGACGTATTTGACACTAACTATGAGTTAACTCTAAAGACCCTTTTAGAATGATTGAAGACACAACATTTAATTACTTTGTTCTAAACAATTTTTTTTTTTTTTGCAATATTTTAAAATCTAATGTACCACGTAGTTTCTATACGTGTACCTAACAATATGCCGAAGTTATCGTAAATCAAAAAAAACACGTTGTATAAGACTAACCTAACTTAACACGTTCGGCGGCGGTACCCAAATTATGGAATGTACTAGAATGACAGTAAATTTCTTCATACAAAATGAAAGTACGGCTTAAGCAGTTCTGATTATATACATTGTTGATTTGTCTCTACCCGAGTACAGTAGCGGTTATAACCGTGCTACGGGAAGACCCGTACCGGCATGTAGAAAGAAAGTTATACCTTTGCCTATATCAGTACGGTTATCACCGTAACCAAGGAAAGCTAACATTTATTTTTCAGTAAGAGGTCTAAAATGTTGTTTCCTGGTGTGTCTGGTAGGTATGCGGTCTATTTATTTCACACATATGTTTGCTATATTCATTGGTTTTTAAAATCAAAAATTCAAGTAAATCCTTGGAGATGACCGCCTTGAAGACTTCTAAAACGGTGGGCCTTTCTCCCAAGTTTACTCTAAATCCTGTTGTTGACTCGTCAAATCCGAAATCGGGGATCGGTGCTGTTATATCCGTCCACTCGTTATTCCCTGAATCTGATTCAACTACAGATGAAGGCTCATAATGTACATGCAGGCCCTGATCATGTACATGACTGGTTCCTGGTTCTGAACTGATTTGTGGAGCCGGCACACGAAATGATTGATCTTGGTCCGTAGTGATACATCCGCTAATGTCCGTGCAACGATCGACAGACAAAGGCTGTGGCTCAGACTCTAATTCGATTTCAATTTTGATTTGTTCTTCTATATGACATCCACCAACGACGCGAAGTCTTTCTGTTGTAGCTCTTTGCCATTAGATAGCTCGCACTCACCATTCACGTTGACATTTTCGTTGAAACTCGAAAGCACCGCTGATTCGACCATTTCTGGTGGTGACCTGTCGAAACTTGAACATACACGCTCACTGCATTCGGCGGCAACAGCAGAATTCAAACCGTGAACCGCGCGAAGCGAAGCACTGGTGCGGGCGCCGAACAAACTCGCATACAACGACAGCGGCAAGCGCCGTACTGCGCGTGTGTGTAAGCGTTTGCATCTGTGTGAGTCAGGGTCAAACTCGTGTTTGAGAATTATACTTTGTTTTGGCGGTGACCACATGGTTCTTGTACCCCACATGACAGTAAAAAAAAATTACATAGCAATGGTATGGACTTTCGCCGGGAAGAACCGTAGTGACTTTTAGGAAGTCGTAAAAAAATACTGCGTTAGCCGTACTGTCATATAACGTGCTACACGTTTTACGGTCATAGCCGGTAGCGCCGCCGAACGTGTTAATTGAAGTAATCTACACACTACATGTTATTTTTAATATCAGACTAAAATAATGATTAACGATTATTTTTAGACCAATCAATACACTAGGACAAATATTTTATGCTTTTCAAAGGAATTCCATTTTGATGTCATCAGCACCAAAAGGTCGACCTCTAGCTGGTTATTGAGAATATTCGATAGGCTTCGCTAACTCTGGATTAGATTTAAAGTACATTTTGAATACTTGCGGCGTTTGTATGAGAGTTCGATTTATTTACTTTTAGAAGTTTTTATTTTAGGTCTGCCGTAATGTATGCGTTGATCCTGATACAGAGATGGTAACTGCGAAAAGGTACAGTTTGACAGAAACGTATTTATTATGTAGTGAAAAGTATTATTTTGGTATAAAGTTAAGGTCCTTCTGGTGGAAATGTTTTTATATAAAAAATACTAGTTTTATACTTTAATATTAAAAGCATAAATATTTAGTTTCCAGGACAGGGTTAGCGACGTTTTTGACCACATTCAAGCGATATAACACTAAATTTATACATAATTCATTGTTTGTACGAGTATACCAACCTCTAAAGCCTCTAAAAGAACAATTTAAAAAACTGTTACTATTAACAATACGATAACACCAATGATAATATAAAGGTTAGTTTATAAAAAACATTTATTGGTATAATGTTTTGTCACTTTTTCCTCCTCTTCGTAAAATCGGAGGGACCCTTCCGATTACTTCATTACTGATTAGTTTTTTAATGTAATGTAACACCACCTAACATAGTTGTCACCTGTTTGTTGATTACCTGGGTCTTCTAAATTGTGCAAATTCTTTGTAATGTTTTTGTTTGGTGGACAATAAAGTGTTTTGTATTGTATTGTATAGTTTTAAGTCTCATTTTTACAAACATATATGGAATTAATTCTAAAATAAAACCAATTATTAATATTATTATATAACCTACCAGCCGTAAGTTCGAATAATATGATTTTACTAGTAGCACAAAAAAGATAAGCTACATTAGATAATGTTGTATTTATGTACTGTTTAGACCGTCATTTTTTTTTCACGCACCTACATACATAAATGTTACAACTATATTGATATTAAGCATTTATGTATATATACAGTTATCGCGGTCAAATAGAAGCAAAAAAGAGTGAATTCGGATTAATAAAAATATTATGATACCGTGTTATAATAATATGTATTATGCACTTCTTACCTCAACGTGTTAAAAAGCGATATTTTATTACATGTTATTAACTAACTTCAAAAAATATAAAAAAATATATCATCGAATACGACTCTTGCGTTTAAATTTTTCATAAACTAACACTTTTTTGATTAATTGAGCTTTTAACTAATCGCGGCAACTGTAAAATTATTAAGTAATATTTAAATTTTAACATGTAAATGTAATGGAACACCTTATATTTTTGTAATTTCCCTTTACCTACCTATAAATAATTAATAAGTATGTCCTGATAAAAATATCACTGTAATCTTACTATTTTGCAATTAAAATAATCCCTTTATCCCGCAGTCATAATTCTGTGCCTCCTGTGACAAGTGATACAACTCGAAAAACACGATTTTACAGGAGAGCGAAAACAAGTTTAAAAAAAATACTGCTCTTAAATGAGTATATTTTTTTAAACATTGCTACCGATTTTCATAACATAGAATATCACTTTATTAACTGGTTTGACAAAAATAATCATACTAGTTATAGATTTTGAGATATTCGAAGAAACATGCTTTATGTATCATTTTACATTTCAGATCGAGCTCCATTAACTCGCGTAAGATGATACAACTTGAATTGTATTATTTAACTCAAAAAAGGGGTAATCAAGGAGCTCTGGTGACAACTGATACAACTATTTTTTAAAAGCCATTTTTTCTATTATTTCTGGAGCTAGCGGTTTAACCTTTATACATAAGTTGTAGAGAATTGAATAAGTAATCTGTCTTAAGGCGAACGCAAATAATATAAGGATAATAATAATATAACTTTCGAAATACGCAAAACTCTGGTTATAAATGATACAACTCAAGTTATATCAAAAGACACGAAATTTAAGGTGTAAAAACTGTGATTAATAATACATTTTTAGATATATCAATAGGCACGAAAAAGAAAAATAGCTTTTGATTTTTTGGAGTGCTTTAACTAGAGAAATAGCGTTAAACACTGAAAATTGAAAAAAAAACGGTCAGTTGTATCATTTTACACAAAAGTATCTCGGGAACCAGAAGGCCTACGAATACGGGAGTTGGAGCAAAAGATGCGTATTTTTTTTTAAGTTGATTCATGAAAAAACACGAAAATTGCTACAACTCGAGTTGTATCACTTGTCACAGGAGGCACAGAATTATGTCAAATTGTGCAATTCATATTAATGTAACATTTTATATAATTTTACAAATAATAAACTAACTACTAGGTACTTGTTTAAATACACTATTTATGACTAAAAATCTTAACTTACGTGATAATATAGCAATTTACTCCGATGGGTCTTACTGAAAAATATTATAACCTGCAAATTAGGAAAATCTAATTCATTAAATAAACCTCACAAGAAATTAGTCTGTGCGCTCGATTCCCTTTCCCATGCCATTTAAAAACAAAGAGGTATGCTGAAACATACTCAATGGCAAGGCATGTAATATAATGGGAAAATGTTAAGGCCGCGTTCCCACTTTGTCGTGAAGACAAATGGTAATAGAGTGTAAAGTGCTTGCGTATTTCAATGGAGTTGTTCGCAAATAGCACAACACAATTAAATTGTCGTTCACGTCTTCTTTGATGTCACCGATAGACTGTCAATAGAATCGGAAAGGCTAGAGAGTCATCGATGATAAAAATGTGACAACAGGGGGCCTAACATGGTCGTGTTTATCTATGTGGATAAAGGTGGATAACACATCTGTGTGTCACTGACCAGTATGTCAGTGCGAGAGTGACGGAACGGTTATCCACGTTTATCCACATCGATAAATTTGACCATCTTAAGCCCCCAGATAGCACAGATAGTCGTTCAACGATAAACGATATAGTCACGACAAACAGTCGAGATATGGGAACATGCTAACGGGAAATAAAACTTTACGACATAATGCTTGGGTCCTATTGAAAAACGGTATAAGTTGACTTAACTCGTAAAAAAGGGTATACAGGGTGTCCCAAAAATCGACGTCAAGACGGATATAGGTGATAGGGCAGCTCATAAGGTATCGATTTAACCCCCAAGTATGTTCAGCGATTTTTAGTACTTTCGGATATAAAGTTCATTTTAATCGGAATATTGTAATTTTTCCTTATATCCATACTACGAAAAACCCTTAAGTTCATGTATTATTTCAATATTTTTTCAGTGGTTCCGTACATCGTAGAATCGTATTTTTAAAGCTACTTACCAAATTTTTTTCTTGTATTTTTTGTGTAATTACACAAATACAACACAACTTGTTTTTCCATACTAGATGAAAAGGGAATTAGAGTTCACTCAGTATGGAAAAAGTAACTGTGTGATTAAACAAAAAATTTACAAAAAAAAAATTGCCAAGTAGCTTTAATGATTATATCGATGTAAGAAACCACTGCAAAAATATTGATTAAAATGATCAATATCTCCAAAAGTCCAAAAAATCGCTGAACATCCATGGGGGTTAAATCGATAGCATATGAGATGCCCTATAACCTCGGCTTGACGTCGGTTTTTGTACACCCAGTACTTATACGTAAATAGAGTAAACTAGTCATTTTTTTTCTACTTGACCTCTAAAAGACTTGTTCTCTTTTTCCATAAGATCCCAGAATGGGAACGCGGCCTTAGGGCCTGTCCACAATCACCACGGCGCGGCGCCGTGCCGTGTGCCGTGAAACGTGTGCCGTGTCGTCTCGAGAGGCACGATGTAGTGTCCGTACATATGCACGGTGTGGTGCCGCTTCGTACCACAGCATAGCGCTGCGCCATGGTGATGTGTACACTAATGCAAATAACCGGTTAATAACCGAATTTAGTACGCAGAAGACGGTTAATAACCGGTCAATAACCGGTTTAACCGGTTATTTTCATCCCCTAGGCTCTCAGGCATGTAATGCATAAAACTGCCCTAATAAACCAAGAGGCAGTATCTCGAATTCAATAGCCAAAGCTAATGCAATCCTCACCCGTTAGTAAAAAGGTGCATTTGCTTCAGAACTTTGGTCTGAGATACCGCCATTTGTCTTATAGTAGGGCAGAAACGAAGAGGAAATAAAACGTGACAATTTTTTATGTAATTGACGATTACGTAGAGTTGTTTAATTTACAGTGAATATCATTATCACCTTTATAGTTTGTAATAATTAGTATCGAATTGGCTTCGCTAACTCTATATTAACACTTGTAAAACAAAGTTTATCTTAATGTGAAGCCAATTAGCAAGTGTGCTAAGTGTTTGTAAAACAACCTTCTAAAAAAATCGTAGGACCCATCGATAGTAATATATAATACTAATTAATAATAATATATCGTCAAATATACATATAGGTAGATTCTTTATAATTTCGAGCAAATGTCAAAGAAATAAATGATGTAACGCCAAATTGGCGAGAACCTCGTTGTTTTATTGTAAACCTTTGCTACAGAATCTGTTGGTACAGATAAATGTGTCTCATTATGTATACGAGCAATTTGCATGATATCAGTAAACTAACGAGCTACATACAAGGCGCGTGGCATAATTAAGTGGCCATTGATTAATGTTGATTACCCCGTCCTATGACTCCTCGATTTTCATTCAAAATTGATGCATTATTTTCATGCCTTGGTGTTTGAGGAGACAGAATTAAGAACACCGGTAAATACACCTCAAAACTATGAGTATTTGCTTTTTTAGACCATTCCCTTAATTAAAATTACCACACACTTTACTTAACGTCCCAAATTTAAGGCTGCCTGATAGTCCAAAATCTGTTAATAAATTTATGAAACCTTAGGAGAAAGAACCGGATCGGAAGACGAGCTGTTGGTAGGCCCCCAACAAGATGGAGCGACGACCTCGTAAGGATCGCGGGATGCGGAAGGCACAAGACCGGTCTAAGTGGAGGGCCTTGGGGAGGCCTATGTCCAGCAGTGGACGTCTTTCGGCTGATATGATGATGATGATGATGAGGAGAAAGAAAGTCTACGTAGAACTAATCAATATCGGCTTAAGGACTTAAGCGTGCCCAAAGCGTAGTGGAGGCATTTTTAGTATGGAAACGATCATAAGCGTGCCCGCATGCTCAAAATTTTGATCAAGTGCTTAACCGGTAACTTGTCAAAAAAAATCTCTGTCACTGCCCACGAGCGTGCCGGTACGCTTGAAACGTTGCCACCGTAGTTACCCGGAGCGTGCCGGCACGCGCTAATGACACATTTTAATTGAAGCCTTGCATCTTTGAAAATACGTTTCTTATTCAATTGAGTACACTTTTATTCAATACGCAATAAAATTAACTACAGACCGATACCAAATGATCATTGTCTCTGTATCTCATTCAAACAACAAAAAGGGGTAGTGAATAATTCTAATTCTGTGCGTAATGTTTTACATAAAAAATAAAACAATTATTGTTTTATAAGTAATTTTAAACATGTAGAACATATTTATAAGTAATTGGTTACATATTCTTTTAGATTATCGCATTGTGAATTATTCAGATGATATAATCCTCTTAAAAATGTATTCTACTGTAACCCACTTTTTTAAATGAAATATTCGTGAAAACAAGACCTGTTATATTAATAACTGAAGCTTATATTCTCTTCTGTTAAAAAATATCAGTTACTTTTTTATAAGTTAAAACACTTCAACCATATGAATCAAAAACTGCAACTCAAGTGCTACTTTCACACCACCTAGATAGCTCGGGAGATTAATGTGTCGTGCGTTTCGCGGGAAGCAAGAACGTGGTGTAAAGCAGCGTACCAGCTAGGGAATGCAAATAACCGGTTAAAACCGGTTATTAACCGTCTTTTGCATACAAAATACGGTTATTAACCGGTTATTTGCATTCTTTGGTACCAGCACGCTCGTGGGAGGCAACGGGTACATTCTTTTCAGGAGTGCTGGTAGCCTAAAGGTTAACCTTTTTGACGCCAACGACGAGCCCTTTCCTACACAACGTCCCGTTTTTGCAGGTTCGGATTTTTACAGGATCACGTTTTGTATAGTATACGTGCTACTGTGGTAACATTCACATGAGCATTCCGTTTCAAAAGTGCTGTACAGTTTTGTCATTAAAAACCGGACGACTGGATCCTTTACTGGATCAGTTACGTACATAGTTTAATGGAAGTGTTCCACTAGCATCCTGCTTACGGTTTAATAGAGACCGACTGCCAACGCTACCCTGTAAAACACAGGATGCAAACTTCTGTGTATGAACACAGGTAAGATATGTGCGGTATCCAGTAAAAACCGATCCTGCAAAACTGGACGTCCGTGAGAAAGGTTCAACGCCAACGACTGATATCCCTCATGGTTGTCAGTGTAAAATAGACCTGATTGTGTATGAGGTAAAGTTGACATTAGCTCTATTATTGACCTGCGAATGGCATGTGAGTCACAACTTTTGTATTTGACATAGCGTTGAAGAGTTTAAAAGTCCGCCAACCGGTATTATTTATTTATTTAATCTTTATTGCACAAAAGAATACACTTACGGTCGAACCCTATATTCAAACCGCGGATAGATAAGGCTTCCTTCGGGTTGAAATTTGACATTTGCCCATACAAAATGTGTCAAATTTTAATCCGAAGTAAGGCTATCTGTCCGCGGTTTGAATATAGGGTTCCACCGTAAATATATAAAAGGTGAACTTAATGCCGTAAGGCATTCTCTACCAGTTGACTTTGGGCAAAGCAGAGATTGTAGTGGCGGTGCAATATAAGGGCGTCTATTCTACAGCGTTATAACGATATCGCGTTTGACATGTTTCAGAATCGTTTATGTCACAGTCGCCATTATTGTAAATGACATAATAGCTAACAAAACGTTGACAATACGGAAACACGTTAAATACGATATCGTTATTACCGTGCAGAATCCCAGCCCTGATCTAATTAATACGCATATGTACACTTACATATCAATAAGCTATAATAATGTAAATACATACATTGCGCTTAAATAAAATACATACAGGTTTAATATAAATGTATAATATACTCGTATATGAAGATAAGCACACAACAATACAGATAAAGCAATCATAATACCAAGATGACGCCAATTCTACCTGCTAAGAAATTTGCAATTTTTTTTAAAGAAATACTTGTTTATTCCTTGATAAAACAGAGTTTTACATGTCAAATGACACTAATTCTACAACAATTTGAACAATTTCCAAATATTTAATTAAATAAGTAGCATGTAGGTATTTAAGAGGAAGGTCGTTCCAAAGTCGCGCTGCCTAAACGACGAAAGTATTGGTTAGTTCAACGTATTTATTTAACACAGGCAACTTCTACTTTTCTTTGATTTTTACTGTCAGGCAAGACTTGACTTCAGGGAAACTGTTAGTATGTGAAATAATGTCGAGATTTTTTATTAAATTGTCCCACGTGTCTAACACCGAGGCACGAATATAATGCATCAATTTTGTATGAAAATCAGGGAACTTGGCATACAGCAAGGTTATCAACATCAATCACTGGCCACAATATGCCATGCGCCGTGAACGTAGCTCGTTAGTCTGCTGGTATCAATGCAAATTGGTCGTACATAGCTTAATGAGAGTGTTGACGCTAAATTAACAAGAACGTTACTAGACGAGTTAATCAAGCAGAGAAACTAAATTGCTTTTATCTCGCGTTTATATGTTTCTGTAAGCATGTACAGTGAGAGCGTCGGTGGTCTAGATGCTTAGGGGGTCGACCCGAGCTCGAATCCCTACGGCCACCCTGTACCAATGAGTTTTTAGGGTTCCGTAGTTTTGAACCCTTATAGTTTCGCCATGTCCGTCCGTCAGTTATAATAATTATATTTATTACTGTAATAGCTTAAGTTAGCCTGTCAACTGCCAACACATTGTGGAATGCAATAAACTTTTGAGTATTAAATTTTGGATTAAGTAATCCGTATATATTAAGCTTTAAAGCGCTAAATTTTTGTTAGACTCTATAATCATTTTTAAGTCCTGATAGCAGCGCAGGATATACTGATTTAGCGGCGCACAGCTGGTACAGACAGGAAGCTTAAAAAACCTAAATTTTTAGGGTTCCGTACTTAAAGGGTAAAAGCCGGACCCTATTACTAAGACTCCGCTGTCCGTCTGTCTGTTTGTCACCGAGCTGCATCTCATGCATCAACCGTGATGGCTAGACAGTTGAATGTTTCACAGATGATGTATTTCTGTTGCCGCTATAACAACGAATACTAAACAAGGAATAAAATAAAGCGGGATCCCATACAACAAACGTATTTTTTTGCCGTTTTTTCTTCGATATTATTAACGGCAACAAGTAGACGCTTGAAATTATTTACAATATTTAGTTGTATATTAAACTACAAAAAAAAAAAAAACTAAATTAAGGGGGCTCCCATACATCAAACGTGATTTTTTTGTCTTTATTTAAAAAAAACGGTTACTATAGTGTATAATATTGTATAGATAATGGAACGGAACCCTTCGTGCGCGAGTCCGACTCGCCCTTGACCGGTTTGTGATATGGTCGTCAACATATGTTCAAAAACCATAAGCTCATTATTTTTATACTTTGGTGAAAACATAACCTATGTCACTCCCGCAGCCAAGACAAATCTAACGATCTCACTCTTCAAAATCGGTCAAGTCGTTTAGGCTACAGGAGGTAACAATGGAATGGATATACATACATACGCGAGAGAAACATTACCCTCCTTCTAGGTCAGTCGGGTAAATAAGATACCTCGAAACTCAAAAGCAGACTTGTCACTTAAAATGCATTATATTCGTACACCGAATTCGCGCCAAATGAAGTTATTTCTTCAGAATTCCGATTCATTAGTAAGTATTCCGCTCGTAATCTGTTCCCCGGGTGAATCTGAGCAGATGAAACAGTTGGTAATGTTTATACAAACCGAGCGCAACGGGAATTAGGTTGTCTTTCATATGGTAATTAGAATTACTCTCATAATTACCGAGTTGTATCTATATTTGTTTAAGCATAATTAGTATAATTATTTTATGTGGTAATATTTCATGTAATGTTGGTTAGAAAATTTAGTTTCGCTGTATATGTGAACTTTGGACGATATTAAATTTTGCCGAAGCAAAACGTCTTAAGAAACCAGACTAATAACATACATACATACATAACATCACGCCTTAATTCCCAGAGTGGGGTAGCCAGAGCTACAGAAATACCAACAAATCTAAAAAGACTTGTTGATAATTCTGTAACTACATTTTGCAGAAGTAGGCTAAGATGTTTACTAGTGTATTAGTGACAGGTTGCAAGCCCATCGCCTAACAATACTACAAGCCCTTATTCCCTTAGTCGCCTCTTACGACATCCACGGGAAGACATGGAGTGGCACTATTCTAACCCGGCAACCACACGGGACTAATTACTCTAAAGAAAAGCCCTTTAAATAAGCACCTCTGAACCGATTTAGATGAAATTTAGTATGGAGATAGATTGAGTCCCGGGGAAGGGCATAGGCCCTATGCCCTTATCTATGCCATACGGTAATTTTTATCCCGGAAAAATTGGACGGTCTCTGAGGGAATAGCGATAAACGACTTCTACGTGGACGGAGTCGCGGGCAACAGCTAGTTATTAATAAAAATGTGAGTTTTTGTGTAATGCCGTTTAAAGCGTGAAGCCCATGCACAAAGGAAGCCGCGTGGCGGCGCGTGCCGCCAATAATAGTCCAAGGAAGCCGCCTTGCAAGAAAGTGGTATTACTTATCAAAATATATCGAAAAGGAATTTACATATTACATACATACGAACATCCTATCACTTCATAACCAATGTTTTACACATGATTCATTTTACAGACATATCATTTGACAACTTGCGTTTTTTTTTCGAACTATAAATAATTCTGGATTTATTTCAGGACCACCGTGTAGAACCCTATAGGTTAGGTTAGGTTAGTGTTATAATAAGCCTGAAATATTTGTAGTCACAGAAATAAAAGCGTGTTGGCAAATGAATAGGTTGCGAAACGATGCATTTGTCAAAGATTTGTCGGTGAAAAGGCAGAGAACCATAAGAACATATTGTTTATTGACAACAGTTATATATATATAACAAGTAAGTAAAATATATTTAAATTAGGTTACCTAACAATATTTATTTTCACTTCAAGTTTGTGTAATTTATAAAAATTACTATAATTACCCATGTGGTTGCCGGGTTAGAATGATACCACTCCATGTCTTCCCGTGGATGTCGTAAGAGGCGACTAAGGGAATAAAGGCTTGTAGTGCTGTTAGGCGATGGGCTTGCAACCTGTCACTAATACACTGGTAAACATATTTGCCTGATTGTGCAAAACTTTGGGAATCCCCACTCTGAGAATGAAGGCGTGATGTTATGTAGGTATATGATTATAAAACATAAAACATAGATAGTATGGCCAAGTTGGCGAATAAAATAGAAAATCGAGTTTGGACAACTCTAGGAGCCTGAGAGACCGAGCGTAGATATCAGAATCTCCTATAATCTGTGCACTGTAGGATGGTGCATTTGACAGCCGTATTTATTAATTTCAATCACTTACTGTACTGACAGGCAAGATATTTAAAAATAGGCGATTATTTATTTACATTCCTGAGTCGCTAGGTTAGTACCAATGACATATTTATGAAAAGTTAAAGAAACAAGTCGACGGTTCTGTGACTCAACCTCGTATGTTGAATTTTGTTCAGAATAAACTGACACGCACTAAGTATGAACTCGCGTACTTAGGGCGTGTCAGTTTATACTGGACCCACAGATCTGGAGTCACAGATCCGTCGAAGTGTAATAAGTGTTTAAATGAGCTGTCACTGGCACCATCCTAAAGTAAAATGTGTGTAAAGTCCATTCGCTTAGATAGTGTCGTCGCCTTTGTATTTGCCGCCTTGGCACGCGCCGCCTTTTGTTAAAGGATGCCGCCGCGTAAACAAAGAATGCGAGCGGCGTACCCGCAAGTGAATTTGGCAGTTTACATCGAATTAAATTCGTCTCTATTACAATAAGTACAAGTGCGTGCGAGTGTAGCGACAATATCTAAGCGAATTAACTTTATAAGGCCGAAGATAGACTTTTTACATACATACATACATGACGTCACGCCTTTATTCCCAGAGTGGGGTAGGCAGAGCAACAGAATACCAACAACTCTAAACTTGTTGATAATTCTGTAACCACATTTTGCATAGTTAGGCTAAGATGTTTACCAGTGTATTAGTGACAGGTTGCAAGCCCATCGCCTCGCAGCCTTTATTCCCTTAGTCGCCTCTCACGACATCCACGGGAAGACATGGAGTGGCACTATTCTAACCCGGCAACCACACGGGGGATAGGCAACCACAAGATAGACTTTTTACTTGTTCTATTTATGTCTTCCCGTGGATGTCGTAAGAGGCGACTAAGGGAATAAAGGCTTGTAGTACTGTTAGGCGATGAGCTTGCAACCTGTCACTAATACACTAGTAAACTTCTTGGCCTGATTGTGCAAAATGTGGTTATAGAATTCATAGAAGTCTTTTCGGGGTTGTCGGTATTTCTGTAGCTCTGCCTACCCCACTCTGGGAATGAAGGCGTGATAGTATGTATGTATGAATATTATTTATATCCATGGTACGGTGTAGTAGCCACACGCCTATTAAGGCCTATTTAGCATTAGCTAAGGTCTAGCAACTTTTAGATTTGGTTGATTACATCACTTTAACACAGTAACTTGTAGCCTAAAAAGCCGGCAAAGTGCGAGTCGGCCTCGCGTACGAATGGTTTCGTACCATTATCTATAGTCTGTACTTTTAGTTATTTAAAAAAATGTAAACAAAAAAACCACGTGACATTGACAGATGACAGTTTGTCAGCCAATAGGAGCAGAACACTGATACGTCAAAGCTCGACCAGACAGCTTGGATTGGTTGATGAGCAGAGCCACGTGGATTGGTTGGTTTACACTTTTTTAAATACCTAAAAGTACGGACTATATACAACCACAGTGTCTGTATTTATATGGAGCAAACAACGGCAAAAAATTACGATTGTTGTATGGGAGCCCCCCTTAAATATTTATTTTATTTTAATTATTTATTCATAAAGTGAATATACAACAAAATATTCTGTGAGTATTTCAAGCGTCTACCTGTTGCTAAAAAACGGCAAAAAAATCATGTTTGTTGTATGGGATGAATAAAAATATATTTTTTTTTTAGCCATGGCAATTCATGAGATACAGTCTGGTGACAGATGGATAGACTTAGTAATAGGGACCCGTGTTTACCCGGGTCCCGTACCCAAATGGGTACGGGACCCTAAAATCAATTTGGTTGGTACAACAACTAATTCACTATCGGGCCCTGGCATAATTAATGGCAAGCTCATTTCGATAATAAACAACGAGCGAAGCGAGCGCGAAGAGAATACAAGAATAATCACTAAAGCCTTAATCACTTTTAATCAAGCTAGAGCCCTAATTTGTATTACCTTTCTGGCTGCGTCTTGGATACCTCAATTGTTAATTAAAGCTCTGGCCAAAAGCTTCGCCAATTGAATTATAAGCTCTTGGTTACATTTCGAAAGAATAAACGTACTAAATCGTATTTTGGTCGGATAAATCTTGCATTCTCAGTTAGTTTTAAAACTTATCGATAACCTAATTAATTGAGAAAACAGAACGAGATTGATTTAAAATCTTAACTAAATATAATTAAGATTTACCTTTAGCTATGCGTCGATTAACGCCTTGCTTACATAATTTTGTTTGGCCGAAATTTTATTATACAACCGATTTGTTATCCGAGCCATCACTCTTGCGAATTAGTTTAGAATCAGTAAATGACGTTAAATTAATATTTAATTTCCTGACAAAATTTCTCGAATTGTATTTTATACCTTTTTTAACTCCGTTCGTCGTTTACGAGTATCGCTATATCTATTCTCTCGAGAACTGTACAACTGAACTGTACTATGTGTGTGCATATTATTTCCTCCGTTTATTTATATTTTAGGGTTCCTTACCTCGAAAGGAAAAAACGGAACCCTTATAGGAGCACTTTGTTGTCCGTCTGTCCGCCTGTCAGTCACGCGACGAGGTATCAAGCTGGAATTTATATCAAATACTCAAGTCTACTGTCCCTTAGAGCTGTAAAATCAACCTTCTAAGCCAACGCAATCAAAAGATACAGCCGTTTATACCGCAAATATCTGCAAATTTTTCGACACTCGCAAGAGAATCAAAACGTCCTTCCCGTGAACTCAGAATCTTGAAATTAAGTACGAAGCAACGTCTTAGAGCACAGATAAAGGAAAAATTGCGAAAATCGTAAATTTGTAGTTAAGTATTTATATACTTATAGTGTATTTTTATATAAGTATATAATTATAAAAAAATACATTTTGCTATTGCAAACTTTTATGCAGTTGGTAAACTAATCGCGACCTATGTCAATATATGGAGACAACAGTTTTTCAACGTCAAAGTCAAGTTCGTCCCTCAATACAATTTTACATTCTTATAAGTTTGTACGGAACCCTCGGTGCGCGAGTCCGACTCGCACTTGACCGGCTTTTTTTATTATACTTCTTTCTTTACAATTCCCCAAAAACAAAAGTATGTAGTCAGGGTTTAAGCTATCTTCAAAACAAATCAATTAAACTGTGAAAGCGTCATAAATATAGAATTAATTTCGCATATATAATATCAACTTTCTCGGTGGACTTACATATTTTTTTTGGAACCTTCTCCTGACCATAACGAACACAACAAAAAAAGAATTAGCGAAAACGGTTCAGCTGCTCTCGAGATTTGCGTTTAGCAACACATTCAGCGATTCATTTTGATTATATAAAGATATGGAGTATGGATACCGTCTGACAACAGAATATAGAAATAAAATCACTGCTACAAATTCATCTGTCGCCTGCAGCGCTTCGGTCACACAGAAATACAGGGTGACTTCAAATTGGTAATACAAAATCAATGTTTTATACACATTTCCCCTAAACTTAGCCCCTCAATTAAGTCTCATACTTTTAAAATAATCAGACGTATTTTTTTTTTTTTTTAAATTAACCCATTTTTATTGGCTTAACATGGTTATCCTACCATAATAATTAACAAAGAAGTTTAAAGAATTTCAGGTGAACACTTTCCTCTTTGGTTATCAGTCACCTGTCGCAATTTATGAAGAAAACGTGTTTTGATTAGTAATTGTCACTTATCAAAGAAAATAAGATTGTATTGTAAATGTAGTGTAACCACTCTTTGGGACTTTAATTATTTGTTTTGTTCGATAATTAGCATTAATTAAATACAGTTGATTTTAACAAAGGATTTAATGTATTATACTGTGTGGCATTAACTAAGCCACAATCAAGTGTTTTGTATTACCAATTTGAAGTCACCCTGTATACTGCCAGCTAGATTAGGCGTGTTGTGAATAAAGAGCGCTGGGCCTTAACTCTGATTCTAATTATAATTATATTATTAATTAATAGCTTCACTCCTGTTCAGAGAGATTAAAGAAGGTTCGTAACGATTTTCGAAAACTGTCTAATTGTGGAATTGACAAGGGTTGGAAACTGGTAAAATTTTCATTACGGTTCCGTTAGCACAAACCGGTTTTTTAAAGAGTAAAAAACCGGTTTGTGCTAACGGAACCGAAATGAAAATTGAACCAGTTTTTGAAGGAACCTTTATGTAAAGTTCTTTTCGAATTAACCGGTGACGAGCTTAAAAAACTGGTTAATCCAGAGGCACGTCATGCACGACAAACAAGCGCCGCTTATTGTTTTTATTCAGTACAAAACGTTTCGTTTCTCGAGTCGCCGCTCGTAGAATAAACCGGTTAATTAAGGTTAAAATAAAGTTCTCCAAATTTTCGCGTTCCCTAGAAAAGTTCGGAGTAAAACTGATTTAAACCGGTCCTTTTTAAACCGGTTTCCAGCCATGGAAATTAACGAAAAAAATATTCGATGCGACCGTCTGGCAGCTAATCTCAAACCATAGACATTTTCGATAACAATATTCTTTTCGCAAAACGTCCTGGGCCTCTATTCAACTCCTCTATATAACGATATCGTTTTTGACCTGTTTCCGTATGGTCAACGTTTTGATAACTCTTATGTCATTTACAATAATGGCGACTGTGACATAAACGATTCTTAAACGTGTCAAACACGATATCGTTTAAACGCAGTTGAATAGAGGCCCTGTCTAGGGCCAAAGATGTATTTCGCCAACAATGTCAAGTAATTTATAGACACTCCCATGGCCTTATCCGGAGCAATAATTCCATGGTTCAAGAGGACCATGTTCAGTGAAAGAGTAAGTGTTTTCTCTTGTGGACGCGCTTCTTTAGGTGGGTACGAATAAGAGTAGCCTCGAGTTGCGGCACGCACGGCTCACCTACTTTGCCCACATTCGTACGCGCTCATGCGCTGTGAACGAGCATCCCGCGAGCGGCGCGCGGCGAGCCTTCGAGCGTCGACCTTTTGACTCTGCTCAAAGGGACACTGAGGCGCGTACAAGTTTGATAAAGTTGCTGAGCCCTTCCAACACCGAAGCGATTTCTTCTTTTTGTTACTAATTCGTTGAATTATGATAAACGCAGCCGCGGCTGTCATCGTGTCCGACGCCATTATGAAATGTCGGCACGCGTCAAGCACGCTGCCTCAATTTGGGTCGCGAGCAACTCGCCGCGCGGGGCGAGCATGCCTCAGGCTGAGCCGCTCAGATTCGTACCCAGCTTTTCAGGTTTCTGTTATCGATAAAACCATAATACCTTTGACTTTTTATCGTATAGTCAACGTTACCATAGCTCTTATTCACGTGAGTTCGATTCGCTGTTGAGTATTTGTTTCTGGAGTATTTATATACAAGTATGTATATCGTTGCCTAGTACATAGGTACAGTACAAACTAGAGCTTAGACACTGGTCAATTTGTGTGAAATTATTCTCAGTATTTATTTATTTTATCTGATCTACAATGTTCGAGCGATTGTGATACAAATACTTTCTTTTTTCCGACTTCTAACTTCACAATCATCTTTCTATCCTCTGTTAACTCCGTACTTTTCATACACATGTCATGCTTCACACACTCCATCCAAACCTTTTCGGTGTACCTCTACATTCGTAAGTATCACTCTTCACTACTCTTGCGACTTCTTACTTGTTTTATCTCACTAACGCGGGTGGCCCATGCTTGTGTGGGTAAATGCACGTACACGTTTACTCTGAGTGCGTAGCAGTCATTGCAAAGCGTCACAGTAGTGTAAAAGAATATGACCCACCCGCTTTAGGATTGCCTTTAGATAGATCCAAACTTATATAACATCACGCCTTCATTCTCAGAGTGGGATAGACAGAGCTAACAGAAATACTAACTACTCTAAAATAAATTGTGCCAAGAAGTTGACTGGTGTATTAGTGACAGATTGCAAGCCTATCGCCTAACAGTACTACAAATTCTAATTCCCTTTGTCGCCTATAATGGAAACCACACGGGGTCTTGAAAATGCAAATGTTTATTGGCCATCAGGTGGTCAGTGTCCTCTTTTGCCTTCTCCATGCCATAAAAGCTTTGGCTACAAGAGAGAAGTCAAGTACTCGCTCCATTACTGCTCCCGCTGTAAACAAGGCAGATTGCGCAAGCAGACAGGCAGTCATTTGCATGGAATTAGCCCTGAAATAGAAATGGCGGGTGGACACAATTTCCAGCGGTATGTGAGCAAAGCGGAATTTTAAAACGATTTGAATGTATGTACGTGATAAATGAGAAATGGGTTATTTATCTCACTTGCCTAATTTTAACAGCCCAAATGTGATCTGAAAATATCTCAATTTATTACGTTTTTCTAGACAATTGAAGAAAAAAAATTGGAATCCCCGAACGTAATTTAACCGCAATCTACCGCCAAGCAGCAGTGTTCGCATTTTTGTGTTACGGTGTGGGGATAAGACAACCGGTGAAATTACTAGCATAGAGGCATTCCATCTTAGTCCTCAGAGTTGGCAAATTCAATTGACTGACCCATAGACATCAGATTCACCTTAGCATCGTAACAAAAATAACTAACAACCAACAATATCCCTGTTTAATAGTTTTTATTTTGTACCGGAGTAAAGCTAGGGCAGATCGCTAGTGATACATTTAATTAACCCACTATCTACAGCACAATAAACACAGAACGTAATTATAACATTCGCAAAATATACATGTAACCGATATTTACTTCATTGAGAGTGAGTAAATAGAAGCAGCTAGGTACTTACGTCTGGGAGGTTATTATGACCTAGCTATGCAGTTAATTTTACGGTGAGCGTAAAGGACAGAGCTATAGCCTTTATATAGCTCTGTCCTTTTCGCTTAGCGTAAAATGACCTGCATAGCTATGTCATAATAACCCCTCTGTCCTTTTCTCTGAACGTAAACAGAACAGTGGGCTAGACAACTTGCATTCGACAATCGTTAGCGATTATGTTTCGATAGACAAATGTTGACGTAAGCCACCGAGATAGTGACGTGGTACTATCTCGGTGGCTTACGTCAATTTCATTTCTATTTTCTATCAAAACATAATCGCTAACGATGGTCGAATGCATAGTTGTCATAATAACCTCCCTGCGGCCCTGGTAGGAAAATAACATGGATAAGTAATCAATCATGTTTATATCGCGTCTGGTATTCATATTGACATTAAGTTATTTAAAGTATTAAATCGACAGTTGTAATGGACTGCGTTTCTACCAGTTCACCAATAGGAGAGCTGCGCTGAGTGAGGCCAGGAATTCTATTGGTGGATTTTTTCCTCGCACACCGCTCCGCACCTCGCACCTAACTTATTCTGTGGCTTTGGCGGAAACATACTCTAAGTCTAGTAAAATTACTTGACCTGATCTTCTTAGGGGTCATATCAGGGTATCTTAAACATCTGACCTAACCTAACCTACGTAATTAACGTTTAAGCTAAACTGAAAACAGCGTTCGATGAGTTACTGTCATATCATATTTATTGCTTTACCAGTTTTATAAACAAAAGAACAATGGGTAAAAATAAATCGAACGTGGTACCTTCCCCAATGGACATAATTTATGTAATTGAAAGCTATTATGAAGAGCAAATAAAACGAAGGCGCTCAACTAAATTTGCTGTTCCTATTGTATGACCTATTCAACAAATCCACTATGATTTCTATGCAACGTGTCACTAATACACTAGTATACTTCTTGGCCTGATTGTGCAAAATGTGGTTACAGAATTATAAACGAGTCTTTTTAGAGTTGTTGGTATTTCTGTAGCTCTGCCTAACCCGCTCTGGGAATGAAGGCGTGTTGTTATATAATAATAATAATATCACAGGACAATGCCACACAAATTGACCTAGTCCCAAACTAAGCTCTAGGCTTGTACTATGGGTACTAGACAACGATAAACCTACTTATATAGAGAAATTAATACTTAAATACATGGAAAACATCCAAGTCTCAGATACAAATACTCATGCTCATCTCACAGATATTTGCCCTTACCGGGATTTGAATCCAGGACCTCCAGCTTCGAAGGCAAGGGCACTACCAACGAGGCTAGCGTGTCGTCGTAATGCATGTGTATGTATGTACAAAAACTACAAGTAAGCTCCTTTTTTTTTTTTTTTTTTTTTTTTTTTATGTTAAAGAGAAGGCACACGAGCACTCAGGCCACCTGATGGTAAGTGGAATCTGAGACCCATACACATTTGAATTCTCAAGACTATAATCCCAAGACCTCAAATGCGTTGCCAACCCTGAGGACTAAGATGGAATGCCTCTATGCTAGTAATTTCACCGGTTGTCTTATCCCCACACCGGAACACAACAATGCGAACACTGTTGCTTGGCGGGTGGTTAATGGATAAGATGGTGGTAGCGATCCGGACGGACCCTGCACAGGGTCCTACCACCACCTCCTTCTTTTGCGTCGGTTATTAACAACGCAAACGCGCAACGCGCAACGCGTTGTTAGTTTGTCTTTCCTAATGGAAGACATCTCGTTACGAATCCAATCCTGTAACGAGTCTGCGGTGCCCTTACCATGAGTTACGATACTCGCTAGAGATTCTAATGCTCTGTCCCTTTCAATCTACTACAATACTGTGAGGGACAGAGCATTCGACTCGCTAGCGAGTACTGTATTTGCAACTCATAAGGGTTCGGGATAAAGTTACAGGTCACTTAGTAACGTAACGCTTTTCTAATTAAAGGCTATTCTAAGCGTTAACGTAACGACACCTTAGAACTGTCTACTACATTGATTTAATACTCATAATGATAGGTGTTGAGCAGTTGGGATTGTACAGTCAAGGACTTTACTTGTTACGCCAATACGGAAACCTGTCATAATGACAGCGTCAAACCACATGACAGAAAGCTAATAGTACATTTTGATATTTGTGCGGAAAGTATGTCATTTTACACGAGTCCCGAAGTATCTTGGCCCGAGCTGCAAGCGAGGGACAAGACTCGGGACGACTTAAAATGACAGTTCCGCACGTGTATCAAACGACGTTTTTTAATACATTTGCGAAAAACTATAAATGGAACAAAATAAATCAGCAAATAAAACTATTACAAGAGACAATTTTACTTTTAATTGACACAGACTTTATGAAATGGCAATTGTTGTGACCATTCAGCCAAATAAAAAAAAAGTCACAGTAACTTAATTACCTATATTTAAAAATCAAAAAGTATAATTCTCTATTAACCAGTGGTAATGCATAAAGGTGGATTCACATTACGCCGTACTAGGCTGGGCCCGGTTTCGGCATGGCGTAATGTGAATTCACCTTAATACGCAACTATCTAATCATTCGCCATACTGGTTACCTATCACAACTTCGAAAAATGTTTGACCGAATTTTGGTTCGACAAATACTTTTCGTCAATTATGGTTTGGGTTTTTTTACGTTTGGCCGAATGATCATTTCGAATAGTTTTATTTATTCATTACTTGTTTTGGTTTTTTAACGATTTGACAAATTATCTATACCTCATTACTGGTTTCGGCGTATCAACAGTTGTCCAATGTAATGCTTTGTCTATTTGTCTTTTTCCTATTTCTGATTTTACCTAGGTATCCTTTGCCCAATATTACGGCTCGATCTTTGCATTGTCTGGATAAATTATACTTAAGCAAGTTTTTCGGGGCAGAAAAAAAATAACCTCGAAAGCCAAGGCGAGAGCAAAGCTCCCGCCTTGGCCTTCTAACCTAACCTATCTGAGTCGGTTCTGCCCTGACTCGTCTTGCTCGTTGCATTTTGTAGATAGTTGAAACTAATTACAAGCAAGATTTTATGGCCGAAATGAATATTTGACGTAACGTAGCAAAATCTATATGTAACATTGATGAAGTGAAAAATGGGTTAAGAAACAAAATACAAAACGATCCACAGGCTAGTTGTAGCATTGGTGTAATGAAAAATGGGCTTTGAAATAAAATACGTAACAATACATAGGGTACGTGACTACAAGGAGAAAAGTTGCTTGGACTAACGAACCATTTACTTAAAGTCAAATGGTGAAATAAAAAAATGACGAATCGTGCCATCGGAGAAACGATAAAAAACGAAATGTTTTCGGTCAAATGAAATTCGGTCAAAAACTTTTCGAGGTTGCGATAGGTTACCGCCATACTAATTCAGATTCAGCCATCTTGATGAGAGCTGTTTTTTTTTTATATTACATAGATACATTTTATGTGTGTATGTATGTATGTATGTATTTAATTTTAATATTTTAAATTATATTACCTATGTATAGTCTCAATGCTAAATGACGTAATCAAAAAGTGGTTGAACATGCAAACTCTTTGGTTGGATGCACGGCTTGGAAGTTGAAACAAAATTATATTAAAAAAAAAATGAAAACTATAACGCACTAGTGCGTAATATCCAGCTTTCCGCACGATATACAGCTACGAAAAGTACCACTTTATGAGCAACTGTGTTAAAAAAAAAAAAATTAACGCTGTCATTATGACAGAGGTCCCATACTGGCATAACAATTTAAATTCTTGACAAGCAACGAGTGAAACTCATAACATAAGTAACGGGTGCTGTTTGTGGGGTCCAGTCAGTTTACGGTGAGAAAGAGACAGAGCTATATAACTGTTATAGCTCTGTCCTTAACGCTCATCCTAAACTGAATTGCTTAGGCATGTCATGGTAACCCCCTGTTCACGTTTGCAAGGACTTGTTGTTCAGTTAATTATTCGAGACCGAGATTATTAATAGAGTCCAGCCCCTATATCACCTTCTTGACAATGACACGTGACAGGTGACAATTCGGTATACATTGCAAAGTTAACACGCTGATACATCACTAAAATTCACATAACCTGCGCCATGTACACTAAAATGTCACCTGTCATTGTCAGTATTGTAAAATAAGGGGCTGGTCGTGTTGTTTCTCCTATAACCATTGTTTTTAGTTTAATGTTATTGACGTTACTTAATTTTCTTTGCCGACTCGTTGGCCTAGTTGGGAGTGAGCCTGCCTCCGAAGCCGGCGGTCCCGGGTTTAAATCCCGTAAGGCAGATATTTGTGTGATGAACGCGATAATTTGTTCCCGAGTCTTGGACGTTTTCTATGTATTTAAGTATTTATTTCTCTATCCAAGTATGTTTATCGTTGTCTAGTACCCATAGTACAAGCCTAGAGCTTAGTTTGGGACTAGGTCAATTTGTGTGATTGTCCCGTGTCCCGTCCCGTGATATTTACATTTGTAATAATTCATTGCACTAGTTTTAATATTTTTAATTTTTTATATTATCTTGTAACGTTACTAACTTTAAAGTATTATTGTGTTTTACTTTCGCTTCTTCTTCGACCTTTCTTGTCCGAAGCGCTAGTAGATTCACCCTATATTATTAACACGTGTAAAGAGGGGTGTATTATAATTAGACCCCGCTATCGGAGGTGCCAATTGGTAGCTGTCAAGTTCTTAGGGATGAGTAGAAATATTTATCTGTACAACTAGTTAAATATGTAGGTACCTATACCATTTATAGACTACAATTTAACAAGTTTTTTTGGGATCCATGATTAAAAATGAATAGATAAGATATTGGGTTTATTGTTAAAAATATCATGACTGCACTAGATTACTGCAGAGAAACTGATCGTTCATTAAGAATACGATAATCAATATATCCCTTCTGGTGGACATAAAAGAGAGATTTATTGATTATTTAAAATTTAAATCATTTATGAATGGTTCGTGCTATGAAGATAACGATAATTTGTTAGTAATGATGAAAGATTGAAGATTTTATTTATATCAATGAAAAATATTTAACACATTCATTTTGTAATTATATAATCTTATTATTAAAGTCCTACACCCTCATTATGGTAAAGAAAAAATATCGACATATAGCTATAATTATCGACATAGCAAGTATTTCAAAATAATTTTAACTCATCCCTAAGAACTTGACAGCTACCAATTTGCACCTCCGATAGCGGGGTCTGATTATAACATAATAAAGTTTAAAATACATAATGGTTCATAATACATAGTTATTTTTCTGAAACCGTGAACTTTTCAGGATTGTTATAAACAAACCTAACCTAATGGGTTCTATACAAAGCCCTTTTTAAAAAATCTGTTTACTTTACGGTATTATAATTACTAGCTACCCAACAGCGGCTTCGCCCCGCTGCAAATTTTTGACTTTCCCGGTGGGTTTTACATTTTTTTCTTTCATAAGAACCTTCTCCTGACGATAACGAACACAGCAAAAAAGAATTAGCGAAATCGGTTCAGCTGCTCTCGAGATTTGCGCTTAGCAACACATTCAGCAATTCATTTTTAGGGTTCCGTAGCCAAATGGCAAAAAACGGAACCCTTATAGATTCGTCATGTCTGTCCGTCTGTCCGTCCGTATGTCACAGCCACTTTATTCCGTAACTATAAGAGCTATACTGTAGAAACTTGGTAAGTAGATGTATTCGGTGAACCGCATTAAGATTTTCATACAAAAATAGAAAAAAAACAATAAATTTTTGGGGTTCCCCATACTTAGAACTGAAACTCAAAAATTTTTTTTTCATCAAACTCATACGTGTGGGGTATCTATGGATAGGTATTCAAAAATGATATTGAGGTTTCTATTATAATTTTTTTCTAAACTGAATAGTTTGCGCGAGAGACGCTTCCAAAGTGGAAAAATGTGTGTCCCCCCCCCCGTAACTTCTAAAATAAGGGAATGATAAATGTAAAAATAATATATGATGTACATTACCATGCAAACTTCCACCGAAAATTGGTTTGAACGAGATCTAGTAAGTAGTTTTTTTTTAATACGTCATAAAAACATTGATCAAAGCTACAACGAACTTTTATATTATGTTACTTGCTGCTACGGAACCCTTCATGGGCGAGTCCGACTCGCACTTGGCCGCTTTTTTTTATTATATAATTATGACTAGGGTTAGAACTTTTGGTGCCATAGAATCAAGAATCCATGGACTCGCTATTTTTTAATTACAAAATACATATTATTACATGTTTATTTAATGCAGCGCCATCTAGTAAATCCAAGCGGCATCACCTATTTGGTGCGTGAACGACTGAACGTGACAGTTAACGCTTTTAGTACTCGTACTAGACGCTCGTACCACATGCTTTGGTAAATTCTCTGATTCACGAAAGATGGCGCTGTTGTTTCATACTTACTATTACAACTTTTTCCGGGAAGTTACTCACTAATTGTTGTTATTAAATAATAAAATAATTAATATCACAGGATAATGTCACACAAATTGACCTAGTCCCAAACTAAGCTCTAGGCTTGTACTAAGTACTGGACAGCGATAAACATACTTAAATAGAGAAATATACCGGGTGTATACCGGGTGTTGCCTGTAATAGGAGCAATAAATTTAGGGATCGTTTCCACACCACAAACGTAACAACATTTTTATTCTACGACTTTTGAAAATAACTTATTGTTAACTAAATATTAATGAATTTAGTTTTTCCAAGCAAGCAATGTATTGCGAAAACTACGAAGTTTGTAGGCTGACAGTAGATGTCAACTAGACTATTGGATGGAGTACATTGAAAATGCTATTTAGTTTGTTCGAAAAAATCCCAAATAATAAATTACATATTTTTTTAAAGTTGTAGAACAAATGTTGCTACGTTTATAGAGTAGAAACGATCCCTTAATTTATTGCTTCTATTACAGGCAACACCCGGTATACTTACTTAAATTCATAGAAAACAACCAAGACTCAGGAACAAATACTCGTGCTCATCACACAAATATCTGTCCTTACCAGGATTTGAGCCCAGGACCGCTAGCTACAAAGGCAGGGTGATTGTCATATACCGTATAAAATATGTATTTATTTGAAGATTCAAGACAATGCTTTATTAGAGAACATTAATATTAATGAGAGTGCCACTGGAGGCTCGGTGCAGTCATTAAACCTCTTTTACAAGGTCGTAACAACCCTCAACTCAACCAAGGGCATGTCTTCTCAAATTAAATACATTCAATTCCTCCAAGTGACGTCAACACGATATTTTTTTTGTTCAATTCGATTAAAGGAAGCTGGGTACGAATCTGAGTGGCTCAGCCTAAGGCATGCTCGCCCCGCGCGGCGAGTTGCTCGCGAGCCAAATCGTAGCACATAAACATGCACGGGTGAGGCACCGTGCTCGCCGCGAGCAGACATTTCAGCCGCGGCTGCGTTTATCATACATAACACACCGAATTAAACAAAAAGAAGGAGTCGTTTAGGTGGTGGAACGGCTAAGCAACTTTATCAAATTTATACGCGCCTCGCCCACAGACAAGTTAGCTGGTCGTTCTGCCCGCGGCACGCTCGAATACACGTCTAAATTACGAAATTAGATAATAACTGCCCCCTATTTCACCATCTTGACAATGACTCGTGTCATGTGACATTTCGATATACATTGCAAAGTCAACACGCTGATACATCACTGGGTTTCATATAAGCTGCGCCATGTTGAATGAAATGTCACCTTTCACCTGTCATTGTCAGGATGGTGAAATAGGGGACTGGTCTCCTAAAGATCTGAGCTTGTATTTACATCAAACATTTAGTGATTTTAATTAAACTGAAGATTTCATATATTTTCAGTCGGTATTACGCCGCGTTTCCACCAGAGATGTGCGAGGTAGCTAAGCGGTGCGAGGCTGTGTAACGATGTCAATGTTTCCACCAGAGATGTGCGAGGTAGCTAAGCGGTGCGAGGATGTGTAACGATGTGAATGTTTTCACCAAAGATGTGCGAGGTAGCTAAGCGGTGCGAGGTTGTGTAACGATGTGAATGTATCCACCAGAGATGTGCGAGGTGGCTAAGCGGTGCGAGGATGTGTGTAACGATGTGAATGTTTCCACCAAAGATGTGCGAGGCAGATAAACGGTTCTAGGATGCGTAGCGAGGATGTGTAGCGAAGTATTTAGGTATACATAGCCAGACGCCGCCTCGCAACACATTCCTCGCACACATCTTTCCCTTGTTTTGTATGTACAAAAACCTCGCTCCGCCGAGCTGTTCCCACCAGAGCTGAGCTGAGCGAGGATAGGTAAGTGAAGTGTTTCTATTGGTTCATGACAAACACATCCCTCGCAACTCATCCTCGCACATCTCTAGTGGAAACGCAGCCTTCTCGTATGCGGAACGTGCAAAAAATACCAAGTTCTAGTCTCTTCGGATTACGATAGTCCAAAAAAAAATACAAAAAGATATCCTGTGAGCAGATCTACTCCTAAGCATAAGAGGGGTTAAGATTCAGGTTACATTGCTAATGTACAATTTTTGACACAACTACCCAAGTAAAGTAGAGTCATGTTTTATATTTGTTGTAATAGTATCCATAGAAAAGAGGCAGACTGACAGCGGACGCTTAATAATAGGGTCCCGATGGCACCCTTTGGGTACGGACCCCTAAAAATTAGCTTGTTTCACCTTTTTTCATTCAACTTTAATCATGGCAGGAGTATTTATTTTGACAACGGCAGTACTTTAAAATAAGCACTTAATTAATATATTCAGGATATCAGGGATAATAAAACAACAATAATAATATTTAGTATTAACTATTCATATAATTCAATAGTATCTCTTATATTATAAACTATTTCTTCTAACGCTCCACGATATTTGGTTTATTAACGACAGTAGTCAGAAGACGAATCAATAGTTTGTCGATTACTTTAACACATTCAGGCTACAGCATAGCAATCGTAAAACTGGCATTGGCTGCCAGTGAATGCGTTAACTTTGGATCCACCATGAGCATTCCGGTGTTGTAATGAGCGTTCCAGTGTTGTAATGAGCATTCCAGTGTTTTAATGAGCATGGTCATCGATTTATCCGACTACGTAGAGTATACGCCGAGTATATTAGAATGGTATTCAAGGAGCGTTACGGGGCTATTAGAAGCCACCAGCACACACGCCATCTGATGGTAAGTGAGATCTATTGCATTCTCAAGACTGCAATACTGAGACCGCGAATGCGTTGCCAACGCTGAGGATTAAGATGGATTGCCGCTATGCTAGTAATTTAACGGTTGCCTTATCCCTACACCATGCTTGGTGGTAGGTTAATGGGTTCCACCACCACTCCACCACTCTTTTTGTTACTCGTAGACGATATGGTGTGCTACCGAGTATTTGATGAACGTCCACGAATGCTCGATCTCGGTAGAATGCTCTTGGCGGAACTTATAATCAACAAATAAACAAAAATGTCACAAGATTACATCGAAATTGGTAATGGTGACAATATGTATACAAACAGCAACACAGTTGACCATTTGTGACCTAATGTGATACTTGTAACCTTAGAATAAGGTTCACTATTGGTCAGTTATCTGTGTTGATGTTAGTATGACGTTAACTGTTTTGTATTTATAATTTCAACAAACCAAAACGTATGTTCATTTTGAAAGAGATTTTACGGGTTATGCCACCATACAGTCGTCATACCAAAAAAGGGCGCTAACTGCATCGTATAAAGCATTTTAAATTGAATGTGGTTGCCAATAGAGTACAGAATGCTTCGACTACAACATTGGAATTATCGCCTTCTTTGGTAGTACGGTACCATATTTAGTATACAAAAATATAAACGTAAACCCTGAAAATAATTGTTAATATGCTCCGTCCGTTAAATTATTTATAACATAAAGAATACTGGTGTATCAATTATAAACGCTATAATCATACAAAATAATCTATACTATTTAGTGGGGAATGTTAACTTTGGTATAAAATATTAATCATAATCAACAAAACATAACTTAAGACACTCGAAACGAAACTTAGGTCTAACAAGCATAATTTAAAAAAATACTGTATCGATAGTGGCCCAGATCGCTAATATTTACAACTGGCTAACTTAAATTAAAAAATAAAGGGAACTTTAACCTATAGAAATAAAATAGGAATTAACATTGCACTATGCTGAATATGTATGCTAAGATGAACAAACTGGAATTTATGTGAACTCTAATAATTAATCTACAAACATATTATTCAATTAAATGTTTTACTAACGCACCGTACATATAGGCATTCTAATAAATAATCAAGGCTTTACATAGGTACCGTTATTTTAGTAAATGATGATTTTGAAGCGATCTTCAGCTCTGATAATTACTAATTAAGAAGGTCTCTAGTCTCTAAAGTACCACCCAGTGCCGAATATGCTCACTATTTACCACAAAACTAGGAAAACCGTTTTAAATAATGTACCCATATTTTATAAATATGACCTATTTCAATTTTCTATAGAATATTTCGCTAAAACATGTAAATATATACTTTTTGCGCGTAAAGTAATTCGTAAAGGGAATACAAGACGTATTCTATATACCTATGTATAAAATATATACACGTCTAAAAAGGGTAAAGACACTATGTTTATGCTAGTATCGTTTGCAGGACGCCTTGCATTCTAATGCAAAGCTACTTTAAGATTCAAAATGGTTCAATTAATAATAAAATTACGACAGGAAATGATTGTAACTACGCTGTAATTTTTATCCGAAATGATGGTCAAAGTACGATTAAGACAAATACTTAATTTAAGATGAGGAAGTGATTGCACCCACTCCTTTTCAAATATTTCAACCGTTGTCTTATTAATAATCAGCAAGGTAGCTTTTAATAACTTTTAAATGAGACAGTTTTATCAATACTGGTATGTACTATTATTTTGAATTTCGGTATAAAAATTACAGTACCCTTTACTGTTTTCAAAAAAGAACCAGTTACTCACGCACGTAACTGACTTTTATTCCAGTATTTTTTATTCATTTTGAGATTCCTTTGCATTTATCCGCATACAAATCAACGACAAACTTTTCATCACCAGGAAACTTACATTAGATTAAATGTTCCAAATAAACTACGTTTATCACAACATTTACAAAAGCGAACAGTCATACGTAATCATACCGACTTGTTTCCCGGAGGTCAAGTCATCATACAAAACATACGTTTAACAGACCTCTGAAATCTAAGAGATAGTAGGCGTGCCATAGTCCAATAGACACTTACACGGTATAACAACGTAATATAAAAGATTAGAATCATATTCTCTCTGAATAAGTCATAGAAATCTTACAAGGTAAAGTGCTGTATATAATATATAAAACGACACGTAGCCACGATTATATACGTTTTTCTAACAGTTGTACAAAAGGACAGCAAGAACGACAGCTGAGTACGAATTGTACGAGTGCATTTGGAGCATAAACGGTATTGCAAAAATTGAAAATTACGCAAATTCATATCTACACAATAACTGTTTTAAGATTGACAGATACCGAATAGGTAATACAAGTCCCTTTGTAAGTGGTAAACGAGTAAGGCTTAGAACCTTCACAGACACACTACACATTGATATCAACGAAGCCCATCAAAACATTTAAAAACTGCTCGAAACTAATGCTATCTTTCTAAGTTACCAACTTATTCGTGCAGTTGGTCAAATCCAAAACACCTCAAACTTCGCAGCTTGCTTGTCATTATTAAATGCACGAGTTGGTTTTTAATCTAAGATTACGTTTCGTGTTGCAACCTTGTCCCTTATTACCCGACTATTTTGGGTAATGCGTATGTTTGATGGAGTCACGTGTCTAGGCTGTGGAGTCATGATTCGAGGGGTTTGGGATGACCGCAGAGCTTTGGTCTCGAAGCCGCCGCAGCTCGCGAGTCGCCGCATCAAGCTTGGCCTGCATTGTCATCTCTCTCTCTCGCAAACATTTGATCTCATTCTGCCAACTCTGAAACGAGAAACATTCATATTAGGTTTCGTACAAAACTTGTAGTCAATATGTTTAACGATTGACTCGACAGCAAAACAATCAGAACAGAAAAAAATACACTTGAGTTGGGTAGGGGGATGTTAGCCAAAAGCCTTCTCGCATATTACCAGGGGGTGGTTAGGTTTAAAAGTTGCTAAAAAACATCACGTTATAAATGAACGAGCCCTTTAAGGTAGTTTTAGGTTACATTAATATTTGCAGGCCCGAAGGGGCAAAGCACCAAAAATAGAGGCACCGCGAAAAAGGAGTAAAGTTTATTGCTAGCTTAGTTTTTACCCCTGATAATTAGATAAACAAACTACTATTAGGAAAGGGAACAACAATTAAGTTTAAGGGCTTTTGAAAAAAGTTATTGGGTTCTTTTGTTTTCTCTCGTCTTTATTTCTCTATTGTTTGCTTAATTTATTTTATTCTCACTCGCCCGAAGGTATGGTCAGGTTAGTGTTTAAAGGGATAAGTTCACCTTTGTAATACTTTTTGTTCTGTAATTTTAATATTTGTGTAAAGGAGCATCTTCACTGAGAGCATTCGCGTGTAATACTCAAGTGGTGTGGCCGGTGAGCCGAGCGTTACTGTGCTCCACACCACTTGCATATTCGACGCCGAATGCTCATTACACGCGAATGCTCTCAGTGAGGACGCTCCTTAGCTCATTAACGCCTGCTATCCTCGCTTGGATACAGCTAATAAGTTTCAAAATGTACCTATGGATAGGTCTTCAAAAATGATATTGAGGTTACTAACAACTTTTTTTTTAACTGAACAGTTTGCGCGAGAGACACTTCCAAAGTTTTGTAATATGTGTCCCCCCCCTGTAACTTCTAATAAGAGAATGATAGAACTAAAAAAAATATATGATGTACATTACCATGCAAACTTCCACCGAAAATTGGTTTGAACGAGATCTAGTAAGTAGTTTTTTTTAATACGTCATAAAAACATTGATCAAAGCTACAACGAACTATTGTTCAAGTATATTACAGTGTTCACATACAATTTTAGGAGCAATGAGAGAAATACTTACAATATTCTGTTTCAACAAATCAAGCTTGTCGTTCTTCAGCTTGCACACTTCCATTCTGAGCTGCTCAGCATCAGCTCTAGGCACAGGTATAGGCTCGCCTCGCGGGTTTGCTCCTGCTTCAGCTGATGACATTGATTCTAGCCCTGTATCACTATCAACGTAAACTCCACCTGAAATAACAGAGTAATAAGTGTACTGCTTTAATAATTGGAAAGACCGCGGAGCGTTCGAGCCGCTTCGCTTTACGTTAAAATATACATAAAGTTTCATGGTTGTGGCATTAAATTTCAATTAAAATAGGTACTTATGATTACATTCTTACAAAATACACTGGCAAATAAATGTTTTTTGTAATGTGACATGTATTTCTTTGGTAACATAAAAGCGGGGGCGGTTAGAACGCTGCCTTACCCAATTTAATTGTTATACTTGTGACAATGTGTTCTTGGGTCATATACACTCTTAAAAACAAAATTTGTCTCTCCTGTAGCCAATAGTTAAAAGCTTGTGTTTATGTTTTTATATGATAGGTCGAAAGCAGTCCTAACGGCGTTTTTGCATGATATTAGGCCTTAAAAACTTAAACTTTCGGTGTGTCTACAGGAAAGACGGTAACCTAAATCTGCGTATGAGTCCGCCATATCATCTAGCGTGTAGGTCAATTAGCTATTGTGTATTTTGTAAAAATATTAATAAAATTGAATAATGTATGTAATGTAATGTATGTTCGGAAGACGTAGCGCGATTAGGATTGAGCCTGGGCATTGTGGCTGTCCTTGGAAGAGGTCTATCATATCGGAGCAGTGTATGTCTTTTAGTTAATAATTAGATTATACTGAAAATGATGATGGAAATGATGGTGAATGTATCTAAGATGACGATGATGGTGAATAAGTTTGCATCTAAGATGATACTGATTTGTCTGCCTGTTACAATTTTAATTGAAATACGTATCCCCCGTGTGGTTGCCGGGTTAGAATAGTGCCACTCCATGTCTTCCTGCTGATGTCGTAAGAGGCGACTAAGGGTATAAGGGCTTGTAGTACTGTTAGGCGATGGGCTTGCAACCTGTCACTAATACACTGGTAAACATCTTACGTGTGCAAAATGTGGTTTCAGAATTATCAACAAGTCTTTTTAAAGTTGCTGGTACTTCTATAGCTCTGCCTATCCCACTCTGGGAATGAAGGCGTGATGCTATGTATGTATGAAATACGTATTTAAAATACATATTTTTGAAATTAAAATTGGTATTTATTTGTATTTCAACTACTATCACAATTTTTTTTCATTAATTTGTATTATAAATACCTGACGCACCCTGTATTTTGTAATTAGTATTTCAAATACATATTGCTTCAAAATACAGTTAACAAAACGCATTTAGAGACCTTATTAATGGACATGAAAAATAAGCTGACTTCATAAACTATAGAACACTAGCATCCAGTGCAATATATTTCAACACGTCAATGCAAGTGTCATTTTTATGGTATTGCGATATTTATTTCCGTTAAAAAACAATCTCGTTGCTTTAACTGTTTTTTCGACATTCTTATTGGGCACTTGTCGTAAGTTTTTTATTACGAGCGAAGGGTCTGAATGTAATTTGTATTTAAAATTAAAATTGCTTAAATAATGTATTTCGTATTTTACATTTCAATTACACGACTTAGAAATATCTTTAACCCTTTCATCACAGACGAATACTCGAGTGACTTGCAAGAAACAAATTTTATTACTATAAAAATACCAGATAATTGAATATAGGACGTTCTTCATATTGTTTGTTGACTAACCTTAATATCAAGGTTACACCATAATATAATTATTTATCATTGTGTTTAACCGAGAACTAAGGATGTTCTAATGAAAATATCAAGGTGTAAATTGTGTTTAAATCCCAATTATAACATGCATAATTATTGGACATTCTTGGTAACAATTTTAAATAAATTACAACTACAATCATGCTTGAGACAACATATACTATTTCTACACTGTCTTTCAGTCTACAGGACTAACCTGTTGCACTTTTACCACAACTCAGCCAATCCTTGTCGTCTAATTGAGAAAAAAACCCAATTCAAATACAAAACATGAAATATTTAAATCTGCTCTACAAAATATCTTTACAAATCGCACTTTTAAAATTATAGTGACCTAATTCAAACATTTTCAGCTTTCGATTTCGAGTCATAAATTTAGTACTATAGAGACCTAAATCGAAATTCAAAATATTTGGATTAGGTCACTGTAATTCTAAAGATGCGAAATAACATCATGGATTCAGTTAGTGGAAATGCCATTGACCATAGGTACTAAGTAGCGGCCATGTTTAGTAAGATGTTAATGAATCTAATATTCGCTATCAAAAATCAAGTGAAATCCAACTAATTTTAATCTTTTTATTAATTACTTTCAATCTATTCTGAAAATGTATCGGTGAGCCGAAATACTTGAGTTTAAAAAGTATTCGTCAATATTGTACTAGGCGCTCAGAACTCACCAAGAGGGTCCAAATCCACTGAGTTCAAGCTGGAATCATCGCTGTGGTCGTGCATGGGCGGGCGCGGGCCGGCAGCTCGTGACGTCACATCGGGACTGGAAGCGTCAGAACCGCCGGCAGACCGAACAGACACCGCACTCGCTGAAGACGATGCTACTGACGCTTTAGAACGACCGCTCTGCGAACAAAACAAAAGTATTAGAGAAAAAGAACTAACATTTGAGGGAAGATAATTTGTAGCAGATAAATTGATGATATTTCTGTAAATAATTTAAAAAAAACTTACGTTAGGGGTCGGCGTATCCTGCATGCTCACTTTCTTATTAAGAGGATTCTTGCTGCTATCCCCAGAAAGATTTGTGTCTACACTGGGTGATCTGAAAAAAAAAAACAACAAAGCATTAGCATATCGTAAAAGTACTCTCAAAATGCTAACAGTATCGTCATTACTGACAATACTTACCTCACTTTAGCCTGAAACGCCTTCTTGACAGTTTCAATAAACCTTGTGCTAGGACCCTCTTGTTTTGGCGTACCCTCGGGCTGTGGTGACACCGCACCAGGCTCCAATCTTGACCACGAACCCAGGAATTCATTAGACCGGTTCTTCAAATCATCAGCCAAGTTCTGCAGAAGCGAAGATCGTGTCCTTAGTTCCAACGCGGCGAACTTCTTAGCTTTGTAACAAGCGTTTTCGGCATTAATGAGCTTGGTAAGGAGGAATTCTTTCAACTCTCGTCCTTTGCGGAAAACTGACGGCTGCGGGAGAGTCGGCCCGAAAAATGGTACGTCCTCACGAGCGGTGACCGCCACCTTGTACCTGCAACGAAATATAATTACGGTTGTCAAGTAAAGTTTCTGTTAAAATTCATATTTTTCAAATGCACTTTTTTTCTAATTTTTATGCGCAATCATCAAGCAGCCAACGAGATCTATCTAACAAGTCCAAACTTGGTGAATCTATACAGATCACCCGAGATCATGTGGCCACGTTTTGATGCCGTCATCAGATCAGCTCTAAGACTTCAATATATAGCCTTGTTGCATATTACGATACCAAAAATTTCTTTAAAACAGACTTCAAAGGACAAACATGTCAAGTAAAATAAATACGTGTAAAGAAAAATGCCAGCAGTCGAAACTATGGTCGAACGTTGTTCACAACAGTAACATCATTAATGCCACATTCGTATTTTTTTACAAGAAAACCTTTTAAATAACACTTGAACTCCCGTAACTAGGACTTTTCGCATTTCTTTTTGAAATACCGTTCTCTAAAATCTGTGTCAAAGCATTACAAGACCTGGAAAGCTTCTTGCTAGCGTACTTGCCCTAACACTTCGTAATGAGCTTTCTAATTACGGCAAGGCTATTCGTTAGCATATAAATTGCAAGAAAATATTCCTTCCCCTTTTCCGGGCCATTTTCACGACTTCTTCATGCAAATAATGTCTCTGTGCGTTTGTTGCGAGGGAACACAAACTTTATGTTAAACAAGTCACTGGAGATGAAACAAATTTAGCGCATAAGAAATAATAGAAAGCTCGCGGGAGTAAAATGGAAAAGAGATTGTGTCTAACTTCGAGAATATTTAATGCAAAGCAAGTATAAAATATAAATAATGAACAGAAAAATACAATCATTGGATTTAGAATTTGGTAAGACACAAAACAATATAGATAAAAAAACACGGTATGACTCCGTATTGAAATCTTCGTGTTAAATAGCAAAGATATTTAGCCTACAACAATAACAATCAAAACCACTGTTGTAATTTTGTTTCAACTGTAATATGATGCATACATTTCAAATGTTTCTGAGAAGCAATGCCCAAATAAATCGGCAAACTCAATAAAATTCAAAATTAAGGTACCTGGTCTCCCCGCCGGCTGTCTCCAAGGGTGTGACGACGATGAAAGCGTGGAGGAAATGGGACGCAATCATGTCTGGTGTGAACGGAGTTGCCTTTTCCTGAAAAAATATTTGATTATAGTTACTGAACAAAATCATGTAATAAGATAAAGGTAGCAAAAATTTGATTTATAAAGGTTTTTTAAGAGAAGCCTTCTTTTGATGCTTAAATTCTATTTTCAGCGTATTAATTACTATCTTTCGCCCGGGGTTCCGCCCGCTTACAAGCTGTTTTTATTCCATTTGGTATAAATTAATCGATAAGAAGCACCCTATGTCTGTCGCGTCTTCGAACTATCGATTGACCCGTTGAACAGTGAAGACACAACAAACAAATGAACTTTCGCATTTACAATTACAAATATTGCTAACTATTTTCTATTTTTATAGTATATGAAAACTAGAATTCTGGCCTGTTTAGAAACATCTTATCCAATAAAAAACACCAGAATCGCACCAGAGCCCGATATACCCTGTTGTTATGATTGTCCGTATTCAACAGCATAACTAGCATTTAGCAAAAGCATCAAAATAACAAAAACAAAGTGATATACAGGCTCTGTCATCGTTGTAACATGGCGAAATCTTGGAAGTCTCACCTGAAAAACAATCGCCACAATATCGTTGCCGACGTGCCGCTTCCTCTGCAGTTGCTGGGCGTCGCCAGCGGTGTGCGGTAGAAGAGGAGCCACGTGGAACATGATCTCGCGGTCGTAGAAGCGCTCGTACACAGCCTCGGAGCCAGTATGCCCGTTCTCTATGTCCAGACCACCACGGTAGCCTGAAGAACAATTTAAAGGTAGACCTTGAGCAACCATAAACAAGTTTCAAGCTTTGATATTATAGTCGTCTATATAAATCAATGCCCAATTCTTCTAAATCCGCCATCTTGCCTCTCTTTGTTACTTTATGCAAATACCGTGATGACGTGTTGTTTAATTTTGGCTTGTCAAATTCAAATGTTACTTAACAAGAAAAAACAAGACAATAGTCAAGTACAATGAAATAATGATGTATCTTTTTTATAGGGTAAAGTAAGTTATTGTTTAAAATACTAACAATAGTAATAATGATTCGACGAACAAAACCAAAAATTCAAAAGAGCGGTGGTGATGGCTGGTGTTTATATAACGTACCTTTATGATCTTTCAATTTGATCCTCTGTCCGAGCATTTTGAGAAACTCTTCGAAGGCTGGTGACGTTTCGTTGTTCCCGAAGAGCTGCTCCTCCGTTGTCTGCCCATATTTCTGGTAGAGCACCCCAAACTTGAAGGTGGCCACCAACACGTGTTCATCAAAATTTGCGATCAGCGAGGACGCATTGAGGCACATGACTGCCATGAAATTGTCGACATTAACTTGGTCGTTCAGCATCTTAGCCATTTTCAAGGGCGATGGTGTTGCGCCTGATCCTGATAAAGGAAATAACATATTTAATACTTTCTTAATATTAAGGCAGCATTACATTGCATTGTTTTATACCTATGTGGCAAATGTAAATAAATAAATATCACGGGACAGTGTCACTCAAATTGACCTAGTCCCAGACTAAGCTCTAGGCTTGTACTCGTGCTAAAGGTATTAGACAAGGATAAACTTAAATACATAGAAAACATCCAAGACTCAGGAACAAATACTCGTACGCCTCACACAAATATCTGCCATAACCGGGATTTGAACCCGGGACTGCTAGCTTCGTAGGCAGTCACTACCAAATAAGCCAAAGTGTCGTCATGTAATGTATTATCAACTTGTCCTTTTCTTATATTAAGGGGGTCCCACATGATTGCTTCTTCCTCTAATTTGTCAGCTCATTACTCAGTCCTTACACATACTACGAGTATTCTGTACGCAATCCATCCACGCTGCACTTCTAGTCATGAATGTGATATGTGTGTGACAAGGGGAAAATTTCAAAATTAATTTGGAATCATAATTTTAGAGACACCTTATACTTACTAGTTGTGGCAGTTAATCCGTGCATTGTCTCGGTGCGTAGTCTCAGAAGTATCCTGGTGTGGTCCTGCCCAACCAAATGTTCATTCTTGAGAGACAGCACCACAGGACCCAAAGTTTCGTCATTGCCGACCAAGTTTATGTGCTCCTGAAATAACCATGTTTGAAATTACTAAAGGCCTTGCAATACCGTACCATAAACCGGTATGAATTTTTTAAATCACTTTAAGAACTCAAATATCTAGTGTTTTATATACTATATAAAGCACTATATACCCGGCCGATGAGAAATCAATCCTGACACCTGTCATCGCAGTACAATTTATAGCCTATTCTTAGGTTTGAGGTTATAATTTGTACTGGAATGACAGGTGACAGGATTTACTTCACAACGGCCGGGCAATATAGGTACCCGTCAGCGGCTTGGCCCCACTGCAATTTTTTGACTTTCCCGGTGGATTTTACATATTTTTTTTTCATAAGAACCCTACAATAACGAACACAACAAAAAAATAATTAGCGAAATCGGTCCAGCCGTTCATGCGTGATGCCGTTACCAAGGGAAATAGGGATTCATTTTTATATATATAAAGAGCATTACGACTAATAAGAATCGATTTAAGACAACTAGGTCAATTAATAAAAGTGAAGGTCTTGTCAAGAGCTGAAGACAAATAATAATTGCGATTAGATCACAATGCTAATTGAACCAATAATTATTATTCCAAAGTTACAGTTAATGTTGTATAAATTGATATTTCGCGTGGAGGTCGTAAAAACGAAGGCCGAACAGAAAATTTGATAACGCATAAGCAAACAGAAGATAGACTAATTAGGAGTGTAAATAACAATGCTAATATTGACCGTCAAACGACCGTAAAATGTCCATCAGTCACGCCCAGAAACTATAAACTCAGAATATGATAGGTAGATAGAAGTCAGTATTTATAGCGGCAAGTGTCTGGACTCAGTTATTCGTCTGTCTAATGGACTTATTGTGTTTATAGGTCAGTCCAATCGCGATGTCAATTCAAATAAGTGAAGGTTAGATAATTTAGCACGTGGATGACGTAAAGACCTAATACATCGTATGATTGCAGCGAAAATCTTTGATCGCGACGGGTCTAATAACACTTAGCTGATTAAATGGCTCAATGTAATTACGTTATGAATCAGACCGTTTTATAGAGACAATGATCTCATTCACTGGCTATAGCTAGGCGAGTTCCGGCGTTATAAAAATGGCTGTGTTGTAGTTTGGATGAGAAAAGGAAATCCTGAGATTTAACTTGTCAAAGTCGCTAAATCTAAATGTTACGTTTAAGGTTTTGGTTATTTTCAATATTAACAATACAACATAATTCAAGTTCAACGACTGCATGTAACCGTTCTTGGTCTGATAACTGCTTAAATTATCAGGGTATATGTTAAAATAACATGCTCACGTCACTCAGGAATACGTTACGTCTTTATTACGAAATAGCTTTGTTGATTTGTTTGCCTGTTAATCGAATTAGGCCCACATCAATTCGATTGAAAGGCGCATTGAGTGTTAACTTGCAAGTCGTAAACATTGTTGAATGATTGTTATTTTGGGTAATGCATTTTGGTATATTGAAAGTCAAAATGCGATTTACAGTATAATATTTAAAAAACTTAACTGCCGGTGCTAACTGCAGGCCCCTTTTAAGCAGACTATTTGTCACACAAAAAACTTTTTTTACCAAACATCCTGGTCACGGCACCAAATTATGCAAAGTGTATGTATATACGTATGTAAACAATTACAAGACATGTTTGCATCAATACAGATAATGTACATAGGCGAACTTATCCCATATGGGATCTCTTCCAGTTAACCCTGAAGTAATAAGCAAGGACAATGCAACAGGTACAGTGAGGTGGAAAATTGTAACTTTTTTGTGAAATATAACACTATGTCTCTACTAATATCGACACTTGAACATGAAACATGTATTTATTTCCTTAGTTCGTTAAACTGCCTGCATTTAACTGCAAATCCGTACACTTTAAACAGTGCAAACCCTGACTACGCCAAACCAATGCGATCCTTAAGACTTGTACGTGCTCGGTATATGCAATGTGTCGCAATCTCTAATAATTGCAGTCCACTTCCTTTGGTCGGGTGAACTGCCAGGAAACCTTTATTGCATTTCTTAGGAAATGCCTATTACGCTATTATCAGTTGTGTGATCGGGCGTGAAGATTGAGTCTATTTACTATGTTATTTGGCTCATTTATACCGCGGTTTATAGACAACATGCATTAATATACTTAACTATTTATAAAATAATAATTCTACTTACACAGTCAAGATACAACATGAACGTGCAAGATTTTCTTACGTAGATAGAATACTTAAGTTCATTAGCGTCATCTATCTATACATAAAAATAGGATAACACCGGCATTACCTTCCATTACCACTTCACTCTATTTACCCATTCCAGAAATTTTCCTCGCTCGTCCTTTTTCATCTTTGCCACAAAACGGCAAATTGAAAGCTAAAGATGGTAATTGAAGGGACGAGGGGTTAATGCCCCTTTTCGAACTTGCTCACTGATGGATCACGTCATCTGTGATGTAATCTTTGAGCAATTTTTGCAACTCAGCTGAGTGAAAATTTCTCTATTCATCGCCTCGGCTTTGGTGTCAAAGATGTATTTACGGAGCATCTATCTTCATGATGATAGACGATTTCTATTACTGCGAAGAATGTGTCAAAGGATAGTCAATTTCTGTTCGGCGAAACGAAATGCTTCCTATTTTACCCCTCATCGCAAATCGCAAGAGAAAAATGCCTTATAATTTGTATTGATTTTTTATCCGTGTATCAATGTAACAAGTTAAATTTACCCGTACGTCATGTCCATTTAGAAGTAACTCCAGATTGTTTTCTAATAGGTATACTCGATCCCAAAAATGACAATTTTAATTTTGTTACGTATGCCTCTATTCAACTGCGTTAAAACGATATTGCGTTTGACGTATGTACTGTCCAGCAAATCAGATTTATCAAAACGGCAAAACGGAAGCACGTCAAAGGCAATATAGTTTTTACCGAGTAGAATCCTAGCCCTCGTTAATTATTACTTCAGCAAGAAGTTTACGTTTCACTACAAAACGTATTCTTCCAGGTCGCTAATAGAAATTTCCATGTCTGCCGTGAAACCTGTTCGATTTATTTGTTCCAATGTTCGATTTACTCAGTCTGGGGCAGTCGGCACGGCACCTAAAGGGGCAATCATTTCTGAGGGCCCATCGCTTCTCTGCAACGAATTGTCCTCGAACCAATTTCGCGTTATGAAAGAAGGCATTTGCTTATTGCGCCCATTTCTCTTTTGTCAGTTGCGGGCGTTCGCCTCCGTCACAGATTTAATCAGAGCGAATTGAAAAATGAACGTATTAGATGCGATGATTTATGTTCATTATCGTTTCACTTTCTATTAAGGGCCGAAGTCTTGGTTGAAGATAAATCACTACAAAAAAGTTATGCAATGTTTTTGCTAGGTTGCTTGCGGTCAATCGACCAAACAGAGTAAATCTTTTATTTTGACTATTTGGTCTATCTTTAACTCCTTTTATATGCTCCTTTCATATTCTCAAACATTATCGCAGAAAATATTTTTGCTCCATTTCATAAGGCTCATTTTAGAACACAAATTTAATTTAATCCATCAAACTTTACTCTTGAGATACGAGTACCTGTTAATTAAAACCCCCGTCAGTAACAAATTGTGAACGTCCAAAATCCCTTACGTTCAACCCTAATGTATTTGCACGTCAACCCTCTAGCTATCGGCTTAGCGATCAGCTGCATTCATCTAGCCTAACTCTTGTCCCCACAATGACCCATCGACCTCCAGGGTTGGTACGGCTGCTCGTTATATTTTATGTAAATAGATCCGCTTTGGCACATTTTCGGGGATGGGTCAATTAGCAATTTTGTACGTACGGTCGGCCATAAGCTTCACACGACACGTTTCAAGACTGAAATTGGAAACGTAACTTTTTATAAAATGCCATTTCATTGATTGATGTTTGTATAATTTCAATTTTTTGTAACTTCAAGTCAATTGCAGCTTTTTTAACCAATGCGTATACGTATAATAAGCAATTGGATGTGTTCCAATGCGTTATTTTACACTAAGCACAACGAATTACCTTTTAAGAAATGTGTTTAGTTTAAAGAATTTCAATAGAAATCTTATTTCTTATTTATTTATATTTATATTCTTATTTAATAATCTTCATTCAAAACACACGAACAAACGTCAGACGTCTTACAAAAGCGATCGTATCACAATAAATATAAAGTTCAAAATACATAATGTTCATAATATATAATGGTTTTATTTCTGAAACCGTAATCTTTTCAGGATTTTTTTAAAGGCTATTAATTGTATAGAATTGTTAGGTTAAGTTTGTTTTAACAATCCTGTGGTGCTAGACAAGTTGCATTCGACAATCGTTAGCGATTATGTTTCGATTGATAAATGTATGGAATTGACGTAAGCCACCGAGATAGTAGCGTGACACTTACGTCAATCCCATATATTTTTCAATCGAAACATAATCGCTAGCGAGTGTCGAATGCAACTTGTCTAGCACCACTGAATAGTTTACAGTTACAGAAAAAAGCCATTATGAGTTATGACCATTATTATGTATAACCATCATGTATTTTGAACTTTAAGTACATTGCGTTCTAAATTAAAATGCAATAATGACTCATTTTGATTTGCAGCACTATTGCATATAAGTAGATTATGACACGTACCCCTTACAAAATCATAACATGAAAAAAACGTTTTTAAACAAGTGACTTTGTTGTATTAAAAATTGAAATCTTTAAGAGCAGGGAGGTTGCGTTAAGGCAGTAAATGCGTTTGCGATATGGCTGGGTACCCACGCGCGGTCTCGGATGGCTTCTCGTAATCGGTTCAATCTACACGGGCACAGGAGTAAGTTCACTCTACGTTACCGTCGTTCCGCACTGGTAACGCAGATTTTTCCCACTGTGTTATTTTTTAATGAGCACAAACCCTTATGCAGCGTTGCGTACGTTTTAATTGGTGAACATGAGTTTTAGTTTTAATTAATTTATCGATCGCGTGATAAAAAACGTGTGTTTTAAATCGTTGATGTGTAAAAATTCCACAGATGTTAGTTGTAATAAATTAATATCAGGGGACAATCTCACACCAACAGACCTAGTCCCGAACTAAGCTCTAGGCTTGTACTATGGGTACTAAACAACGAAAGAAATACTTACAAGAGATAAATAAATCCTTCTAATATTATAAACGCGAAAGTTTGTAAGTATGGGTGGATGTTTGTTACTCTTTCACGCAAAAACTACTGGACGGATTTAGGTGAAATGTGGAATGAAAACAGCTTATACCTTGGATTAACACATAGGCTACCTTTTATATCGCTATTCTCTCGGGAGCTGATTTATACGCGTACGAAGTCGCGGGCGGAAGCTAGTACTTAAATACATAGAAAACATCCAAGACTCAGAAACATATACTCGCGCTCATCACACAAATATTTATCCATAGCGAGAATCAAACCCGGGAACGCTAGTTTCGTGGGCAGGGTCACTACCAACTAGGCCAACGCGTCGGCAAAGTCGCGTCGAAGATAGATAGATTTTAGATAAATATCAAAATACCTACAAGATTAGTGACTACAGAATAGCTGTAAGATGTAATGGCAGACTATACGTAGCGTGCAGTTCAAGTATTATTGGCCTGTACAGACGAACCTCCCCGTTACGGTTACAACTTCCCCGCAACATTATGCAGGAGCACGGCAACTTCACGTCCTGTCTACTACCCCTTTAGTATAGGAAACCGATGAAAGTTTATGCTCTAGAAAGGTGGATGTCCGAGTACTCGTCACTGTATACCTAGTACTTGTCACCATACTTTGAATTGCGATACATAAAATAAGATCACGACGACGTTCGACATTTGACGTTTGACGACGGTGGCCTAGTTGGGAGTGACCCTGCCTCCGATGCCAGCCCTGGGTTGAAATCCTGGTTGGGCAGATATTTGTGTGATGAGCGCGGATATTAGTTCCTGAGTCTTGGATGTTTTCTATGTATTTAAGTATGTGTTTCTCTATAAAAGTATGTTTATCGTTGTCTAGTACCCATAGTACAAGCCTAGAGCTTAGTTTGGGACTAGGTCAATTTGTGTGAGATTGTCCTCTGATATTTATTTATTTTTAACATTACTTTTATCACCACCTCATTTCAGCGATGAGAAATATGTTGACTTTAGATATTTCACACTCCAATTTTAAAATATAGAACTTATTATCAATTAAAAGCATGACATTTACTCATATAATCCAATTGACTGGGAAATTTTGATATAGTCATCGTATAAAACAAATTTGATAAAACAAAAGTTAAGCTCACATCTCGCAAAACACATGAAAATGTTTTGGGTAGATGTGTAAATGAACTTAATATCACGACGCAAATAAATATTTTCTCTTGACATGTTGATCACTCGGACGTCTACCTTATACCTTCATCGGTTTCCTAGGTTTGTACTATCGAAGCATTTAAACATCAGCTGAGAAACCTTTTATTGAATAATTCTTCTTCATACTAAGTTATATTACTCGTATAAATGTAAAAGTTTGGACCGGGTTCAATCACGACAGAACGGCTGAATGCATCTGGATGAAATTTGGCACACAGATAAATTATAGTCTGAAATAGGACAAAGACTAATTTTTATCCCGATTTTTTTACAGTTCTTGAGGGAATAGCTAGGGAATAAGGGACTTATACGGTGACGCGGAGTCCATTGATGTCTCCGTGGAGGAATATATGGAACTTATGTTGTAAAAATATTGTTTTGACATTTACTTTTGTATATTGACATCGAATAAATGACCATTTCATAAGCTGTTTATTAATGTTGTTGTTGTTATTCGAGTGTTATTTTATTCTTTGTAAACTGTGAAACTTTGCAGTATTTTTTTATATACGAGTACCTATAAACCTTTCCAGTTATCTCCAAAATACGAGTTAGTACGCAAGCGGTGCGACCGATAGGTCTGGTGGCAAACCTTAGGAAATAATGATAATGATAACTCATGAATTTGAGCTTAATTTGTAATGGTCTTCAAGACTAATTGACGTACGCACCAAAAGCGTTTTTGCATCCCGTCCGATTTGAGTTCGAAAAGATAATTATGGTTCTAAATTTAAAATGGCGATGCCAATCCGAAATGGCAGAATGCGATGTGTAACGGCCGCCCTGAGTCAGTAAGTGACGATTTTTTTAACACTAATTGAATTGTCTCTTACATGTCTTTGAGTACGGCGGTTAGATTTGAAGTTTTGTAACTAAAGTCAAGAGCAATGATAACGGGTCACTTGAAGTATGTGTCAATCGAACTTGCAAAAGATAAACAACAGCAAACGAACCAATTCACCTTGATTACTCGGTAATCACGTACTTTTAAAGATCTGGTGATCTGGTGATTTTTACGCTAGATAATTATTGTCATATTAAGTTTAACATAAAATAACTATTCATTATACGTTATTTTTAATAAAAACATGCTTGGCGAATATTTGAGGTTATGTGTCTAAATACTGATTTGTCTAAATCTTTAGCATAGCAAGTTCAATTGACAGACTTTAATACAGAATTTCCATAGAAAGTGACCCGTTTTTATTCCCTTTGAGTGTATTTACAACAGCGTGGACTGTAAATGATGACGTTTGTAACATTTTAACTGTCTACGGTAGTGTTAATTAACACCTTTATCGTTATTGATCGTTATTTGAAAGTATTAACAACGCACCGTGATTGCAATTAGTGGCGGAGCTGTGATTTCTAAATCACAGTCAGAAGTGATATTACTTTTATCGCAATTCTTTTGTTTTATGATAAGTGATATCATCAATTGTCACATCAATTATCCCAATCACCCCCTTACAATTATATTTATTATCTGTTCGGAATGACACGAAAAAAGTGAAAAAAGTAAAGCGTCGGTCGTGGGTATGGGAAAGTTCACACGTGTCAGTTGCGATGTCGCTGTAAAGCTTGGTACATACACGCGTTTATCACAGGATAATTTTTTGTGTAACAGCCCTTATTATTATTACGTATGTAGTAAACTTACAGGAATTTCATTCTGACTGTAAATAGGATACTCAATCTGAACGGGATTTTCAGTAACTTCAAATAAGCAATAAATGTCTTATTTATCCTCTGAGTAACAAAACATTTCAAAGTATTTGTTACTAATCAGGGCCCAGAGAGAAAGAGTTTGCATCCTGTAAATCTGGATGACTCCAGAAATAAAAAAATATGTGGATCAGTGGGTCGCTTAATACGTGTTGAGAGATCTGCAGTCGTTAGAGCACGTATAATGCAACTTAGTCAACTCTATGTAATAAACTGCATTTACATTGAATTTACAAATAAAACAAGAGAGCTCTAACAAGAAATAAACGATACACATAACGCGTATTAATTATGCAAGACATGGCTGAAATGTGCGTCGCAAATCACGTATGTGTTCTAATTCTCCAGGGTCCCAGTCAGTGTGCCCGCCGCCTTGTGTGGCAGGCTGACATTGTGCAGAGTTTCGATGTGAAATATTAATACAGCGTAGACAATGCACAAGCTGTATTGCTGTTGAGAATAAGACGCTAACTCATGTTGTAAAATGTACAAAATGTACAAAAAAAAATTGATTAGAGCCAACGTGGGTTTGAATTTACTAATTGGTATAGTAGATAATGCAAAAACATTATATTGAATACTACAACCAACAATATAAAAGATAATCAAATTACAAGGTAGATAACGGATGGTCTTATGCTAGATAAGGATCTCTATCAAACAACTGATAACGTTAAAAAGAAGTAGTTGAACAGTTCGGGCAAAAGCATAGTAACTTGTAAACCTTCATACATAAGGCTATCTAATAGTTTAAGTTTTAACAGTAAATATAACGATACAAAACACAATAAGGCAGTTATCAACACTATACATCAATATACGCATGAACCTGTTAAACAAAAACAATAAATCTAGACCAACGATACAGTTGAAGACCTTTGACACAAGGTTGATCACATATAAGGAAGCAGCAGCGACGTGACAGGTCTACCTCTTAAGGATACGAACTCGAGAAGTTATAAAAAATAAGAACAAAGACTAAATAGAATTTGAAGATGATAAAGTGAAATTGCTGAAATTATTTGAAGTTTTGCATAAAGATAATATAAAACCTGATAGCCAACCCACTGATTGTATTTTTTTTTAATTAAACATGGATATCAAAAAATAAGAGAAGCTCTTAACACTGAATTTGCTAAGGATCCCAAAATGTAGAAGACATGCTGATATATCAAAAAAACAGCAAATTGTCGTAAAGAAAACTCTTTCGTAAAATCATCCATCACAATAAGTCAAACTTTAAGTAAAACCTAGAACATCTCGTAAACACAAACTCTCGTATACGGACCAAATCGAAAACTAAATTTTATATGAAACTGGGAACAATATAACCACCGCTTATATGAAATTTGCACATGTCTTGAGCTTCGCAGGCACCGAAGTGCTCAAAAAGCCAGTTATCAGTTGAAGGGGCAAAGACATTGACGATAAAACCGTGCTTATATGTCAAGGGAAACCTGATTAAGAGGTCATTTATTAACATTTTCCGTGACAAAAACAACGGTCCGAGTAGCTAATGAGAATTATCAATTTCCTGATTCAGATTCGGACAAGGTAACTTGTGTGACAAGTTTTGGCAGTTGAAGTATTCTGGAAACGTATAAATTGTTATTATACTTTGTTATTTTCTACATTTTGACCACCAAAATTCCAACACCGTGCGACAAAGGTAATGTCGTCAAAGTGTCTCGCTTACGAATCTTTGGAGCGACATTATCGATTTAGCTTATTGCCAAATCAAACTACAAAAGGCCAATTACAGCTTCATTTATCATTTTCTATGGCATCTCGCTTTAAACCTGACACATCATCGTTCTACAAATTGTAGTGAAATAACGTAAGTGGGCTCAGTAAAAACTCCCCGAGAGTTGGCATGGCGAACAGTTGGCAACTGTTTTTATTTTGCTTCCCCAGACAGCTTGGCGCACAAATGTCAAGGCAGATGGTGTGCGTACAATACTACCAAATTATCCTGAACGTATAATTGTATGGAATTACGAACACAACCAGTTCGTCCGTAGCTGGTCGGGCGGGCCCGTTTCGTAATGCATACTCTTTTTATTCCCGTCTGACCACTCGAAGAAAGTGCGCGTTGGTCACGAAAGCAATTAAATCGTGATTTTGTGTATTTCTTTATGCAACAGAATTGGTGAGCTTTGTCAGGCGATGGAACCTTTTTATTTGAAACGTGATTTGACGCACGATTTTTTTAATGCATATCTTAAACTTCGAAATTCTCTTGCAAAACGTTTACGTTGCTAATTTTGTTTACTGTGATAGATTTTAAGTTAAAGGACTAAATCATGTATTTAACAAAAAATAATTAAACTTACCTAAGTACTTTCATTTTATAGTTTTTATGACGATGTGCTGCTTTTCTTAATCTAATATCCAAAAACAGAGCTAATCTACCAGGAGATGATGAGGTTAACACTAGGTACAAAATGTTTCAAGGGTAAAATTACTATGAACTAACCTGGCCTAGGAAGAATCGCCTGTAAATCTTGGCAGTGTCATCGGTGTCGATGTTGTGGCGCCGCCCGGCCTGCCGCGGTGTCCCGGGTTGCGCTCTCGGCTCGTTTTCCTCACCATCAGGGTTCTCGTCTACTCCGTCGACCCAGTAACCTCCATTGGGAGGAAGAACTATCGTCGGTGGTGATCCTGAAGCAAACACAGACTTTAAATTACAGAAAAAAATGCTTTAAAATAAGAAATCCCTCCAACTCACACACATGAACTGTTGCAATCAATTGATATTTTAAAATCGCAGACTCCTTATTCAGAATTATATTCTCATTATGTATAATTAGAATTATATTCGCATTAACAACAACCGCGATACATTTAACCCAACATAATGCATCGCTTTTTCACTTACTCAAAATAGTATGGATAGCATAGGATTCCAGACCTTAGTACTCAACTCAAACTATGGTATAGTACCAGTCGATGAATTTATGTTCTCAAAAGAAATTTAACGTCTACTCAGTAGGATTCATATGTGAGCCGCATCCGTCTTCACAAGCATCACAGTACTCACAAATTTCCAGCTTGCGTTTGTTACTTTTAACAACATCAAAAGGTCTTTTTTCCACACTTAACTGCGCAAATTGAGTAGCTTTTTGTATAACAATAGCCCAAACTTCCTTGGTCACAATGGTAATTAGGTTTTTTTTTTGTATTTTTACGCATTTAGGCTTGTTGCTCTTCGAGAATAGATTAAGGTGTACCAAGGTTACCATTGTCAGTGTGTATTCTAAGATGTAACAAATTGATGTAATTAACTTTATGAGTTTCTATGTGCGAGTTAAGGTCGGAATCTTAAAAATTGCACTAATTGCTTTAGCGATTAAAACAACATTTTTAAATCAAACAAACAAAAAAACTGCTAGAAACATCAGCCAGTGACTGGCTCTGTAACTGTTTATTTTTAAACTAAGTTCCAAACACCGTTCAAAGCCTTTTTTATGCAAAAATAAATATGTCAAGTGAATTATAAGAACAAAAATCTGAAAATCAAATAGTTTAAAAACTAAAAGTGACTTTAAAAACCTAAAATTATAAGCCCCTTACTTATAAACGTGGAATAACGTAGTTTATGCCATGCCTTGTCCTTATCTGTAATTGTAACATTAGAACCACCACTTTTTTTAATCTTTTGCAGTTCAAGCTGCAAGACTCTGGAATGTTTTGCCTTTGCGCATGCAACAAGCTCCTAATAAATATAGTTTTAAGAACCAGCTTCATGCGTTTTACCTTTCGTCTCTCTCTCTTTAGTTTTCTTGTCGAGCCTTCGATATCATTATCATTATTTCTGACAACTAGTCGAATATTTATAAATTATATTTAGTACGTATATATATAATATAATTATTTATTTATTTATATGTATAACGTATCATACTTTAGAATAGTAAAATCATATTAATTGATTAACAGAATACTTGTACCATTAAGTTTGCCATTTATAAACTATTTAAATAAATAAATAAAGTAACAAAGCATGACATAGCTACCCCACTATTATTCCACGTTTATAAGTAAGGGCGTAACGGTAATGGAATACAGATCCTTGAAACACGATAAAATTCTCGTAATACTTAATTAGAAAACATGGAATAGGGTCTCATTTTACTGAATACACTGACTAGCTCCAGCAGTCCTTATTGTACACAGGATATTTTTACAAGCCTTTCAATACCGGCGTCCTGCCACCCTATTGTTCAGTGTCCACTCTCATAAAGGGGTGTGGTCGGAAATGCAAAGCCTTGGATAGCGTGAGTTTCTGAAGCTACATTGTTATTTTGTGTAATGCTGAAACTGATGTTTGCGAGGCGAAAGTCCATCCAGGATGTTGTAATGTTTTAGTTAAACTTGATAATATTGTCTTAATCGAAGCGTTGAGAGGTACAAAGGTACAAATTGTGTACACGATAAATTTTATGAGCCAGTCTATCCAAAGTCAAATTTGTAACTTGTTAATTGAGAACGAAACGTTTACAAAGGATATATAGTCGAATACGATATGCTCTTAATGGGCATTTTCAAAATAAAGTGTACCTAGTTAAAGAAAATTAAGAAACGTTAACTTTTGTCACTTTTGTGACTAAATTAGCCATATGAATGTATGGCTAATGTAGTCACAAAACTGACAAAAGTTAACGTTTTTTAACTTTTCTTAATTAGGGTACACTTTATAATGAGGAATTATTATATATTATTATTATATAAGGAATTTAAACACAACAAATGATAGAGATGGAAAATAAAACTTACAAAGTACTGTGTAAATACTAATTTACTATATTGTACCAAAGCATTGTATTTGCATGCTCCTAAGAGATGTTTTAAAATTGAATTTAGTGCAGCAGCGCTCTTTAGTACACCTAAGTGCAGTCTAAAATACACTGTCTGTATCAAATTCCGAGTAAACAGGGGCTGAAGCTATGGTATTTTAGTTTAGGGCTGTCAGAGGCTGGGGCTTTCTCGATTGGATGAAACCGCATGATTTCCCAAGATATCGCATAGCGCCGAGTGTTAATTAAATTAATGTTTTAATTAACTAACTAGCGCCGTGCGACTGTAGGGCTTGATACGTTTTAATTCCTGTAAAATTAGCGTTGACTTTGTCACCGTCAGTGGCGGGGCCACTGGAGATTTGTTTTCATCTTTGACGTAGGAGTCTTTTTGCGCTGCGTAGAAATAAACGAAAGATGCTCTGGTGCATTTAAAAATAACACTAAGTTTGTTCAACTCTAGGAAGATATATCTAACGTAATTATTGACTTTTGAACTGTAGGTCTCTTTGAGTTATGAATGTTATGATATCGATTTGTCTTTGAGACATGTAATATATTATGTAACTTAATGTCTTCATCGGTCGTAAAATTTATAGATAAGTAGGTAAATTGCTCTGTGCTATTATGTGAGATTTAAGTTCTTAAGAAAAAAGGTTCGGAAATGACAATTAGAAAAAAGAGTAAGGCTTAAACTTTCACAAAATTAATTTGGTTTGAAATACAAAGGCTGGTTGTAATAGTTATTTCATTATTTTGGCGCTTGGCCCCGGACGTTTTATTCATGAATTTTAATTAGATCTCATCTTTATTCAAATAGTGAACGCCACGCCGGTAAATTCGTAAAAAGCTTGACAAAAAACCTTACATAATTTAAGTAATTCACGAAACCATAAAGCTTGCTGTTAACATCAAGGTTATTCTGTTTTTTACCGTTTTAGATTTTCTCAGAAATATTTGGTGTTAGTAGATAGATCTAACCTCACAAATACTTGTGTAAATAATTAAATGAAAATTTCAAGCTAAAATTCGTAGAAGTGAATGAATGTAGTGTATGCAGTAACCTCTAACCACGTACTCATAATTTGGCCTTGACTTGGCTGCGAGTTAGTCATCTGTTTTTAGATCTACTGAGAAATATCTGTACAAGGTTTTAATCTTGGAACTCGGAGACTTCTTTCGACAAAGCTATATTTTTAAACGACTTTACAAAATAGATGAGGATTTCTTTTGAATTTCGTTTGTGGCAATGCTTGGGAGAGAGCTAGAATATTCAAAAGTAGAATAAATGTCTTTTGATAATGTTATAAGTAAAGAGCATAAATCCAGCAAAATCTTCGTTTTCATTTTCATCTACAATCCTTTACCTTAGATGCTGAGTAGCAACGGTTCAATTTAAGATTTCTTTATCCAAAAATTTAAATCAAAATCTGTGATTTTTAATCTTAAATTAAAAGATTTAAAACATGTATCTCTTTCATGTTTAACTGTCCTTGCACCAGTTGTCTCTATGGAATCACGAAATTAGTAAAATATCACAGAAACAAGTTTAAAGAAGAAAGAAACAACTCAAAATACACTTGACTTATATCTTGAACCATATTCCCATGAGACAAGGTTAACATTGGCCTAGCTACGTGTATAAGATTAATTTCTTTTACTATAAAACAAGCACTTTGGGATTCCACGGAGTTGTGGAATTGTTCCACGTCGGTCAAGACACCGTTTATGTGCAATAAGTTTTTTTAACAAGAATTTTAATGAGATTTTTCTTGTGATATGAGTTTAAGTGTATTTAATTAAGGCAATATGGCTTTCATTCTAAGTTTTACTAATGTACGTTTAAAAAAAAATGATCTGTATTAGTAGAGACAATGAAGCATCCTAGAACATCTCTGCTCCTGCTTATGATTTTTAAAAGGTTAGGTTCAATAAAACGTTAACTTACAGTTTAGGACATAATGCAACTAAAAAAAGTTCTACAGTGTACAGAACTTTTTGAACTTGACCGTGCAAAGATAATGTCACATAAAGTTTTACATCCAAATTTAAGCTAATTTCATCGTAGTCTAACAAACTGTTCTCACCATGTTTAGCAAGGATTTCTTCGAGCAGCTTCTTGCTCGCCTGGCAGGCGGCTGCGACCTTGCGTTGTGTGGCTGCTGCGCCGGGAGACGGCGGAGGTCCATGAAGTGCTGGAACCCTGCCTTCCGCGCATGGCAGGGATACTGTTCGTCGGTCCCCCCGAGGCACCTAGGAAGAAAAATCTCTGATGAGTACTGGTAACTCGTGTCGTAAGTTAAAAACTTGTGATGTTTACAATATAGATAAAAAGGCGTGTCTTTGACTTGCACAATACTTCTCTTATTAAGGGACTGGTAAACTAAGTAACGTCCATAGTTGTCAGCTACACTTGGCCTACAGAAAGTACTAGGAATACGCAAACTTAAAATAGTAAACTCAAACAAATACGAACACGAGACATCCTTTTTACATTCCAAATTCAAATTTTGTTTTGTTTGCCTTAATAGGTCTATGCTGCCAGTGTGAATCGCATGTAGCTATCGAATGAATGAATCGTAACGCGAGTCTCACATTGTTCTCAAGTCGACGTTGGAGGAAAGGAAGCAGTAATTCTAATCTTGAAGTACACTCAGCGCAAGTAACCGTGACGCCGCTTCGTCCGTTGACCTCACACCGTGGGATTCCATCATTGTTGCTTTTCATTCTAACTGTACGGATCCATTCAATACTACGAAGGTTTCGCGGTAGTTTTAAAGTTCAATTTACACGAAAATTGGACACAACCATACCATAACATCCAAAACGATCGTGAAGCTACAAACAAATTGAAATTCGTCATAAATTTGTTCACGTAATTCGTTAAACAAAGCAATTTTTATCACTCAGTCCATAAAATTGTTTCAAAATTTCGAGTCATTTGCCGCACGAGTTGGTAACGAGTGAACAGGTGCCGCGAACTGAATTCGATAGTCGCGTAACTTAATATAACGACTCCTATATCGACTTGCACGAATCGATAAATTCACCACGGCCGTAAACACCATCAAAAGTTTAAAATTGGAAGCCGACGGAAGCATTAGTCGAACCGTTGACAGCGCAGCGAAACAAGCAGCGTGGAAAACGCTCAAGTCTTTTTCACTTTGATCAAATTAATCCGATGTTAGGAGCATGTTTACTCCTGAAATCAAATATCACGTAAATAGAGTAAGAAGTACATTTTAAAAATATTTAAAAGCTACATTTAAAGGAAATGGATCGATCGAATCCAAATCAGAGTTGAAAGAACTTTTCAACGGTTCAAATAGCAATCGATTTGTAACGGAAAGTTGTAGAGGTCAAAGTAAATCAGGTAGAGCAGTGATCGATACGGCAGGTTTATTCAATGGGCTATGAAGAAAATCGCGATATTCTATTAGCGGAAACATGAAGTAGATACTGCAACCAGTCTGCGACAAGACTGTCTCGCACAGATAAGTCTATTAAAAATAAATTAAATAACCATCTGTCGATAGTAACTTTAATGTGAATAATGCAACAAGCCTAACTAATAATGGTATTATTTGAATTGAGCCTTTTAAATACAAAAATGAATTACATTTGGTAGAGGATGTCAAACTCTTATTGCGTTTTGAAGCTTTGATCATAATTATACTTCCTGGTTCTAGTGATGTTATATCGTTAAAATCTAGTTCAAATATCCAATTCGCGGTTGACATAAATTATATTAAAATGCGGATCATAATAAAAATTGAGGCTGATCTAATTTTAGCACGCCTGGTTAGTAGAATAAATAGCGGGCTAATAAAATTTGGACTCAATCACACTAAAAGTATATTTACATGCTTTATGTAAATCGCCATTATTGACAAAATGTTGTTTCTTTATATTATCGCTATAGTCATTTATCATGAAATGTGTTATAATGTTACCGGTGGCACTCAGAAGTTAGTTAACTGACTATAAGTCATTCCTTAGTCACAATTTTTCATACACAAGTTCTAAAAAGGACGCGTTACCTGTTCCTAAATTATCTCTAAGTACAGCGGTAAGACCAGCATTAGGAAAATAAATGCACACTCGTGAGAAGTCTTTGAGTTCGATTGATTACATAGCACTACATAATTTGCTGCATTTTCTAAATGCAAGTAGAAAAGTTTTATCGTAATTATCATACGAAAAGCCAAATCGTCCAATTATGCATTGCACCTAATATTGCAAGCAATAAAAACCCTTCACAAAAACAAGTCCAATTTTAACCAAATGCTTATTAAATATGCAAACATGCGATATTAGCATTTTGAAACAACCGAGAGTCGAAACCAGGTTACGCAAAGTGATTAGTCTGATGATTGAAAGTACACAGGTCCTGCAAAGGATTTATAACCTATCGAATGTCAGTTGTTTGTAGGGCTTCTATAATACCTACTTGCGGGTACAATACCAGTATTAATCTCATGCTTCGAGTTACATAATACTTATAGGTATACATTTACAAGTCATCAAAAGAAACGCAGGAAATAACGGTGCAAATAGCAATAAAGATTTCGAAAAAGCAATCTGCTAAATGGTATATTATTGTGATTCTGTTGGTCTTGAACGTATTCTAAGAATACGTTTGAATGTTTGGAGAGATCCAACCCTTATTTTCAAAAGGAATAGTGAAAACACGTCGATGTCGAACGTCATCGTTCTATAAATACGTCACAAACACGCCTATCGCATTAAAAGATCATCAAGACACCAACGAAGTTAATGACTGCAATAGACGACACAAATAATTCTCTTGCTGGCTCATTAGAACAGTGAGACAAATAACCGGATCAATAGCGCTGAAAGCAAACATAAATGTCACGGAATAACCATAAATACGTTAGTTCAGAGAAATGGAAGAATCTATTGACGGGGAAGTTCAATCGCATTTCGAAGCTATTTTTATATAATCGATAAAACATTTCAATACTTTGAGTATTAAAACGAAAAAACTGCTAAAATGATCTTTATTGGAAAATCCGATTGCCGAAGAGCGAAACAGAACCACAATTGGTATGAAAACATTGGCTATACAGTGAAACATTGTGGTTAGCCAATTTATTGCTGTGGTATTGTATTTTCAGAGTAGAATTATTGAAGCTCAACGCTTCTCAATTTACATTATAAAGTAGAAAAAATAGTTATATCGATAGATAACTATTTTTTCTACTTTATACGTTTACTCATACGTTTTCATGCCTGTTTTCTTAGTTTCCTTTACCAAAGAAGAACGTCTCTTATAGGAATCAGTTATTTTTGTATGTGACATGAAATGTGTACATTTTAATGTCACATTCTAGTACACTGTTCTAGATTATCGTCGAACCCACCGGGATGCATCGACCAGACTACCGCTCCAGTATTTCAGGAACCGTATATTTAGACGGTCGGATATCTATTTTAGGTTTATTATTACTACATTGTAACGTTTACAGAAAGCAACGGACTGTTTTAAATAAATATCGGAATATTAATGGTCACATCAAAGATGAAATTTTGTTTGTAGTCAATTGATGGCTCTTGCGTTTATTTAATGGAGTTATTTTAAGAACTGATAATCAAAATATATTGATACACTTGTTATTAATATTGCCAATTAAGTCATATAATATAATCTTTAAGATTCAGGCTTTCGATTACAGATTAGCAAAGTCTATAAAATGAAATACTTAGACAAAGCATTTGTTTATGGTAAAATGGATACTTGCTGTGAAAACTTGAATGTTTGTTGCAAATAAGACTGTATTTTGAAGCATCTAGTTACCAAATATTTGCCCTGCAATTGAACTAGAGGATATGACTCGACCGTCGCCACCGGTGATTAGTTTGAGATGGGAAAGTAAATTGCGTCGATGAGCTCCGTAATGGTCATATTGCACGAAAGCAACCGTTTCCAAAATATCTAAATTACCGCAGGTATGCATAAACAATAGTGTGTGTAATCTATACTAATATGCGAAAGTAACTCTTGATTGTTTTGTTTTCGTTCATGAATAAACGGCCAATTGGCTTTTGATGAATTTCGTCATGGATATAGATTGTATCCTGGGGAAAAGACATTGGATAATTTTGATTCAGGAAAATTGGTTACATTTAATCTAATACAGGCACTGTGACATCTGTAGGCAATTTTGTGGTAGATAATGGTGGCATTGGATGTACCCCTACATCCAAAAACTGTTTATCGCAAGTTATTTACCTACCTAATTCAATATTTACAAATAATATGAAAGCGTTATTTTAAATACTTATAATGTGGCTTCCTTCTTTAGTAAATCCATCTAAGTATCAAATCAACCTAAGTATCAAACACATACTAAGAAGAATATATACTATTATAGCCTTGAATGCGGCTTCCTAACAGTATTATCTGCTTACGAACAATATAGGATAAGAGATAAGCTTTATCTTCAGTACCACCACAAAGACACATATGAAGCAACGTGTAAAATAGATAATTAAGGAGATTTTGAAATTTAATAATGAAATTTTAGTTATATTATTGATGATATCTAATTATTGAACGCCTAAATATATTCAAAAAGGTCACGACTGCTTCGTTAAATTTGAAACTGTTTAAAATATTTCCAAAACTGACGTCTAAACTAATATAGAAAATACTACTCAATGAACTAGTGAAGCTACCAAAAGACATGCAAATGAACCAGACGCTTAGCATTCAAACAAACTTAAACAAAGGTTGCTTTCATCTGTGAACGGTTGGCACACGTTACCCTTTAAGATTCCAATGTCCTGAAACTAGGCGAGGTCGATGACAAAAGGTTGTTTGGTACGAGATACCTTCTGTTATTATACTCGTCGTCTAAAAAATCGCACTTTTTGAAACTTTGACATGAAGCACATAACTGTAAGGCCATTTTAATAAAAAATGGTTCGATATGATTTCTGACGCCGAGTTTATGTAGTAAACTGAATAGCTATCTGAGCTTGATTGCTAGTAGATTAAGTTCTCACAGTTCAAAGCTTTAATCGATCAACGTGAAATTTGGTACAGAGATAGTTAGTTAATACCTCGAAGTCGGACATATAAGGTTCATTTATCCCCGAATATTCAACAGTTCCGGAATGAATGGCGATAAACGACTGGAGACATGAATTCGGGTTGTAGCTTGATTTTAAGATGTAAAGATAGACACGTAACACTAATGGAGAATTCTCTTAATTCAACCCCAAACAAAAAGGAAAATATATAAAATTAAGTTCTACGCGGAAAAATCTTAAGCTTGTTTTAAATGCTATATGCAATCTATAAGTACGATATCTACAAATCTATTTTGAACACGATCCCCCGTTTTACTCCAAAAATCTTGCAACAGTACCATAAACAACTGAAAGTGCTAACGGCTTTCTCATGTTCATTAAACCAAGGTGGGTGGCATTGTTCGGCGACGGATGTAACGATATTGCTTAGCCGTATGCTCGCTTCCGAGATAAAGGCGGCAGAAAATCCGCATTTCACTGAGCTGCTAGTAACATATTTCAAAAGCTGCTAGCAAAAGTATAAATGATAGGGAGCAGGTGACAATTCCGTATACATTGCTAGCTATGCGATTATATACAATGTAGTTGCGATTTATTTTGGATATTTCAAGTGTGTTTAACTAGATTTTTTAACAAATCAGATTGAAGTAAAATCTTCAAATGTGCAAAAAACGAACGAGAGCGAGAAAGAGCTTCCCTAGATTCCGCTGCGATTGCGTTTATCGGAGCGTTAAATGAGCGTTGCAACCTTAATAAGTAAGCTGCCTTTTAATTTCAAGCTGGAACGACTGTTTATTTGTACGATAAATCTTCGATGTTCATTAACAAAGTAAGATACAATTTTGTGTTCATTTATTTTGGATTCATAACCACTATTTACCTGTGTAATATCTGTGTCACCTTTCGTGTTTCGCCGAGCGATGCTAACGGATGACCAGGGCATCTATTCTACTGGATCAAAACGATATTGCGTTTGACGTGTTTTAGTATCGTTTATGTTATTATATTATATTATATTACGTTGACATTACGCAAACACGTCAAAGATGATATCGTTATTACAGTGTAAATTCTCAACCCAGCTTGGCGTCAAAGCCAGCACATGGTGATTTGGGACCGTTTCGTAACAATTACGACGGTCTCTTTCTTTCCTTTTTTAAATGCTTGTATTATTTTATCGCAGTGTGTTAGTTGTTGTGAACAAATGTATATTCTTTCTTTCTTTCTTCTTGCCATTGTTTAGATCTCTATTGCTACACCCTCGAGATCTTACAAATGCCCGAATACATTTTCAAAGTTTCTACATTCTTAATATACACAAAATACACCACGTTTTATCTGTGTTGTTATTAACAAAAAGTCATTGTTTACAAACCGGGCTAATTACCTATTGCTAGGAAATTGGCTATTGTTTGTTGCCGACGTGGAAATATGTTCTCAATGAGGGAGCTCAAGATGATATCAAAACGTTCAATGTTGATACTGTTCGTTCTAGAACATTGCATTCATAAAAATAAGTAGAGCATAAGGCCAAGTTGAAGCAAAAGACGACACTGAATTACCGATTGCACGCAAGCGGACGCATGAAATATAGTGGCTTTATGGACTAGTGCCTGTTAATTGCTGTATTTGCATGTTAAAACGGCTGTAGTATTAGTTATTAATATTTCGGAGGTGACAACTATAATGAGCCCTTAAATAGCTCAATATGTGAAAGCCTGTAACATTCTGGATGATGGCTTAACAGATAGAGGATTAAAAGGTCATAGTCACTAGACGCTCAATCCCACGCGCTTGTCGGCTTGCTAGGCGCCACCTAAATTAGTTCCCAGGAATGTAGTAAATGTAGTAATGCATATTAAGGAATTGCAGCAATAAATTCACGCAAGATACAACGAGTGTTCCAAATCCAACAGTTATTTAGATTACCTACACATGTTTTGAAATTGGAAAAATAAACCTAAACTAGCACAAGATACAAGACTTCAGAGATTCAAGTGAAGAACGATATAAGGGTCATACACAGATTTAGGTTACCGTCTTTCCTGTGGACACATCGAAAGTTAACGATTTTAAGGCCTAATTTTCTGGCTAAGCTCATTCCCGAAAGAACACCGTCAGGACTGCTTTAGACTTCATATAAAAACATATTGACCACAGGAGAGACAACTTTTGTTTTAAAGAGTGTGTATGATCCATAAGTCCCCTTTCTTATTTCGAGCTGGGTGGACTTGAATACGTTTTCACTAAATCCACAGAAATTAGGTTGACTACAGATTTAGGTACTATTGGTAAAGTAAACAATATAGACCACGATTCGCATGAAAGGTCTTTAACGAGTTGTGCAACACACAAAGAAGCAGACTCGTTCATACTACGCACTTGCGTCAGTTTATCCTCGCGCAACGTAGCGTGTGATCTCTTTTGTTTGTTTGTTTTCTAACTTCAGAGTGTTACAGTAGACGGCAATTTACGAAACTTATCCGAACGAGACAAGCACAAGGAATATAGTGCCAGATGCATTTGTATTATTACACTTCGGGTTAGTGATACTTAGTAATTATTGACGTTTAGTTTTAGTCATTATGGCATGGAGAAGATAAAAAGCACAGGCCACCTGATGATAAATAGGCTCAGGGTTCATGAGCATTATTATTATATTCTACCTTGATGTCATTATCCCGAATTTAATCTTCCAAGATATAACTATATAATATTGTCCCAGTGTAGTTGCCGGGTTAGAATAGTGCCACTTCATGTCTTCCCGTGGATGTTGTTAGAGCGATGGGCTTGCAACCTGTCACTAATACACTACTAAACTTCTTGGCCTAATTGTGCAAAATGTGTACATAGAATTATAAACACAAGTCTTTTCAGAATTGTTGGAATTCCCACTCTGGAAATGAATGAGTAATGTTAGGTGTAAAAACCTTACCTAGTTCCATTTTGTAAAGTATCACTGTAACATTTAACATGCGAAATATAACAACGGTTCAAGAAAATGTGATTCCGAAAAATATTATAATATACTAACTAACAAGTCTCTTTGTTCATGGTGAACGAGCCAGCCCCACATGACAAGCAAATGTAACGGCTTAATGAATGCTGAACAAAGCATCAACCTTATTACGCAGAATGGAGCAACATGTTCTCTTAGTGTTATTATTTCCTAATTAGTACGCTTGTATACACCCAACGCGGACACGGCCGAATTCTACGCATCATTTCATGCACTTTCTTCAACGTAACATCATTACAATTCACTTAGGAGAACCGTCTTACTCCGCGATATCACGCCTGTGGCTGGCTTAGTGTGTAAAAAATTGCAGAATGTAGTCACTTCCTTATCTATTTCATTATGACCGTCTTATTTGATATGTCCTGAAGGAAATTATTTATTTGAAAAGTGGTAATTACTACATTTAATGTTCTTTTTAATTTGTAATGTCTTGATTAAATACTTTTCATGTTTAATCTATCTATCTATCTATATAAAAATCAATTGCTGTTCGTTTGTCTCGCTAAAACTCGAGAACGGCTGGGCGAATTTGGCTGATTTTGGTTTTAAAATGTTTGTCATAGTCCAGGGAAGGTTTAAAAGGTGCGAAAATAATTGAAAAATCCACCGGGAAAGTCAGAAATTTGCAGCGGGGCGAAGCCGCTGGCGGGCCGCTAGTCTTAAATAAATATTCGAATATTAGTATCATAATGATGAGGTAGATTTAGGTTATGAAATTTCTTAAGCTGGCGAAAAACAAGCTCAGAAATAGGAGCGAAGCTCCGTGGACTCTGCAAAACTTGTGTTTGAAATAGAAAGATTGGTCGGTCGGACCTTATAGTATATTTTCAATATATTTACGGTAACGTTATATGATGACTATACTGGATGGAGAAACGTATGTAGAGTAATTTGCTTTAGTATAACCGACAGTTATATGCGTACGACAAAAAGATTTTACCCACGTTTATATCCGCATCGATAAACACTGTCGGTAATTGTCGATAAAGCATCCGCTCCTCTCGCCCTTACATACTTGTCAGAGATGTTTTATCCACAACTTTCCTTCACGGTAAACGCGACTATTCTCGTAATAGGCCAGCTGACGTTATCACTTATCTCGGTCTAGATGCTGCCGCAATTTCTTTTCTCATTTCAAACACATGCCCATTATCTTTCACGTTATCCCCACGATATGCACATTTGTTGCATAACACTGTAAGAGCAAAACAAAACGCTGTTGCAACTGTGGCCTGCATTCAAGCGATATCAGTGTGAACATAAGCGCATCTGCTTGCGATGCAGGCTTTTCTACAGTTTACATAATGGACTTTAAAGTTGCATGATAACATTACTTAATGTGTAAATGCTTTCGCTACTTAAATAAATTTCAATGTTCAATCTTACACAAATTGACCTAACCCAAATTGAGGTAAGCTATATTTACTATCTAGATAAAAAAATGATTTAATTAACACAGAAAACATCCTTGACTCATGCTCCCTTCACATTTTGTTTCTCAAATCGAGAATCAATCCAACTAGGCTCACAGTTTGATAGCTGTACACGTTTGGCAAATCATTTCACTTTATTTAAGCAATGTCCCTAAATGTTAACAAAAAAGCTTTCACTAAAATGGAACTGTCATGCAGTGATATAATTTGATAATGATCACACATTATATTACACAAAAACCACCCACATAGTATAGGTACATACCAAACAAACAATTAAGATACGTTTAAGATTAAATCTACTCGGTCAACGATGTGTGTCACATAACTGTATCTGTCGTGGACAACCAGTTACTTAGTCTCCCTGTCATACATTTTGTACACATTATGTTAATAGTTCAGTGTTCGCCATTACAAAAAGATAATTTACAATTTAAATCATACATCTTAATAGAGTGAACGTGCTTGAACACTTCTAACCGAAGAGATTAATACAAGATACTGTAATTCATTTGAAGAAGTATAATTTCAAGCGCGTTTTCTTTTCGAAATTATTCATCTTTAGATTGCTCAAAATAATTTAGTTTCCAAAATTTGAGATAGGTACAGTAAACACTTACGGAGATCACACAGAACTAAAATTCATCAGAAGAAATTATTAACATGAAAAGTTCGAGAAAGTTGGCCTTAGAAACTATGTCATCGATTAAGGAACAAAGGTTAACTGAATACGGACTCTAAAATATCTCTTTATACTAAAATGAGCTTTGGGTTATTATTTAACATCCATCATTGTTCCCAATAAGCAATTCTATTTTTTTTTAGTTTTGAATCTCTTTCTACATTTTGTTATCCTGGTAACCCAAAGCGCTGAGTTTAATTTGCCCCTTACTTACCACTCGGATTAAACCGTTCGTTTAAGAACCCAGCCTTGCGGCGAAATCGTAGGTTCACTAGTTTCGTACATTTATAATGGCATTCACGAGGGGTGCATGCGAAATTAGCTCTGCTGCATTTTTGTACAGTACAATGATGCAATCCCGAGGCTTTCGCTTTGTGCAGCTCCCTCATTCACCGTACCGAACTTTTTGAATAAAGCCAGATTCACTGTAGACGTGCAAAGTGGTTCATTATATGACGTACCTTCGCGTGGAATTTTGGAGCTAATTATGAGCAAACATGAGGAGTAAGAGCATGCAGCAACATTCATGTCTTATTTGTAAAGAATTGCCATTACCCTCCCGCCATGCAGCGTTGTTAATGTGTTCTGGGCGGTTTTTGTGATATAGCTATACAGTTCAGTTAAAGCTGAGACGAAAAGACAGAGCTTTATAACTGTAGCTCTTTCCTTTACGCTCGCCGTAAATTGAACTTCTGCAGATATTAACGCTGCTAACGTCTGTTTTCTATTGACTCGAAATGTTTGCAGTTGATATAAGCATTTGATGCTGTCTGTCATCAGCATACGTCAATCCCATAAATTTTGTCCATATTCGAAAATCGCTTACATAGCGTTATCCATCTTGACTAGGCCTCTTGTATAGAGGAATTTCATCTTAATCCTCAGGTTGTTGGCAAAGTCTTGGGTCATAGATCTCATTTACCATTAATAATAAATAAATAAATATAACAAACCCTATCTGATACAGTACCAGTACAACGCTCTTTTTCTATCAAAATAAATGAATGTTTGTATAATAAAATCGTCAATGTAAACACACATTATATCGACCGCATAGAAAAACTGCCAGACTGTCAGCCCAGGGGAATACGTAATAGGTTGGTCAAGGCCACAAGTATCGTTGGTAGAACGCAGGTATTGCTGATTCTATATGTTGATATAAAATAAAATCATTCTGCCAATGAAATTGTTCAAATCCAATCTAAACCCACATTCACACCTAAAAAACACTTTTACGTACCTATTGTTTTCTGTTAATGAAGGTACCTATTCAATTATTTAATAACAGCACTGCTACATCGTTTTTTTTGTTAAGTTAAGTTTTAGGAATAGCAGCCGCCACATCAAGCGTCTTGACGATTAGTAAAAGATCATCCTAACCCGTTTCATGTCTTCTCTAATGTTCATAATCAAACTACGTTCTAACTAAACTAATGTCTGCACAAAACGCTGTCGATTTATCAAATTTGCCACAATCGCCGGCTTTTACATGGTGCGTTTCTGCACCAAAATCGACCATACAAATTGGCTTTAGCCAGTGGAACGCTGGAGGCGTTTGCGTGAGAAACAAATGCTTTTCACTGTAGTGTGGAAATGGGCCTCATTTACATTTCAAATTTCTAAACCCCGTAATGGGCTAGGTTGTTCCCATGGTTTTTGTTGCTTTAATAACCATAATTTATCACATATTTAATGTAGAGCAATTAAAAGGGACAAGTTAATCTAATCAAATTAATAATCTAAGTTCCTTTTACCCTTGGTAATGCTGTTTTTTTCCGTTATTGTAAATGGAATATCTATGCAAGTACGCATTTCTCTTTTATTTGTAATTTATTTAATTAATCATTTATTATTATAAGCACCTCAATCTCGCTCTTAATCACATCAATATAATGACAGATATTGCATGTCATTGAAAGAATCTGCATCGCTTGGGGCAAGTCTGTCCTGTTTAGTAAGAAGATAGTAAGTTACAAAACTGTTACCGCATATACAACTTTACATATAGCCCTAAAGAGTTAAATTTTCTACAGTTTCTAAAGAAGAGATGATCCCTTTTCAATTTATGAGCAGTATTTGGATCCTATTGCGGATTGTGGGTGCATCTAGGTCGTGAGATCGGATCGCAGCTGAAACACACGGTTTTTTATCTCGCATGACGTTGATGACATGCAAATTAATGGTGTTATTTCCCATGGTGATTTCACGCCGGTAATTATGGGTATTGGCCTTGTTTCATTTCGCCATTTGAAAGAAGTGGATGAAGAAACTCAAGAATCCCACGGGTACGTAGAAGGGACATGTACGAGTATCATCTGTTCAAGGATATACTTTAATTATCAATCGTCTTGCTTTATTTCATGTGCGTGCTGATATTTTCCTGAGGCTAATATGTTTCTTTTAGCCGTCTTTTTTTAAATTTTTTAGTCGACAAGGGACCCCTATAGTTTTGCCAAGTCCGTCTGTCCGCGGTAAAACTCAGTGATTATTAGTACTACAAAGCTGTAATTGATGAATTCGTAAAATGAAATCTTTAAAAACATTTTTTTCCGGGCGTGCTCTGCAGCCTATACGGCTCGATGGATTTTAAAAGGGGGAGGGCGTTATATTTTTTTAAATATATAGACGATGGTATTATTAAATTCAGTCGGGTTTTCAGAACTTGCTTATTATTATTTTATATTCGATTTTTTATGATAAGGAGAAGTCACCCGGTAAGTGGAATCCGAGTTGGCTAATGGATAAGATGGTGGTAGGGATCCGGCCGGACCATGCACAGGGTCCTACCACTACTAAAAGTACACACAGAGATTGATAATAATAAAATCTTTCAATGTTACCTTTTCAGACAAATTTGCTTCAAATTGACTAATAAATTTAAACATCAGCGCGCAGGAACTCAAGATGAAGCTGTATGTTTTCTGCTATTGACAATAGGTTCTGTTCAATACTGGATTCATTATGCAAGTGCAGTATTACATCCTAGTTTCTCGAGGGAGTTCAGTAGAGTTAAGACTTTATTAGTGTCAAATTATTAACACATTTCCTTTTGAACAGAGTGTGCGATAACGGAGAGACGTCTTTGCTTTTATTTACCTATTCTGTAGAACTTCCTTGTGCAGGGTCCGTCTGGATCGCTACCTCCAACTTTAATGGACCTACTGCCAAGCAGCTGTATTTTAATTATTGCCACACATGTCCAGTTTTAGGGTTGCAGTGTTAAAATTGTAATCTTGGGAATGTCTATGGGTTTGGTTGTCTTCTCCATGCCATAAAAACTTGTATTTATTTAAGTACCAGCTTCTGGCCGCGACTTGGTCAATGTAGATTTCAATTATCGATATTCCTACCGGAACGTTTAAATTTTTCGTGATTATAAGAACCATTTGTGTTATTCCAGGGTATATATAAGCTATCTCCATTCCAAATTTCATCCAAATCCAAGCCATTGCAGCGTTAAAGTGAAAACAATTATCCTCACATCAACTCATACAAACTTTCGCGTTTATATGAGTGGGATGGGATATCTAAGTAAAAAGTCTTTGATCTTAGATTTGCCTATGTGCGAGTTCATCGAACGCTATATTCTGTTGAAACCATCTACGCTAACCTACGGAATTAATGTTTAACATACCCTAAAAACATAATGGATTCAGCAAAAAAATAGCGTTCGATGAAATGATACATTCGATGAAGTGGAGTTCGATGAAGTGTTTTTTTATGCTAAGGAGAATGCAAACGAGCACTCAGGCCACCTGATGGTAAGTTTAATCTGAGATCCATAGACATTTGAATTCTCAAAACTATAATCCTAAGACCTCAAATGCGTTGCCAACCCTGAGGACTACTATGGAATGCCTCTATATGCTAGTAATTTCACCGGTAGTCTTATCCCCACACCGGAACACAACAATGCGAATGTTGCTTGGCGGCAGGTTAATGGATAAGATGGTCCTCTGCCACTACTAACCTAAATTATGAGTAACCCAATAAAATATCTATGGGTTTCAATCCACTGCCATAAAAACTTGTATTTATTTAAGTACATCTAAGTAAAGTCTTTGATCTTTGATTTGCCTTTGTATCTTTGATCACACTTCGAATACCCTGTCAATGGTTCATGGCTAACACAGAGCCTGCGGGCGAAATTGTGATTTTCGGAGAACACCGCCTCAAAGGTTAGCCTTGGGCAAGCACTTATCCAATACCACAAAGGATTATAACAGGTAGCGTGAGCCGTCGAAACTGCCTCAGTCGATACCACGGGGATAAATTTGATGTGTTCCGGTGTGGGAAATGAAGACAACACCTCAGGGTTAGCAACGCATTTCTATGGGTCACAGTTTCCACGTACTATCAGGTGGCTTGTGTGCTCGTTTGCCTTTTCAATGCCATTAAAAAAAAACACTGCAATTTGAACTAATATTATAAATGTTAAAGTAACTTAGCCAGTTTGTGCAAAATGTGGTTAGTTGTTGGTATTTCTGTAGCTCTGCCTACCCCTGTGGGAATGTAGCCGTGATAATATGTATGTATGTTAATGTAACTCTGTCTATCTGTCTGTTTGTTACGCTTTTACGGATAAACTGCTGAACCGATTTAGATGAAATTTGGTGTGGAGATGGATTGAGTCCCGGGGAAGGACATAGGGTGCTTTTTATTCCGAAAAATATAACTGTTCCTAAGGGAATAGCGATAAACGACTTCTATGCGGACGGAGTCACGAGCAACAACTAGTTTCATATAAGTACAAAAATAATTAAAACCGGTTGTGATTGTGAAGCGACACTGAAATCGCGTAGCTGTCAAAAATAATCCATACAAATTTAGCTCCGGGCGATAACGTTTCTCACCCCTAAATCTAATCGGATTTCCAGGATTTTTTTAATATAATGTAGATATTCTAAAAATCGACGTCTGTACGTTTTCGCATTTTTTATTACTTTGCATTTTTTTTCCTCAAAAAGAAAACGTTCAGACCTAGTATTTCATAATATCTACAACATATTCAAAAATCGTACAAATCGGACAAAGATTAAGGGGAGAAAAACGTAATCGCATCTTTTGCTTCACAGTCCTCTTAAAACTTCAAAATATCTACTGCTTTTCCAGACATTAGTCAGGGCCTCTATTCAACTGCGTTATAACGATATCGTATTTGACCTGTTTCCGTATTGTCAACGTTTTCATAACTCTTCCTTGTCACTTACTTGTGCAAAATGTGGTTACAGAATCATCAAATTAAGACTTTTGGAGTTGTTGGTATTTCTGTAGCTCTGCCTTCCCCACTCTGGGAATGAAAGCGTGATGTTATGTGTAAACGAACATATCTAGAGACCAGTCAAATGAGTCCAAACTTAGTGTATCTACTATAAGCCATTGAGGTGTTCCGTCAGCAACATCATACCATATTATTATTATTAGATATATATTCCCTGTGTGGTTGCCGGGTTAGAATAGTGCCACTCCATGTCTTCCCGTGGATGTCGTAAGAGGCGACTAAGGGAATAAGGGCTTGTAGTACTGTTAGGCGATGGGCTTGCAACCTGTCACTAATACACTAGTAAACTTCTTGGCCTGATTGTGCAAAATGTGGTTACAGAATGATCAACAAGGCTTTTTAGAGTTGTTGGTATTTCTGTAGCTCTGCCTACCCCACTCTGGGAATGAAGGCGTGATGTTATGTATGTATGTTATGTATGTCATTTACAATAATGGCGACTGTGACATAAACGATTTTAAAACACGTCAAACACGATATCCTTATAACGCAGTTGAATAGAGGGCCAGAATACTTGTTTACTCACAGCATAAAATTTATGTAAATAGATCAGTGCAAAATAACTTGAAAATTTCTAGCGGGAGTTACCCTCCGGAATCGCTTACCGTCTAGAGATTATCGAGTTACGGCTGCAAGTCTGTAGATCGGTCCTTTGCGTTATAGATGTTTGACAATTATTCTAGGGGCAAAAGCCCTACTAAAAATCTGAGAAATACCTTACATGAAAGCGCATATAACGAATTTAAAAGGAAAAACTATCACAACTAAGTAAACATTGGTTCTTGAGATGGAAGCCCGTTGTTTTCTATGACATTGTTGACATAATTATTGTCTGTCATAATTATTTATATCGCTGAAACCGTTAACTTTTCGGAATTTCTTAAGTATCTAACGTGTAGGGTAAGGTTAGGTCAGGTTAGGAAACACAACAAAAGAACTAATTTTCAGTAGGTATTAACGCCCTGGTATTAATCCCCTGCAATATTGTCTGCTATAATTATGTTTAGTCATAATTATCGCAAGTTATAAAGTATTTTTTAAAGAAACTGTTACTTACAACCTTAACCTACCCTCACCTTGCCTACACGTTAGATATTAAAGAAGTTATTTTTTTGGTTTAGTACTTAACGGCTTCCATACACTGAGCCCGACATGCTCTTGTCTGGTTTTTACTAAGTAATAAAGTCTTTATCATAGACCGGTCTAGGCTCGTTCACAGGTAGCCGGAAGTTAGTAAAGTTCATCGACCCCGCCCGCCTTCGCGGCGCCCGCCTAACAATGTTGATACTCGACTTTATTTATTATCTAATACTGTTACATATTTCTACTTTCTCTGTCCGAGGCTGAGATAAACGAGTAAGAAATAGGATCTGCTTTAAAAAAACAGAACACCATTATATAATTTTGAGGACACGTTGGCCTAGTTGGTTGACCCTGCCTTCGAAGGTGGTCCCGGGTTCAAATCCCAGTAAGGGCAGATATTTGTGTGATGAGCCTAGTATTTTTTCCTGAGTCTTTTGGATGCTTTCTATGTATTTAAGTATGCATTTCTCTTTTAAAGTAAGTTTATCGTTGTCGTAATTTGTGTGACATGGTCCTGTGATATTTATTTTGATATTTAAATAACAGAAAGAACTGCAAAGAAAAGTTAATTCATGTGAGGATTTGTTTTTTTTAAGTATTAAACGAATAAACATGAAATAAACAAAACTGCAATAGTCGTTGCTTCAAACATTGCTATATCAGGTATTTTTTTATAAAAGACCTACTTTCACATTAACATGCCTGTAAAAGAGCAAATACTTTTTCCACATAAAAAATAATGCGCGCCGCAATTCAATTGACTCTCTCGTAAGTCTAGTCGTAAGCTAGAAAAGGTTTTTTTTTATCTCCAGGGATTTATGTTCCATGCGGTGAAAGGCTGGAAATAAATCAGCTTTGACTTTTTCTTTACAAAATACGCGGCTGCCCTGTCTCATATTTCATTGTCAAGTAAAATTAGAAGGACTTTTATCTATACTAATATTATAAATGTGAAAGTAACTCTGTCTGACAGTTTGTTACACTTTCACGGAAAAACCACTGAACAGATTTATATGAAATTTGGTATGGAGCGTGTTTGAGTCCTGTGGAAGGACATAGGGTAACTGACAAACTCCAAAATGTAATTAAAACTTGGAAGTAAATTGCAACCTATTTCTAATGGTCTAATATATATCTAATAACCTCGTAAGACCCGGTGTTCTATAGAAAGTACATAATCCAGGCAATTCAATTTAAACCTTATTTCAAGTGTTATAAAGTATAAAGTTCATTTGTATTTGTTTCAAAATTGAAAATGTCATTTAAGTGCAAAGGTAATTGAACTTTATTTCCTTTATTCAAATTCCTACTAACAAAAATCTACCGGATTGTAGTATGGTGGGTCTCAAGGATAATAAATAATAATATGGTATGATGATGTAGACGGAAGGTAGCCATAGGAACACCTCAATGGCTTATAGTAGATACACTAAGTTTGGACTCATTTGACTGGTCTCTAGATATGTACGTTTACACATAACATCACGCTTTCATTCCCAGAGTAGGGAAGGCAGAGCTACAGAAACCAACTACTCCAAAAGACTTAATTTGATGATTCTGTAACCACATTTTGCACAAGTAAGTGACAGGTTGCAATCCCATCGCCTAACAGTACTACAAGCTTTTATTCCCTTAGTCGCCTCTTACGACATTCACGGAAGGCATGGAGTGGCACTATTCTAAACCGGCAACCACACAGGGTCTACGCTATGTAAGTTTATAATTTCCATTTACTGTTTTATAATCATCATAGTGTGAAACTTCAAACGCCAACATAGAGCTCCGCGAGATTAGACATAATGTTTAATTGGCATTATCAATCCACCCCGGCTTTAAACGTGTCAAATACCAAGATGTTACGGTTCAAAACCTTCCTTAATATATGGTCTAAATGAAGGTAAAAAACACAATCTAGTAATTTCAGACGCGGCATTTTAAATCATAATTTCAGTTATGCAGAGACTTCAAAATTAAGTGCTTAGTCTTCAATTCAGCCTATATCTAAATTGCAAGTCATCAACGAATTAAGCGCTCAAATATTAAGCAGCCTGAGCTCGAGCACGTGAGAACTCGAGCCAACTCAGGCCTTTCCTGAGCACCACCACTAATTGACGACGTTATCGAGCCCCCAAGTTTCGAGCAAGAGCGAACTTCAGGCTTTCAAATTCCAATTTTAAACTAGGAGCGCTGTAGGCTGCGAAGTTTTATTTTATAGTTTTTATATAGTTTATTTAAAATCTGCGGAGATGCTTTTGCTAGTGTAGGTGTGTGGGGGGAGGAAAGATATCGTTTTATTTCTGAAATTCATGTCATTATCAAACCCCGGATTGACGGGGGCAAAAATGTACCAGGGCTAGTGATTTATTTAATATCGACTAAGTTTATCGACATCGATAAAAAGCAATTTTTAATCATCATTATCATAAGTAATGGCTAAGTTACTTTTAATTATATGCAAACCTATTTTATTTATACTTATCGCAACTATAAATAGCCGGTATCTGACATGGACTTTGGGTTTGAGTCACTTTTGACAACTATTGAAATTACATTGAATAACAATTCATTCAGTACAAATATATTCTTTAGCATTCCGACGAATTGAGAACCTTTTTTTTAAGTCGGTTAAAAATGCCTCTCAATACAAAAGATCATTTAGATTTAGAAGATAAAGGTACGATTGACTTATGCAAGAAATGTAAAATCCATATTTCACGAAAAAAGTTGTCGATAAACTTAGTCGATATTTTATGAATCACTAGCACTGGTAGATTTTTGCCCTCGTCAACCCGGTGTTTTGTCATTATAAATGTAACAATTTATTTGCAAACCTTTCATATATTAAAAAAAACTTAGCTGTTTTGTTTATGACCGTTCATTGATTTCAATTGTTTTTGATATGTTCTCCAATTAGATCAAGCTTTTATATGATGTCGATGAATAAACAAAATAAGTAGCAAATAATCCATACCAATTGCATACCTTGTTAATTAAACTTGAGTTTTGAGCCACAAAACGTGTAATGCCTAGGTACTATCCTTATGCTATAGAAAGAACATAATCAAAGAAATTTAGTTTAAACTCTATTTGAAAGAATACAAAGTTAATTTTTATTTGTATCAAAATTGAAAATGCCATTTAAGAGTGAATGTAATTGAACTTATTTCCTTGCTGCTATTCAAATTCCTATGTACAACATAATAGCCACAGCTACAGAAATATTAACAACTCTAAAAAGACTTAACAAAGAGTAAATGGACGATAAATTAATTGGACGACACGTTGGCATAGTTCGGAGTGAACCTGCCTCCGAAGCCTGCGGTCCTGAGTTTAAATCCCGGTTAGTGCAGATATTTGTGTGATGAGCGCGAATATTTGTTCCTGAGTCTTGAATGTTTTCTATGTATTTCTCTATTTAAGTATGTTTATCGTTGTCTAGTACCCATAGTACAAACCTAGAGCTTAGTTTGGGACTAGGTCAATTTGTGTGAGATGGTCCCCTGATATCTATTTATTTATTTTTAGTAACAACCCCGTGTAGTTGCCGGGTTAGAATAGTGCCACTCCATGTCTTCCCGTGGATGTCGTAAGAGGCGACAAAGGGAATAAGGGCTAGTAGTACTGTTAGGCGATGGGCTTGCAACCTGTCACTAATACACTGGTAAACTTCTTGGCCTTATGTACAAAATTATGTACAAGATAGTCACGAGGCTTAATAGATGAAAAAGCAAAAGCAACTCCAAATTCAACCTACAATTTCGACCTAAGCTTATTTTAATACCTCGTAATAAGGGAAAGTTTAGAAACTACTTATTCGCGAAATTGCTCGTTACATACATGATAGACATGATAGTGCAATTATGCAGTGGCCCCTGGTTAGGTATTATTTAGGTCAAAAGGGTCACCGTTGGGTAACTAGTGTATTTACGACCTCATTAGGCAAGCCGCAAAAGAGCAATTACCTTAGCCCTAAAAGCTGGAAAGGTCTGTCGGTTGCCTAATGGGACAATGAACCAATGATTTAGATTTGGCATTATCGTTTGATGTAATTTCTATGATCAAATCCCGGTAAGGCAAATATTTGTGTGATGAGCACGAATATTTTTTCTCGAGTCTTAGATGTTCACTATGTATTTTCGTTGTCTAGTACCCATAGTACAAAGCCTAGAGCTTAGTTTGGGACTAAGATAATTTGTGTGAGATTGTCCCCTGATATTTATTTATTTTTAAACATTATTTATGTACTGTCTAATTCTAAGGCTTCACTACTGTTGTATTTCGCCAATGTCAAGTTACTTATAGACACTCCCATGGACTTATTTCAGAAATAAGTCCATAGATATCACACGCGAGGACAATTGTTCGGTAACAGAGTATTTTCTCTTCTGCACTAAATAGAAGCATATGGGGTTAGCTCCACGCGCTTCTGTCACGTGCAATTTGTAATTTTGCTTGATATGTGCAATTTGTAACATAATTGTACATTGGGAAATAAGAAATCTAATCTATACCTCCCTAACCATAAATCAGAATCTGTTTATATACTTTGTATTAGCCCATCTTGCTTTTTAAATCGCAATCACATAGTTAGAACCTACTCAGAACAGAAAAAGGTATCATATAACTTTTAACCTCCAACTGAAGTTTGATGTTGCACGGTTTTGTAAATATACGTAAAATTTAGTAGAGAGGCGCGCCATCCTATATTGAAAATACTATGTCACTTATCCATGGTTTAAAAAAAATATATACCCATAATTCCTACTCGAAAAGCAGCTAAAAGATGATTGAGGAACAAACGCCTGGTGTTTTTGAATCCGAGTTCTCGGCGGTTTATTTACCATAATTCTGGGGTCCTGGTGACAAAGGGTATATCTTCTGAAGATCAAGTGAAAAAGGGCTCAAGTCTAGTTACTCCGTTAATGTATATATATTACGAGTTAAGTCGACTTATACTCTTTTTCACTAGGGCCCCAGAATTTTGCTAACGATTTTGAGACTTGTTGTAGTTTATGTTTTATTTTATTTTAGCGTACGTAAGATGGAATAATATGTAAAAGTAATGTGTTAAGGTGAGAGACAAGAAGAACGCGGTGACGCAAAAAACAAAGATTTTTAATACAAATTTCAATTGTCGTCTCGCATCGTCTTGCCTCGCCTTGCCGCTGGAAAAGCACCCTAATGAGTGCAAATAAACTGTTTAAACAATGACAAAGAACTTAGTTGCTTTTAACCTATTGAGAAAATGCCTTCCAATCTTGTACATACCAAGCGACCTTTAAACAAAATAGCGCAGAAGGGAAAGGTTAGTTTAGCGTCAGCGCCCGCTTTATAGGTTTTGATACAAATTAGACTCAATAAAGAGTCTAATAGCACTGATTGTGTTAGGCTTAGGAAGTGCGTCACAAATCCACAATAAAGGCAAGACAATGAGGCGGCCTTGACAGTTCGTGCCGTTTTTTATAGAAAATTCAAGGCACAGTGACATGGCTTATTTATTTATTTATTTATTTCATGGGAAACAAACAGCAGTAATATTACAAATAGAACAAAACAATATAAGTTAACACACTAGCCAAAACAGTTTCCACTAATGGGTAATAAATTTGCTCTAGTGAGAGGTTAATTATAATAACAATAACATTGCATTTAACCATAACATAACCAACGTAACAAGTGCTTTTGTATATACTTATCTTTTAGTTGAAAATACACATGTAATATATATTACATATTTTATCTGTATTCATATACAAATATATCTAATTACCGATTAAGATTTAACGTATTATAGTGTGATATAGTTACCTATATTAATCACTAAGTAATTATAACTTACGAGACTTATAAGACTTATTATTATTCCTTTATTTACATACTACTTAATTAATTTTTTAATTTTAAATTTATGATTAGATTTCCTGTTGTTGTTCTTTTCTTTTCTTATTGCAGAAACAAACTGGTTAAAACGCTTGTTGAAGAGATCAACATTTGAGTATTTCTTGTTATAATTTGTACACGCTCTAGCTAAATATGTATTTCTTGCATAATTTGTACGGTAAGATGAAATGGCAAACAAATTGGTGGAACGAGTTCTAAAACTCGGACAGCGGAAAGACAGTTTGCTAAGGAGATAAGGAGAATCAATAGTGTTGTGCAGTAATTTATGTAAAAACGATAGATCTTTCATTTCCCTACGCAGTTGTAGACTTTCAATATTACCTGTGAATGTTTTAAATTTATGTTGCATTCGTTTGATGAATTTGTTCTGAATTGTTTCTATTGTTTTAATGTGTATTGCGTAGTAAGGACTCCAAACTGTCGAAGCATATTCTAGATGCGATCGAACATAGGCATTATATAACAAAATTAAAGTGTTAGGGTTTTTAAAATCTTTGCTTTGCCGAAAAATGAACCCAAGCATTCTATAAGCTTTAGAGGTAATTTTACTTATATGAGATGTTAGTTGTACCTCATTATCGATGAGAACCCCTAAATCCTTAACCTCGGTAACACGCTTGACTATTTGGTTGTCAATATAGTAATCATTAGTGATCGGTACACGTTTTCTTGAGAAAGAGATAATACAGCATTTCTCTATATTGAAGTGGAGATTGTTTTGAGTACAGTATAAACCTAGCCTGTTTAAATCAGATTGCAATTTAACACAATCTTCTTGGTTTTTGATAAGAGTAAAAATTTTGGTGTCGTCTGCATATATAAAACTTTAGAATTAAGAAAACAATTAATAATGTCGTTGATAAACACATTGAACAAAAGAGGACCCAAATGAGATCCCTGTGGGACGCCAGATGTAATGGGAACAAAACAAGATGTATATCCTTTAACAGAAACCGCTTGAGTTCTATCGCGTAAGTACGACGTGAGCCATCTCAATAGGTCGCCATGAATACCAAAAGTTCCTAGCTTACTAACCAGTATACTATGCGAAATTTTGTCGAAGGCTTTGGAAAAATCTGTATAAACTTATTAACGTTACCTAGATTTTTCAATTTTCTATTTACTTATAATAAAAACTGTTAAATACTATTATTATAAATGTGAAGGTTTGGATGGATGGACGCCAAAATGGCTGAGTGGTCAGGATGAAATTTAGCACACAGATAGATTATAGTCTGGAATAGTGCAAAGGGCCGAATCTTAAGTACCCGAAACCAACGTGCATGCATGAACCGATGTATGAATGTGGAAGAAGCGAAAGAGATTTGTCAGGATCGTAGCAGGTGGAAGTGGTCTCTGCGTGCCCATCTGGAGAACAGGCGTGATTTAATGTATGTATAGGACAAAGGCTAATTTTCATCCCGAAAAATTGGTCAGTTCCCGAAAGAAATAAACGACACCTCCGCCGACGGAGTCGCGCGCGAATTTAGTAAATAATATTAAAAATACTTAATTTACCAAAATAATTAAGTTACAATGTGTAACAGTACAATTCGTTTTTATTTTTATACAAAAGTTTAAAAAAAAAACGATATTACCGTCTCTAATGCGACGACATAAAGTTCATTATTCGAAAACCGAACCTCAACGGAGAGAAATGGAGCGAGTACCTATTGGGTTATCAATTCTACGTGTAAGGTCTGTGTCAATTGAACTTGGTACTGGTTAAATAACTTCAAATATTCACCAAGCGTGTTTTTTAGGGTTCCGTAGTCAAACTAGGAACCCTTATAGTTTCGCCATGTCCGTCCGTCCGTCCGCAGCCTAGCTCAGAGACTCTTAGTACTAGAAAGCTGTAATTTGGCATGACAGCTAAAACTACAAAGGATAAAAATCTTAAATGAAAGCGCATATAATGAATTTAAAAGGAAAACTATCACGACTAAGTAGACATCATCGGTTCTTAAGATACAAGCGATATAAGTGTTTGTTTTACTAAAATCAGCTAAGACAGCACCAAACGACTTTATTGTTTTAAATGTTAATAGGTGCTTGTTGTTTGTTATGTTTGTAGTAGGTACTTAACGGCTTTTTCGGCTCCCGGTTTTATTAAAAACAACGTAACCTGATTTTGAAAAGTACGTGATGATCGAGTAATGGTGAATTAGTTCGTTTGTTTATATCTTCCAAGTTCAATTGACACAGACTTACAAAGTCTTGGGGATCCTCTTGAAAGACATCAGTTATGAATGTTAAGATGTTTGAAAGAGGCAACGTAAAGAACTGGGTGAACCCAGTGATGTGATTGTCAAGCGTATGACTTTTCACTTAACACAGCTAATATTAACCGGCGAGTTCAAGTAGACCCGTCATTGCATACAAAACACACTGCGTGCTTTCTCAATTAGGCAGTTTTATGCGACATAGAACTCAACTTACTTCTCACCTCACTTTTTTTTTTAACGACTTGCATATCCGGCGCACTCTGCACGTTCGTCGCGAAAATGCAAGTCATCGGTTTACATCTCTGAGGGTGTCTGTGTGCGTGCTGGGGTGCGTGTGAATGAATACGATTTATGCGATCGAAAGAGAAGCACTGTAGGCACTTTTGATCTACCTATTTGCTGTTTTGTAAGAAGATCGGCTTCTGTACTTGTTGTATTAAATAGGTAATTTTGTACAAGATTGATATAATTATTACATACATACATACATACGATCACGCCTTCATTCCCATAGTGGGGTAGGCAGAGCTACAGAAATACCAACTACTCTAAAAACTTGTTGGTATTTCTGTAACTACATTTTTCACAAAGAGGCTAAGATGTTTTCTAGTGTATTAGTGACAGGTTGCAAGCCCATCGCCTAACAGTACTACAAGCCCTTATTCCCTTAGTCGCCTTTTACGACTTCCACGGGAAGACATGGAGTAGCACTATTCTAACCCGGTAACCACACGGAAATATAATTATTAATAACGTCAAAACAAACATTAATGATTGCAGTCGCAAGTTACCGGATAACTTGTAATCTTACCGTGTACTTGCGTGTCTTCTCTAACCTTGACTTTGACAGAATCATCGAGAATATCGATGGAGCTATTTTCTAAAAATTGAATTGAATTGATGATTCAATTTTATCCCACGCTCATATTTCTGAATGAAATGTCCTTATACATGAAAAAAAGAGTCATAAAATGAATGAATGAATGAACGAGAGTAATAAAACACGAATGAAAATCGTAATATCATACGGCCCCACGCCGTTTCGTATAATCAAAGATAACCTAACGTATAGATGGTTCACTTGGTATCAAACCAACCATAATTATTTGATAAATGTATTTTACTTGAACTTAAAAGCGATTGTATATTATATTACAAGGCTTTCTAATCTAACTATCTCTAACTAGCCCGCTTTGTTTTCTAGTAAAAAAAGAAACCTATACTAATCATTTCATCTTATTATAACTATGAAAAAAAATGCTTCACTTAGACATGAAAAGGAACAAAATATAAGCACATGTTTGCACTTATATCGGTAACGTATGTTAATAAACTATACCGAGAACTAAAAAGCGCATTGACTTTTAAAACTTAGATGTCAGCAGAAAGAGACGCTACCATGGTGATATTTGCTATTTATCCTGCTCTGACTCACACTCGATACGAGACACAAAGGCATTGAAATCTTAGAATTACACACAGGGGTTTCCCAAGCGAAATTAAAAAGAAAACTCCAATTATTCTGGAATTACGTTCTAAATTTGAATTTCGTTTCAAAAAAACATGCCTCTCATTCGAAGCGTTCAAGTAGACGCCATCGCATGAATATGCCGCAGCAGTTTTCATGTTTCGAATAAAAAATGCAACGCAGCCGAAGCGATGAATAAGAACCCACCATAAAGCGAAAAAAAAAAACAGAAAACGTTTACGGGAAAAACAAATGCCTGGCATGGAACGATTTGTGAACATTTAAAAATAACTCTTTAAGAGAGTTTTGCATTTGCGCACGGAATATGCATACAACAATCGTGTGTTTTATGTAAGTATAGGTTTGTAGATTGCCATGAGTAGAAGGGTAAAATGTTTACCAGTATATATATGTGCAACGTTAAGTATAATCATATACCGAACAAATTTTGTGAAAATTAATAACAACCTACCTAATGTCTGTGTCAATTGGACTTGCAAACGATGTAGACAAAACCAAACGAACCAATTCACCATGATTACTCGATAATCACGTACTTCGTGTCGTCTTCCCGTGGATGTCGTAAGAGGCGACTAAGGGAAAAAGGGCTTGTAGTACTGTTAGGCGATGGGCTAGCAACCTATCACTAATACACTAGTAAACATCTTAGCCTGATTGTGCAATATGTCGTTACAAAATTACTAACAAGTTTTTTAGAGTTGTTGGTAATTTTGTAGCTCTGCCTACCCCACTCTGGGAACGAAGGCGTGACTTTATGTAATTTTAATAAAAACACGCTTGGTGAATATTTGAGGTTATGTGTCAAAAGTACTAATGTGTTTATATCTTTTGCAAGTTTAATTGACACAGACTTTACCTACTACCTTGTAGAAACAATACTTGAGCAAGAATAGTCATGCGACAGAGAGACAAACATTGTCCATTACTAAGAGGTCCACAGGAACTACCTGAAGACGGAACCCAGAAAAAGTAAAGTTACGCTAAATCGGAATTTTGTTTAATTTATTTAATTTGTGCAAGCTGCGGCGCGGCGCGGGTTAAATCTGCAATTCTATTTGAATTTCAACGGCATTTTAAATTCAACGAGCCCTTCATGATAATGTTGAACCATTTCCGGCTTTAAAGTTTTCTTACCCACTTTTCCTTGTCACTCTTGCCATTGAAAAATACCTGCAATAAAAAAAAAACAATAAATATATTTGTTACATTTATGTACTCTTATGTATATATCTAAAAGCTTTATTGTACATAACAAAAAAACTCAAATACAATATTTACAGGATATTAATGTACAAGGGCGAACTTATCCCTTTAAGAGATCTCTTCCAGCTAAACTTTGGGTGATTGAGGAGAGTAAGAAAAGCAAAAAATACGAGTAGATATATAAGTACAAAGCAAAGTTTACAGAAACGTAATTTAAATACAATTATTGTTGGACTTTTCCTAGCTTTTTAATCATGAACTAACGACCCGCCCTCGCTTCGCTTCCGTTTATGCGAGTTTTCTGTCAGACCCGCACATAAACCAGAATTTATTATACATAAGAACCTTCTGTAAAAAAACATCTAACTGATGGTGAAAACTGCATCAAAATCGGTTGTGTACTTTAAGAGTAAGCGGATACACATACAAACAGAAACACAGACATATGAGGAAAGCTACTTTATACACTTTTTAAATTAACAATTAAAAAGAACAGACTATTATTCGAATAAATGTAGGCCTATCGATTTTATTTGGGAAAAAAACTGCAACCACATCACCATTCAAGCGTGAAAGTGTGAAATTTGTCACCGATTTTTAAACTGTTTTTACTTTCAAAACCGCAGTGTTTTAAACGAAATCCGTTCAACGTCTTATACTCGTAATATTCAGAGAATAGGCTTTTGAAATTATTGTGCCGTCGAGAAACGTGCAGCGACAGATGAACAAAAACCAACTGCCTGGAGAAGTTTATCCGGATTTAACTAAATCCTCTCTGAGAATGAACAGGCGGCAAAATATGTGAAAATCATCTTTTTCTAATTTACCTCTTGACAAAAAACAAAAAAAAATCGGATGTTACACTTAATTAAATGACTTAACTTTTCTACGCATTCAAGTATATTTTCAGTCAATTATTTTCAAAATATTAAGAATGCAAGATCGCATTTTACTTATTAACGTTGATTCATTTGTTGTCTATAATATTATGTTTAAAAAAACCCGATTTGACAGCTGTCAACTGAGTATGAAATATGAGTTTGAGGCAAGCTGTCATATCAGGCCTCTCAAAACGATGCGACTATACTAATAATGTGAATGCAACAACATTTTTGATTTCTGTTTTCTCCGTCATGCAGTCTCTTCGAATATAATATTTGATTCTCGCTGAAATTTGGTGTGGAGAAGGGAAGTAAGGAAAGATAATAAGACGAACATTGTAAACCTACATTTGATCGAATTTCATTTATCGATTGTATAATTACATCGAACGCTATTATCTGCTGAAACCATGATGTTTTCAGGATGACTGAAAAATGCCTCTAGAGGAAATGAAAATTCTGCGTAATTATACGTTCATAGCTACACGAAAGGCGTTTCAGGTACCCGATTAGAACATAATCTTCATCAAATAAAATGTCTTCTTTATTACCTACGCAGCAGACTTAGGAAAAGGTTCTTCAAACAGCCTTTATCTAACGGTTACCTAATTTATACCACGACGCGAATAAATCGAAGAAAATAAAGGTGTTGGGGGAGCTTATTTCGAGAGATATTGGTACTATAAAACACCTCAAGCGCGTTCGAGGCGTTTTCTTTTGAAGATAAGTGAAAAAATCTTTTATTTTATTGTGGGGTGATATAAACAGGGAGAGTGCTGATGCAGCACGAGTATCGCACTTTTCTTTTAAGAGGAGTTTTTTAAAACGATACTGAAATCGCGAAACTGTCAAAAAATTACCAAAAAAATTGATCTCTGGGCGGTAACATTATTCACCCGCTAAATGAAGAACGATTTCCGAGATTCCGAAAAAAAAATTGTTTCTTCCAAAAACATTTTCATAATTTCTAGAACATTTTCAAAAATCGTAAAAATCGGACGTGATTTAAGGGGTGAGAAACGTTACAACATTTAGTATGGAATATTTCAGGCTCCAAACTTTTATGAAATTATACTTGAATAAAAATAAGATTTAATGATTGTATACTTGTACAAGTCAGTTGAAGGGAAAACTAAAGTAAAATAACTAACAATTATCAAATTATTTGTACTCTGTGTATCAAAGATTTGACCGCAAACATTATCACAAAATCCGTTACAAATTCAAATTAAAGCGTTCCACAACGAACTGAATGTGCCGATTTTGGAACGCGTTCAAAAACCTGTCCATACCCAGAAAATAGATTTTGGACGGTCGTTCGAAAAAGGCCGGGACCGTCTAACCCAGGTGCCCGAGAGAGTTTTATGATGCAATTTTCTAGAAAATTACAAAACTATATTTTCGGATGAGTATTTTATGAATTTAAATTTGCGAGGGGTATATGAGACACTTAAATTAAATGGTAGGGTATTAAGTCACGAATAAGACTGAGTTATAGAACGGTAACAATGTTAGGAGCATCACAGACTAACAGTCCGCCGACTGATATTGACCCTGCCATTGTATTAATCATAAAATCATAATAGAACACAGATTTTTGACTGTGTAGGGACCTGTCACACCCTTAATCTAATTATTTATAACCTCAGCTTTAAAAATGGTGAAAAATAATTCGAGATTTGAATTTTGGTTTTGTTTTTCATGAGAAAGGAACTAATAGTTGACTAGTCCATTATTAAAATTATTTAAGAAAATTTAATATTTGACTTAAATTTAATTGTCTTATTACTTCATCTTAAGAGTACTAATAAAAATATAAATTAAGAAATGTCACTTAAAAAGTAAAAATATTGCAATGTTAGGCAACATGTGTAACGATGTAAAAGCTTTGATCTATAATAGTTATGTAAGGAACTATTTCGTTACCGTAATATAAAATACGTAGGAAAGTGACGTTATTCCAAATGGTAGCTTATCGTTATACCATTTTTATGTACTTAATAAATTGTCAAATGGTAATAGGGAACACGGGATACAGTCAGCCATTTACAAGCGAAGCTAAAGTAGCATGTTAAAAGCAAATAAAAAATGCACCAACCACAATCTAAACTAGATAATCGGAAAACAATCGATTGTTGGCATCGGAATCGCTCCCGAAGGCGAATCGGATTCCATCGTTAAGATAACGAGAATTGGGGTTGCCAATTACACAAAACAAAACACGATCGTTTAAGGGATGATAAATTATTTATTCGAGAAAGATTGATATCGTTATTAATAATACTGCATTGAGTAGCTTTAATAATGTAATTCTATATAATCATCGTATAAGGGCTTGTAGTACTGTTAGGCGATGGGCTTGCAACCTGTCACTAATACACTAGTAAACTTCTTGGCCTAATTGTGCAAAATGTGTCTACAGAATGATCAACAAATCTTTTTGGAGTGGTTGGTATTTCCCTTTGCCTTGCATCGTGTTTTATTACAACATCAAAAATATTACAGACACATCAGAAATCAACGAGAATATAAAAATATATGTCGGTAAATTGCGAAAACGAATTGCAAGAACACTCCCAACAATGCAAATGCTGATGAACTGTAAATCAAATCAATAACAATCGATAAAACAATTTCATATGACGCAAGCTAAACCTACGCGTCCTGCTAAAACAATAAAAGAGAAAGCGACACTTAAAAGTTACAAAGAAAGTGAAATTAGATAATAATGACGGCATATATGATGCCGACCTATAACTATCTGCCCTTATGAAGAGGCGTTATGTCAAACTTACGGCTATAAGTCTATAACAAAATAAACCCTACACTATAGTGTATAAGGTGGCACATGGTACAAAAAACCATCTTTGGTGGGCAGCGTTACATATTTCATTCAATGCCGAGCCCCATAACATCCATACAAAATGGAGCTATTTATAATATGATCGGTATCCTTGGTACTGAATACGAGTATGTTATGTGACTGGCCGCATAAAAAATTCAGAGCACGTCAAAGCTAATATAAAATGGCGGTGCAGTGCCAAAATGGACGACAAACACTAGGCCAAATTGAATTGAAATAATGCAGTTGGTGCACACGTTTACAAAAATATGACTTATACTTCCTTAAAAGTATTGTTTTTTGTAAGATTTTTCGACTTTTCATAAATTTTCATGTGCATGATTATTTGAGTGGGAAGCAGGTAATTTTCATAGAAGTCTTGGCCTAGTTAAGAAGCAATCAATAACAGTGACTTATAGACGACTTAAATGCAAGTATATCACACTGGAGATTGCACGGCGAACAACGTTTTGAAGCGAAGAAACCGTGAAATACGTCGCTTATCTTATTATAGCGTTGCGTCGCTTGGGACGACACGGTGGCCTAGTTGGGAGTGACCCTGCCTTCGAAGCCAGCGGTCCTGGGTTCAAATCCCGGTAAGGGCAGATATTTGTGTGATGAGCGCAGATATTTGTTCCTGAGTCTTGGATGTTTTCTATGTATCTATTTAAGTATGTATCTCTATATAAGTATGTTTATCGTTGTCTAGTACCCATAGTACAAGCCTAGAGCTTAGTTTGGGACTAGGTCGATTTGTGTGAGATTGTCCCCTGATATTTATTTATTTATTTATGTTTTTTGTCCCTTTCTTTAGCGTGATGTTGAGTTTTTGAGAAAGGGACAAAAAACATAAGCAACGTCATTCAAGGTCACCTTTCTTCGCTTCAAAACATTGTTCGCCGTGCAATCTCCAGTGTCATAATATAAGCTTGCTTAAATGCTAAAGAAATACCTAATGCATAGGTAAGAAGCAAAAATATTTATGTTCTACAAAAACATGGAATATCCTACCTGCTTTAGTTAGAATATGGCCAAATTCATAAGAGTAATTCAAAGTCAAAATCAAAATGTTTATTCAGTAAATAGGCCCCCATGGGGCTCTTTTACACGTCGGTAATATGAAGTGAATTTACTAGCGCTTCAGATAAGACTATCATTGCGGAGAAGAAGCGCCAAGAAACTCCAGCAGAAGGACATTTTTTCAAACATAAAGTACAGAAATACTTAAAAGTAAGTTACATTACAAGTACTTAATAAAGTAATAAATAATAATGATTAAAGCTTGAACAAATAAAATCAATACAAATGTAAGGCTAATATCATTAAACTAAAAATAATAAGATAAAATAAAGATAATGGAACATAAACGCATAATTATCGAATCAATTTAATACTATTGCAAAACTCCACACTACAAGAGCGGAAATATCTGAGACTTACAAAACATTCTAACATGAAAACACGACGATTGTACAATAAAATCTAAGTTAAACAAAAGCGTTTACAAGATTGCGAAAGCTAAAACTATGTTATCTGATATAACTTTAAACGAACATTGCATGGAGCTCGCAAACATTGATAATGATAACCATGATGTACTAGACAGGATGCTCTCATTATGGGATATACAAACTGCTTTCAGCGAGACCCAAGTTAAAAGAAAAAAGACGATAGGAATAAACATACTGCTAAAACCTTACCATTGGAAAATAAATCAAACCTCACCACACATTACTAAAAAAGTTAAGAAAAGTCAACTAAAAATTATAGCAATGTGTCTATAATTAAAGATATAGATGTCAACTTTTTAAGACTGACCTTTGTAGAAAGGTCGTCATAAATATAACAAAAGTTACTTCGTCTTACTAATTACCTGATAGTCATAGTGTGATTATGATAACAGATATAATAAGGAGCCCGTGTGGTTGCCGGGTTAGAATAGTGCCACTCCATCTCTTCCCGTGGATGTCGTAAGAGGCGACTTAGAGAATAAGGGCTTGTAGTACTGTTAGGCGATGGGCTTGCAACCTGTCACTAATACACTAGTAAACTTCTTGGCATGATTGTGCAAAATGTGCTTACAGAATTATCAACAAGTCGTTTTAGAGTCGGTGGTATTTCTGTATCTCTGCCTACCCCGCTCTGGGAATGAAGGCGTGATGTTATGTATGTATGTGTAACATATTATACGTAAGGTTAAACTAAACTAAACAGCTGTTCTTTTGATAAAGCGATAGACACGTGCTTACAGAAAATGTGAATAATTGCCAGTCGAGATAACCCCTAGACGTACGGTCACGAGCTGAAATTTTGGACACATTTAGAAAAAAAAATGCTATTGAATACTATATAATGAAGTCGCCCTCCGTGTATGTCTGTCCCTATGTATGCTTAGCTCTTAAAAACTACGCAACGGAGTTTAATGTGGTTTTTTTTAATAGATAAAGTGATTCAAGAGGAAGATGTATGTATACTATATAAATACGAAGCGAAGCGAAGGCGGGTCGCTAGTTCCAAATATAAAACTCTTCATTCCAAAACTTGAACCAGTTAACTGGATCAGCCTAGCGCCGGCTGGAAAAATGGAATAAAACTTTCCTATTCCGTTGCACCTGAAGACGGCAAATAGGAGTCTTAGCGGGCTTCGGAATAAGCCGGCTTATATTCGGCTCCGTAAATAATACAGCCTTTATGGTAAGAAAGTTCCATTAATTCTGAGTTGGCCACTTGCAGCAAAGAGATAAATCTAGTTTTAGGCTTAAATCCAGGTTCTCTATTCTACTGGGTAATAACATAGCGCTTTTAAAATTGCTATCGTATTGTCTTCAACCAAGAAGCAAGTATGACACTGAAGATTGCACGGCGAACAACGCCTTGAAGCGAAGAAAAGTGGCCTTTGTTTGACGTCGCGTATGTTTTTTGTCCCTTTCTTTTCATCCTAAATCTTATCTTTTTGCTGCAAGTATCATGAGAAAATGGCTGCATTTCTAAACTGATTTTAATTTGCAACTATAAAAAAACTTAGCGATTTGTTTTCCTTTCTTGATTCAAATGACAGGCTTGTGTCGCAAAAAACTTTCCTGTGTTAAAGTGACAATTGTTACAATACAGTGCTTTGAACTCTTTCCATAATCCTCTTTAAACAACTTAGCCCAGCAAACAAATTAAAAGTAAACACTATTTCACGAATACCAACATTACAGCGGAAAAATGTTCGGTGCCGCAGGTAAATGTAAAGGCATAGGCACACGAGTGCATTCATTAAGGTCGCTCGCAATGCTTAACACTCACCTCGGAAAAATGCTGGCACGAAATAAACCATAATTTATTTTTCACCCTTTTTTGCGCGGGCAACACAAACTTTAAGTGGTGTAACGAATTTATGGAAGCGAAGTTTTCCGGTAAAGTTTTATACATGGGTATGAAACGTTGTTCTGTACGCTCGATTCTACGCAATGCGTATTTGAATAGGTTTGTTAATGTGCTCAAATAAACTTTAAACCATCTCCAAGGTAAAAATCTAGGTGTTTTTCCCGTGAATTTCGCTTGTGTATAAGTATTTTATCTTCAAATCCTTCTACATGGAGACTCCTAATTAAGTCATTATTCGAGTAACAAAAAAATCTAACCTTACCGCGCTCATCCTCTTTTTAAGTGAAAAAGGGCATATGTACTTGTAGTCATACACAAAAATATAATCGTGCCTCAGCTGCTAATTGAAACGGTTTTAGCTCATTCGCTTATTCATTCACAGATAGTCACGAGTAGTGTCATTTAGTAGTTCAGTTAACTCGTCTTTAAGCTCGAGCAGTTCCCAGTTGCGTTCAGTCTCTATCTGCATAATTATAATACGAAACGATTTGAATTCTAAAACATTCTACTAGGTTCTCGTATAATGTTACGTAAAGCGTTTACTTCGAATCTCAGGAGCGGTGTACTATTTGCTTTCTCTTGTATTAATAAAAACAAAGGTAATCGATATAAAACCAAATTATCTTTTCACAGGCCAGTTTGGGTGCGTTGATTTTTTTATGAACGATGCATTTAAAAACAGTGTGCTTGAATAGTTCCACATACAATTCAATGCTAAGTCGATGCATTTAATCCGTCGCAACATTTATTTTTACTTTTGGACAAGTGAAGAATAATACAACAGTTGTATTCCGATAGCAAAAACCATCATCTATCATTATGGTTTCCATGTTATAATTATCATGGAAACAGCATGAGTGAGAGCGGAAATTAAAATCTGAACTCGTTATCTCGACAGCATCATTCATGTCACACTTGTCAAAACTGGTTACGTGACAACTGACACATCAATAACAAAAGAACGTGTCGATTTTAACCCGCCTATGTTTGCGTAGTAGATAACATTAATGAATTCTACGCGGAATCGGGACTTGATTACGGTATTGACGGCACTACTCTATTTAATCAAATAGCACGTTAGATAATTAAACTAATAGACTCAGTGAATTGAGGAAATCGAATAGGTAGTGCGAACATCACTATGTTTAATTCACAGATTTCAAATTCGAAAATCAAATTTGTTCTAATTCAAAAATTTGACATTTTAATTTGAATCGAATTGGCATTACGAACTGTTTTTAATATTTGGATTCTAAATTCGAAGAAGATGTATATGAGAAGTAAAAACAAAGTATAAGTACAGGGAGTCATTGCCTCCACGTGAAAATGACCTTGCCAAAATTGATGCTGACTGCCTTTTTACGGCAAAACGATTGAGCAGAACTTAATGAATTTCGACAAAGATATAGATAGTATCCTGGGAAAGAACATACGATACTTTTTATCCCGAACAGCTGCAGAGGAAACATCTATAAACATTTTTGACTGTACGAAATCGGAAGCAAAAGTTATTTCCTTTTATAGCAACCAATACTAATTCCAAATACGCAGTTACCTGATATAGGAAACATAATATTAATAACTAATAGACAATGGAAACCTACTATAAAATCTTGGCAGGCCTTGAGGTTTGTAGGTCAAATCGACGTCTTACAGCGTATAAAGCATCTTGGAAGTTACCGCGTATTATTCAAATAACTTCAGATGCTCGCTTGTACGTGATTCTCCATCAAGGGACTTTTTCTCATGACAGTGAAACAAATTTCGCTAATTATCATTATATCTCTATTGTTCTAAGTTTCTCTTTATGAATCATTTAACAATATGGTCTCACGGTCTGAGCACGAACGCATTTCGACACCTTGTTTTTAAGATTGACTTCGCTTATTTGCAAAAAGAACGACATAACTCACAACAGCTGTGTCCAATTTTAAATCTTAACTTCATGCCATTATTACAGTGTAAATTAGAATAGCGTCATTAGTTGTGCCACAAAAATAACAAATAAGCGGCTTGTTTTAACGTGTTTGAAAAAGACTACGCATGTGACGCATGTCACTTACATTTTGAGTGAAAGTGTTTGTTTGTTTAGCCTTCTTACGTGAAATAATGGAGCAATGGCTTTTTGTGACTTTTTCGTCTGCCGTATAGAAGTGAAGTTGTGAAATAGTTTTTTTTGTAAGTGTTAAGTACTTATGAATTTTCCAGTATTTAGTTTACCTGCTTAGTTAGTTTGCTTTTTTTTTCTATTATATACTTTGTAACATTAGAGTTGATTACTATTTTAAGACTAATTTATTTTAAAAACACATTTTAGTTCAAGTATTCTTTGTCCCTTTCTGTCAAATTCAAATGACATAATGACAAGACATAATACAATATGGAAGTACAACAGATAAACCATACTTTAAACACAGAGTACATTTAAGTAATACTGCACTAATAAGACAAAAGGCAGTATCTCAGACAAAACTCCTGTAGCAAATGCAACTCTATTACTAACGAGAGAGGATTGAATCTGCTTAGCTATTGAATTTGAGATGCTGCCTATTGGCTGCAAACTTTAAACGTAAATAAATATCTAAATAGTAGGTTATCTTTAGAGCATATAACTTATTAACTGTTCAGTTAATTATTCTAGTTACCTATGACTTTTGTTAGACGTAGAGACCTTGTCGTGTTGTTCTACTGTAGCAATTAATTGTGCAGGTTTTAATAATTATTATTTATTTCTTTATTAATTTATTTTAAGTATTATTGTGCTTTATGATTGAAAAAACTACCTTCTGCTGGAGTTTCTTTTGGTGCTTCTTAAGAATAAGAACAAGGCGCAATGATGGTCTTCTCCGAAGCACTAGGAGATTAAATTCATATTACCAACATGTCATTGTAAAAAAAAAGTTTATTGGATATATGAAACGTTTCAAGGGAAAAAGCACGACCCTGCATCCTGAGCTAGAAAACCCTGTGTTACAGAGCCCTATTGTGGCCTATTTACTGAATAAACATTTTAAATTTTGCTTTCTTATTACAAAGACAACAAACCTCGTTAACAATTCAAACTTTTTGTCCAAGTTAGGTAACCTAACTACATAATGACTGGCTAAGGAGCCATTGTGCAATTCTCTCTGCTTGACTGGACATCGCGTGTGATTTGATGATGTCAATCTTTTGTTCAATGACCGCCCTGAGTTTCATTTCAAGGAATCGATTACTAGTGAAGATTAAGAAGACGATGACACGAAGAAAAATACCAGTAACAGGAATTTTAGCCACAATTTTTGCGCAAAAGAAAATGTGTGCAGTGCGAATTTTCTGGTGGGTCTACACTATATGGCTTCATGGAATCGGAACGCATGGCAAATCTACAGGACTTGTTACGGTAAATGGACAGTGTAAATCATGCGCTTGGAATAGTTCACATCGTGGCAGAACGTCGTAACATGACAAACACCTTCATCATAATCGGTTACGATGAGATGTCACAAATATGGAGCCACCTTTAAATTTTCAGATAGATAGATAAGAGCGTGTGGGAGCGTGTGAGAAAAGTACAAAAAATAATAATCAGGGGACAATCTCACACAAATTAATCTAGTCCCAAACTAAGCTCTAATTTTGTACTATGGGTTCTAGGCAACAGTAAACATACTTGTAAAGAGAAATACATACTTAAATACATAGAAAACATCCAAGACTCAGGAAAAAAATATTTGCACTCATCACACAAATATCTGCCCTTACCGGGATTTCATACCAGGACCGCTGGCTTCAGAGGCAGGGTCACTACCAACTAGGCCAACGTGTCGTCAAATCAAAGGTTATTTTGAAATCTATCACACTAATAGTAATATCGAAACCAATGACAGAAAAACTAAAACCCCACCTTTAGATTAAATGGAAGTAAATTGCCTCTACATAAGTATGTTAATCGTTTTCTAGTATCCACAGTACAAGCCTAAAGCTTACTTTGGGACACGATCAATTTGTGCGGAACTGCCTTCTGATATTATGTATTTATGTGAAGAAATGAAAAGCAGAATTGCAGCGTGAAACCTTATTTCACTGAGGTAATTCCATCTAACTTCACTTTCTAAACGTAATAAACAAAACTGTGAAAAACACATAATATGCAAAATTCTGGTATCACCAAGATCACTGTTGTATAATACCAACGCGCACTTATAACAAGTGCATTGGAAAGTTTTATGCCACAAGAAAGTCGATTTCACAAAACGTAGTTTCATTGTAAACCGAGTAAAAACACTATAGTTATTTACTGGTTAGATCTTTGCTCTGTCTAGGCTATACAAAACGCTTTCGATTCTCCATCCGTAAAAGCAGCGTGGATAAAATAGGAAGTTCTAGTAAACTTTACTAGGCCAAAGGAATATATTTTTAGCTACGTTCACCCGTCCGATCGATAGGATGCAGTTTACGAAAATAAACAAGAAAGTCTTTGTACCGAATTTATGGCATTTGGCCTAGATATTGTTAAAGCAAGCAATGAAAATGGTAACACTGAAGAGAAACTTTAGAATAATAACATAACCGCAAGCTACAGAGAAGAAAACGACTAAGAAGCTTGCGTAACAAAAGGTGATAGATGTTGTCAAGAAACTGATGTTAAGATATATTTTAAAACAGACAACTCACGTTGAAGACAATTGCGTCCTGGGCATCCATGAAACCACTCTTATCATGATCGTCCATCGGCACAGTCACCAGTACACTAAAATAACAAGCTCTATAATTTGAACATAGCACCAGCTCCGCTGCTGTCGTGTCACTGAAACTCGCGCGTACTCACTTAAGTTTTTGTATAGCAGTCATTATACACAATAACGCGGTTTCCTTTAAAATGTGTTTCGTTGGACAAATTAACGCGGTTCCTTATATGGTTTTTTCCACATACGTGACCAATTTATTAATATCTATACTACTATGATGTAGTGTGATAAAGGTATAGTTTTCTTTTATTGATCCCCGACTGTGCTAATGCTGATGCACGCCTGAATTGTTTGCACAAGAAGGGCTATTTTTAATATTGTGGCTCACTACCAATGTATTTCTTTGTGTAACTGTTTTTCTATTTTAATAAATACATCACATGGACGCAAAAATATTCCTTTTTATTTTAGGAGCAATTTATGGAACTACTACAACATTTTAAAAGTATGAGTCCGGTACCAAGTAAGGCTTTATTTTATTTCGATGAACCAGATCAAAGCGAGAACAAGTCGCTAGTTTGACTACGAGACTAAGAATTTTCAGTAAAATAACAATAAAGACAAAAACTATTTTGAAATGCACGAGCGAAATCTTCTCCAAATTCAGTGAATTCATTATTTTAGTTGCAAACTCCTAATTAATCACGCTAAACCCTAAAATAAATTACAGTAAGCAGATGCTAACATTAGAATTGACCAATCAGAAGCTACAGACGAGGCATTTCTCGAGAAAATTACGAGCAAGGCCGCTCGTCGTTGTATTCACAGGTGCACCCATATTTCTTCTCTATTTACAATGTGAAACTCGAGAGAACTGAAACTATTAAAACATTCCGTGAGTAGTTTCATTTGAATCATTACTGTTTAGGTGCGGTTATTGACTAGACATCACTAGTTCCGTTTCTGAATCATTGAATCCATAATAATTTTATAAGCTAAAAAAATATCTTGCGGCATCTACCAATTTTTTTCTTGAGTGAGCTACGAGTTAATGTAAATAAACAAAAACTTTCGAAAATAGTACATCTTAGTAATCTTTATCTTCTGGCTTATTGTCAACGTACTTCAATCTACAAGCTTCCTTACCAATTATACCAAGAGTCTCTGAGTAACACCATGAACAGCCAGACAGCCTTGGTGAAACTTTATGGGTCCCTTATTGACTACGGAACCTATCTTTTGAAACAATATCAAAGATATTATCATCTGTGCATGCATACGAGTGACTAAATTCCAAAAATAAAAAATAATTAGCATAAAAACCCATTTTGCTGTTTGCTCTACTAAACTCTAAAACCTAATTAGATTCCAATATACGTCAAAAAAACTACCAAAGATGGCGGAATGTCACAGTTACACATGTCATCATCATTGTGACGTTTCAGGGAAAACCAACCTTTTAGTACAATAATTATGTTAAAATAAAACAATAAAGTAACAATAAAGGGTATGTTTGTAACAGTTCACGACCATGAATTTCTCCGAGACACTCATATGACTTTTAGGACGCTTTTTTGGTGGAAATATAGGATCATTCTCTTTGCTGTGAGAGGAACCTGGTACAGGCTCCATTTTACTTGCGATAAAGCAAAACCCACGAGCAAAACACAAACTTGAAACAATAACGAAATGAAACAACAAAAACTTAACGGAAAACAAAAACTTAACAATGGAAATCACCACGGGGCGAACACAGAATACAGAAAACATTCGAGCTATCCAAACGTCAGATGTCGAATGAAGTGACAATAGATGTTATGGCCGCCACAGAACCACCATGTCCACCATAAAGGCTACCACACATGATCAGTTGTCAAGTTTTGAAGACGTACGTAAAAATATGATTGATTTTTTTTCCTAAAAATGTAATCGCACATAATGAGAATATTAATTGGTACCAAATGTTATTAAAGCCTGAGTTATTGCCATTGTAATTTAAACTTTTCTCCTATAAAACAATTTAACTAAATATCTTTTTTTGCGACGAGTATTTAAATAAGATTGTTTATTGAAGAAGGAAAATTAAATGTTGCCTTTAATATTATAAATAAAATAAACAGCCAACTATAACATTTACAGAAGTGAAAATTTACCGATCCACTAATATGTCATTTTAATGGCAACACTTTTTTGACGTATGTTGGAATCTAATTAGGTTTTAGAGTATAAGTGTTTTAATTCAGCAATTAACATAATCACGAACATCCTACCGCAAACAAATAACAACGTGATTTCATGAAACAATAACAAGAGACATCGACACGCCGGAAAACTCCGCTTACGAGCACTTTTGACTCAACTACAGCATTCAAATTTACAACCCTTAGCTTGGCAGTGTCCCAAACTGCCACAACGGATTGGCAACACACAGACCAAAGTTATAATGTTGTTTATATGTAAAGAACTTCTGAGTATTGCTGACGTGGGTTCAGATAACACAACGCAGATATAATGAGGAAGTTTGACTTCAAACACAATATAAAGAAGAAATAAATATAAGGATAATTTAAATATATCAAAAGGTTTTTGGTGAGTTAAAAGATTCTGCGAAAAGCGACATCCGGTAAAACGAGTTTTCTAAAGTGTATTTTGAAATAACTATCCCTGGAACATGATGAAAGATTAACGACTTTAAGTGACGTATTGTTAATAAGATGGAATTAAATGTTCAAAAGAGATAAATGGGTCATACACACTCTTAAAAACAAAAGTGGTCTCTCCTGTGGTCAATAGTCAAGAGCTTGTGTGTATTTAAGTTATGTTTTATATGATAGGTCTAAAGCAGTCCTGACGGCGTTTTTGCGGGAATGGGCTTAGCCAGAATATTAGGCCTTAAAAACGTTAACTTTCGGTGTGTCCACAGGAAAGACGGTAACCTAAATCTGTGTATGACCCAAATAGTTATGAGGTTCTAGGCGCCGCATTGATTATCAAGAAGACAATGTTTTCATATATAATTATGTTTGTTTAAATATTTGTGTGATGAGGACGAATATTTGTTTCCGAGTCTTGGATGTATTCTATGTATTTAAGTATGTATTTCTCTATTTGAGTATGTTTATCGTTGTCTAGGACACATAGTACAAGCCTAGAGCTTAGTTTGGGACTAGGTCAATTTGTGTGAGATAGTCCCTGATATTTATTTATTTATGAAAATCGAAAATATTTTTAAGAATTATTGTGAAATGACCAACACTTGAATCTGATTGCAGAGCGTGATTCATCCTTCAACATTGTTACGTCAAGAAAACATGATTACGTTACACTGTCTTCTCAAGGTTAGCTATTGTAAAGGCTTACGTATCTGTAAATGTCAATCGAAAAGGGAACTGCAAATGCTAACATAATGTCAGAACCTTTTGTTTCATTGATGTATAAGTAAAGTAAGTTGTTTATATAATGACAACAAGCGTGTTTAGTGTACTTGGCTGCAAAGGGAAAAGAATATACCTACCCTTGTAAGTAATAGACAATCGATAAATACGAGTACGTGTATGCACTAGATAATTTTAAGGTCACCTCACCTTGCAATAAAATACCACATGCAATTTATAATGAATCAAAATAATAATTGCATGCTTTTGGTATGTCATGGTGGCATGTTGCAAAAAGAGAAATGTTCCCGTAGCCTTCTGATCTACCTACTTACTAAGAGCTTTTCAAATATTGTCTTTGTCAGTCACTTTAAACTTAAATCGGCTATTGTTTCTAATGATAAGACAAAAAGAATTATCAACAAGTTTTTTAGAGTTGTTGGTAATTCTGTAGCTCTGCCTACCCCACTCTGGAATAAAGGCGTGACTTAAGTATGTATGTAAGACAAAAAGCCCTTCACTGCAAGATAAGCAAATTTACATACAATGCCTGCGAAATATATATCTTTGGACACTTTGAACATTAAAGTACCTGGAAACCGTATTGTAATTCAACACCATCGTCTACTTCGTCGAGTTGCACTTCCACAAAATTATTAACAAAAACATTTCAAACAAAACAATGTTGGTCACATTTTAACACTGTCCTTTATTCTCTTCTTGTTTATTAAAATAATTGAATACATCTCACCAGCTTTTACTTACGATCCCTTCCCTCCATTATTAAATTTATTCCCTCAAGATGCACTTGGTTTCAAACCTCAAGGATATCATTAACATGATCCCCCAACTGCATACTACACGTTTCATTGCACACTTCCACACTCCGTTCACGCCTGTCTAAAGAATTACAACATGGTTGTGCTGATTATTCAAACTGCAAGACGATTACGTAGATACCACATCAAATATGCAACTTGCAAACCACTTGCTACCTGGTTTTGTGTCTTATGCTGTTGTATTAGGTAAATACGATGAGATTTAGACGGCAAAACGTACGGCTTTGTATGTTGGCATTGAGACAAAAAGACATCTGAGTCAGCGAGAGTGACTGCCCGGGAGTTTGTGGTCAGGCCAAATTCTGTTCGGCTTTATAGTCTTTTAATATGAATAATACAACCAAGTAAACAAAGACTATATCAATCATAGAAACATTTAGAAGCCAAAAATTTGATAAAGAAATGATCTTGTCTGCTAATTCAAGACTGCATTGTAATTTACTTTTGAAAAGCTATTAGAGACAGAAGATGGCTTCCATGAGAAGTATCAGTATCATTGCCATAAATAATATTAAATCAACATAAGTACGAATTTTATCAAACTGGGCGATCGACTCTAATAGTAAGGAAACCCTCGATAGTGACTCACGGATTGACTCATCTCACTTTACGGCCTCACGTGATATAGATATCAACTTTATGTTAACTTTGCTAACGAGCGAATAGGAATTTGTAAATGGTAGTTTTGAGTAACTGACGGACGTATGTAGATTAAATATCCTGTTGACTTTAGAATATCACGCCACTATCCGAAGTAGGTTACCCTCTAATTTCGGTATAATAGATACGTAAAAAACAATATTCACTAATACTTTACTAAAACCGCGATCCAGGATTCTATTTCAAATAGTATTGAAGTGATATAGGTAAGTAGTTTTCCGATTTACTTGATTTAGTTCAACATCAAGCGTAGCAGAATTAAGTTTTCTGAATCCATATTGGAACCTCTAAACCGCTGAACCGATCTCGAAGCAATTTTGTACATAGATAATGGGAACCCTGAGATAGGACAAAGGGTACTTCTTTACTGCGAGAAGCGATATACGACAAGACTTCTAAACGGACGGAGTCACGGCCAACAGCTAGTTCGAAACAAATGAAAAATAATGTTCCGATATGGTAGTCACTTGTGAGTTACGCTGTTCAAAACCGTATTTATTTTAGATCTTTGATAGCACAAATCTCTCAGCTTCTTGTGCTCGTTAATGATCTCTCCTATGCTTTATTTGGTGTATACGTTGATAATTTTTAATTGCACGCTGCATTGATTTAGCATTCTTCCGTTAAACAGGCAAATCAGTTCCACAGTGTCGATGAACTTACTAGCAGCAACAACCAGCAATCAGTGCCATATTGTGGTGATTTTATAATAGCTGGCTGTGGCCACTATATAGGTAATCACAAGCTAGGCTTGCTTATTAAAATTATCAACGATTGCACGCAGACCTTATTAAATCAGCATTGCACCATCCATTATTTGTTTTCTAATTAGTACATAATTTTTATTACGAAAACGCTAAAATATACGCACGGTCAATAACTTTTAACATAAGTTCATGAAGAGCCTTGAAGTTAACAATTTATTTAGATACATTAAATAATGCCTGTTTCACGTAGGGGTTGGCACAGACCACTTCTTTCCACCTGCTACGATCCTGACAAATCTTTTTCGCTTCTTCCACATTAATCGAGTCACAATTTATTTTACGTAGGAACCTTATTCATATCGTCTTTACAATGGAACATCAAATAAGACAGAAGGCCAATGTTTTGTATGAGAGGTAAAAAAACTGGCAGAGAATGGAGAAACGTGGTAATTACTCCACCGACAAAAGCCCAGCTCTTAAGTGAAATGATAATGATATGATATACATTAGTTTGCCAGAGTTCTATAGCGGTTCATCAAAATAAAATCCTTGATGTTATAAAAGTTTTCGATTGACCTTAACTTGATTTGTAGGCTCTCACAAATCATACATGAACAAATCTATAGATATCTATAAACCCTTCATGAGATAAACCGATATATTCCGATGTAGATGCAGATGTAGACGGCTTACAAGTGGCTGCAGCAGAGGCGATTTTCGCAGAAAGAAAATCGACTTTTTCGTGCTCAGCTTCCTCCGATTCGTGTTCTTTAAAGAGGAATAAAACGAATGCAGTTTTACGATTTAAAGGAATATGGAATCAATCTGGATCTAGGATAATATGACAATCGAATGATATGGTCGGAAACAATGTTATTAAAAGTGAAGTTTTCGTAAGCTCATTTCGAAATCGGTTCAACGTCAGATTAACTACCAATTTCACCATACGATGTTAAATTTAATCAATGTTAATTGACTGTTAGTTCATACATTTTGACAACTTTTAACGCTTTAATCGTCTGTTAAGTGATTAACATTGTATGGTGAAATTGGTACTAATGGTCTAAAAACTTTAAGCTGTTGTTAGAAACTTTTTCTAAAAAAAAACGGTACCAAATAAGCTCTTATTTATTTAATATAACAAAATAGGTTCCTCACAGTATTATGATCACATCAAGTATTTATTATTATTTTATTGGAGGAAAATATTTTCAGAAAACAAACATATTTACCTTATTCCAAGCTCATTATTTAAACTCGCTTTATCTAAATAAAAATATTTACAAATTAAATTCAATACGCGAAGTAAATCAGGTCAATATTTAATCAACAACTCATTCAACACCAAGGACTGCAGATTGAGTCCAATATTATAGGGAACAAGCATTTCTTTTCTTACGCTCTCTGGAAAGTGCTATGAATAAGTATACGCGAAATAGTTGTCGTGTAATTGTTTCATAATATGCTGGCCGTCGCAGCTGTTGTTCCATATTTAAAAATATAATGAGCTTATAAGAAATTTGCATTTATTTCCTAAATTAATGTATTTAAGCCAATATAGTTGAATTTGAATATTACGTTTTATAATTTTAACATGTTTTGATTCTATATAAAATGTTAATAATCGGGTCAAAACTTAGTGTATTGCGTTTTATATGTTTTTTTTTACATTTTCTCCTAAATCGTATGAATGAAACTCAATTCTGATTTCACGCATGTTCTCTATTCATACGAGGAATAAGCCTTGCTCAATGTATAATCAATACCCACCGCTCGACCAAATAGACATGCAAATAAAGGTATGCTAATGGCTCCCTTATAATGTTGTCTACAATGGCGTTCAATTGCATTAAAGAATCCTAAATGTGACAATGCATCAGGAACTCATTGTTGTTGTCACCCATGATGACGACTTACCACAATAGTGGAAGTCGATGATCAATTAACATAATTGGTATATGAATAAACATATTGATTAGGCTAGACAGTTCTTTGTGGGTTAAGTTTAATCAACTGTTTACTGTCCGCGACTCCGTCCGCGTAGAAGTCTTTTATCGCTATCTCCTCGGGAACTGTCAAATTTTCTGGGATGAAATGTATCCTATGTCCTTTCCCGGGATTCCAGCTATCTCCACATCAAGTTTCATCTAAATTGGTTCAGCGGTTCATCCGTGAAATAGTAACAATCAGACAGACAGGTTACTTTCACATCCTTACTAATATTATACACGCGAAAGTTTGTATGTATGGATGTTTGTAACTCTGTCACGGTGCAACGGATGGATGGATTTCAATGAAATTTAGAGTAGAGATTGCTTATATCTCGAATTAACATATAGGGTACTTTTCATTCCGGAAAATTTAAAGGTTCCCGAGGGAGCAACGATAATCGAAATCTACGTGGACGAAGTTGCGGGCTGCAGCTAGAGTGTCATAATTAGTATGGATATCTTAAAAGGTTAATTGCGATTCTTTATTGATTTTAGAGTAACAAAGTTTTGAAGTACTCGGTTTGTCAGTTTTTACATAGTGCGGTGTGATTTTAGCAAAAGTTAACTGCTATAAAGATGTCTTCTGCAACATAAGCCTTCACCAGGCATTTCTTTGTTTTAGCAATATTCAAAACAGTATTCACATTACGATTCCCTTACGCACATTGCCCAAGAAAGATAAATACAGTCACGTGCCCCGACCTTAACTTAATTATTCTCCCATACATTTTCACACAATACTCTTAACGTTAAAGCTCATCAATATCTCGTTTTTTGCCTGAGAATCTAACCGCTGAATGACAACACAATGGGAGAAACCTTGATGTGTGCCATTGAACAGTTTCGCACCGGACCCAGCGTTGTCATGGTATATTTACTTTGTACCTGATTAAAGATATCACTATCATTGGCGGTACAAGGGCAATACCAGAGTGGTCTAGACGGTGCACTACACTTGAATTGAACAAAATTCCGAATGAATTTTTTAATACATACATACTATCACGCCTTCATTCCCAGTGGGGTTGAGTGGGGAAGTTGTTGGTAATTCTGTAACCACATGTTGCACAAACATGCTAAGACGTTTAACAGTGTATTAGTGACAGGTTGCAAGCCCATCGCCTAATAGGACTAGAAGCCCTCATTCCCTTAGTCGCCTCTTACGACATCCACGGGAAGACATGGTCATTTTTGAATAAAAGACTTTTTATTTGATATCGATTATAAATCAAACCTAACCTAACCTACGTACATAGCAATTAAAATATGCATTTTACTTAAAATAGCTCCAACGTAACGTAGCTTTCGGAAAATCATTATTCGGAATTTTAAGGTGTTCCCGGTCTAGACAAAATGAGTCATGGAACAGACCTGCTCTATGGTCAGGTGATCTGGTTAGGATGAGTCATTATCCAGCTCCTTTCAAATATCGTGACAGTGCAAAATCGGTTCTTTAATGTAATTTAAACTATATTTAACGCAAAATCTATCAAAGTTTCTCGTGCACTTTTCTATCCGTGCTTTGTTTTAATTTTTAGAAGTTTGTACATTGTTTTTTACGACAATGAGAAGGCACACGAGCACTCAGGCCACCTGATGGTAAATGAAATCTGAGAACCATAAACATTTGATTTCTCAAGACTATAATCATCAGATTGCAATCCTAAGACCCAAAATACGTTGCCAACCCTGAGGACCAAGATGGAATGCCTCTATGCTAGTAATTTCACCTTTTGTGTTATCCCCACACCGGAACACAACAATGCGAACACTGTTACTTGACGGTTGGTCAATGGATAAGATGGTGGTAGCGATCCGGACGGACCCTGCACAGGGTCCTACCACCACTAAAATACATTATCTTTATCACGGGCTCTATTTTACTACGTAAAAGCATATTGCTTTTCACAATATATCGTACTGTCAACGTTACGATAGCTCTCGTTTATTTGACAGTAATGGCTGCCGAGTTACAACAATACGAGAACGTGTCAAAATCAATAATACGTTTACTCTCATAAAAATGTCGTAGATCTAGCATAAAGGTGGTGATTCTCTCAACACAGCGCTGCGTCGTTCTTATAGGTGAAGTTTTATCCGGCAAGTTAAAGAAGTCCCGTCGGAGCGTACAAATCACATTTTAGCGCGTGCCTTCTTGCAGCAGCAGGCAGTGATTCGAGTTCAGTGTCGTAAAAAGCTGCCTAATTAAGACCATTAACATTTGGTCAGTTGTAAGCAAAAAAACTACTTTGTCACTCTGGTCGAGCTCGAGAAAAAGTGACATTACTATAATAAATTAACGCAACATACTAAAAACGGTTGAGCCTAATCAAAAATGGTTACAAATTTTGACGAGTCAAAGTTTAAATGGCCGTTGAACAAACAGCTGTCGAAGCACCTGCGCAGGCGCAACTGTCGTTATAGCAACCAAATACAAAACACACCTTCCGAACCATATGGCTATTTTGCGCAGAAAGTTTGACTCTGTGACATCTGGTGTATAACGATTACAGATAATAACAATTGGAACATCCTATATAATATTACGAATGTGAACTGCATGTAAGCTGGAACCATAATTATGACTGTAAAATATGTACAAACAATTCACTTTTCTTAAACCATTGATGTATCAAATTAAATTATCGTAATAATTTTATTTACCTATTTAATTATTATTTTTATCACAAGTTTAAAAAAAAAAACAATGTAAATGTATTAATTGATTATGCATGCTGCATGAGTTGTGTTATGAAGTAAGTTATTTTATTTTATTGAATAGTACAAAGTTTTTAATTATTTTCGTAAATGATAAATTTTAATATGAAATGAATTTTAACTCTAAATTGTCAAATTGTTGTTCTAAGTGCAATGTTTGTTTTATTCAACAATTATCAACAAGTCTATTTAGAGTTGTTGGTATTTCTGTAGCTCTGCCTACCCCACTCTGGGAATGAAGGCGTGATGGTATGTATGTATGTATGTATTAATTAATTTTTCCTACTCCTGTACTTTTATCTGTCATTTATATAGTCACGAACACTAATATAAGAATATAGATAATATGTCCGCAGAACATTCCATAGAAAACTCTATCTAGTCTATTCCCCTTCACAGCACTTTTGCTTTTTTGAGCCAAAACGACATGTCTAGCTGCCAAAGCTTACACCTAGGTTAATTTGACCAATCAAAATACTTCACCAAATTAATCCACCAATCACAATACACATTGACTGACAATCGGAACGTTAGGTTATTTTTGGTATGTAAACTGTTTTACTAATTTAACTCTTTAAAAACATGGATCAACCAACCAGTATGCAGCTATATTAAAATCGACCAATCAGGTAAAAGAACTCATTTCTCAAATCATTAGGTGTTTTTTAGTCCCTATTTCACAAGTTAAATCGATTGTGCAACTTTTTTTTAAAATATAAAACCTGGAAAGTGCACATCAATTTAAAAACAAAGTTAACCATAGACACATATTTTGTCGTTTTCGAATGTTTCCCGCTCGTTTGTTGTTCTGTGCTTCGTTCGTTCGTATTCTAACCTAGGTATATTAATAAAATTTCGTTAATTTAATTGTACATTTTATTTGAAACCTAGTCGTAGAAAAAGTATTGTATGCAACGGTGTATAACTAAGTCAAAAAATACTCGTGGCGTCTTGCTTTACGATGTTCGCCTGCGGCTCACATCGTAACCACTCCACTCGTCTTTTTTGACCTCTCTTATACAACTGTTGCATAAACTACTATAAAATGATGTTAAGTCTAAGCTCCTATTGTTGTATAAAAAAAAGAGGAATTATTGGATATTTAGTCATTTATATTTCATCGACGATTTAACATACCATGTATGTTATACATATTATATGTTTGCATGAACATATTGTTGTAACTTTAACTTCTACTTTATTTCATTTCAAAAAGGGGAATTGTCATGTTATTACTTTATAGACATATGGCGGGTAGTTGTATGTACCTATAGGGTAGGCATGTGCAACGAACTTGGAAAATATAAATCAGTCTTGAATCAGCTGGTGGTTTTTAGGGACGTGTATTGGACACGTCCCTAATACATAACAACAAACTCGCTGCTAAAAATACCTAGGCATAATGACGGTACACCCTGTAGAATAATTTTCAAGACTAGTGAAAATGGGTTTTAAACTTTATGGCTCCAAATTGTATCTCTGTGATATATAATTTTGATTAACAATGCAGCGTAGGTCGTAAAAAATATTATGAGTTCTGTTTGAGAATGACGAATGCGGAGGATAGAATTGAGTAAAGGTTCAAAAATAACCAATTTTTGGCATCCAATATACCAGTTATAAATAACGTTTGTAGGATTATCACCTCTGTTAACTTGAAATAAAGTTCATGGTGCCAATAGTCGGTAGGGTACAAACAAAAAACAAAAAAATACTGTGGTTAAATCACGAACAAGATTTAAAAAAATGATGCGCACAGTGGTGAGCAGGCCTATTCAAAAACCGACCGGCACGCACGCCGAGAATTCTTCCCGCTAACCATTTCGGCCCACTTTACACCACCCTGTATGTCATAGTTTATAACAGCTATAAGCAATCAATATTCGCGATAGCGATATATTTTTTATTCCATTTTAAATTAAACCACTAAGCCAGGTTTAACCTACAATTAATTTGATAGAACCGAGTATACGCTAATGAGCTTGAATATTCCTCTAAGTAACTGCAAAAAAACACGGCACTTTTCTTTCAAATTACACCACAATTACGTTAACTACCAGCGACACGCCTGGTGTATTCAAATTACGTACCATTTTTAATTGGTAGCATTGAACTGTGTACCACATTGGATGCCAACCCGCCTCATTCTCATGCAAAAATGACTCCATATAGAGTCGGGTTAAAAGTCTGTACAGTAACAATAACGCCGTAAAAGGATCAGCAATTCCCTTCATAGCCACGCCAAAGGAAGGTCATACGACCTTGTACCACTTGGAGCGTACCGGAATGGCGATGAACTCGCGTTTTGACAACGCCTATCGATCGAGCCTTACGTGGTACCTACCACAAATGTTCCTTTTACCTTTGCTTATCTAAATTCTGCAGCAATGAGAACGGATCTGTGTTCATACAAATGTGTACGTACCGTGACCCATTTTAATAGCTACTGATTCAATTACGCATAACTAAGGCAAAATACATGCATATACATAGTTTTAAAAGTATTGTAACTCTTAAACATCAAAAACCGGGCAAGAGCATGTCGGACCATGCTCAGTGTAGGGTTCCGAAGCCGTTAAGTACTACAAACATAAAAATCGACAAGTAATAACTAATTTTCTATTTAAAGTCATTTGGTGCCGTCTTAGATGATTTTAGTAGGCACTTTAAACGCCTTTATCTCAAGAACCAATGGTGTCTACTTAGTCGTGATAGTGTTCCTTTTAAATTCGTTATATGCGCTTTCAGTTAAGATTTTATTCATATTTTTAGTATTTATAGTTTAAGCTGTGGGGGGGACACTTGACAGTAACAAAAATTAGCTCTTTAAAGCTTAATATTTCATAAACGGATCCCTTGATCGAAAAGTTGTTTTCACAAACCCTCAATATTTTTTTGAAAGACCTTTCCAACGACACCACACACTATAGGATAGAAGAGAAAAAAAAATACAACCCCACGTTGCGTGTAGGCGAGCTAGGTACCCTAAAAAATATATTGTTTAACTTTTTATTGTAGGTACCACTTTGTTGGCGTGACTAATATGCATATCCATGCCAAATTACAGCTTTCTAGTACTAAGAGTCTCTGATCTAGGCTGCGGACGGACGGACGGACGGGCGGACGGACATGACGAAACTATAAGGGTTCCTAGTTTGACTACGGAACCCTAAAAAGGGACTCATGGGATGAGAAGAGATGCCATTGTCCAGCAGTGGGATACTATAGACTACAGAAAAAAAACTTATTACAACACAAATACCGCCATCAGCCTACTAATAACGTACGTAGATAGGTACTTAAATAACGGAACTTGACCGAACAAGATTTTCCTCTCAGGGTTTTGTGGTGATAATAAGGGATTATGTAGGCACTAGGCACGAGTTACGGCTGTTACCTAAAAAGGAATGACGTCCAAACATATTTGTACAATGACGAAATTATATTTTCCATAAATAAATGTGGTTTTGTGTTTTTCTCAAGTTTTACCTTAAAAATGTTAACTGAATATAGCTACATAGATACATACAATCACGCCTTTATTCCCAGAGTGGGGAAGACAGAGCTTCAGAAATATCAAAAACTACAAAAAGAGTTGTCGTAACCACATTTTGTACAAACAGGCTAAGAAGCCTAACAGTAGGTACTAGAAGCTCCCTTAGTCGCCTCTTACGGCATCCCCGAAAGTCATGGAGTGCACTATTCTAATCCGGCATTCTTTTTGTATTGAGTGGAGATGGCGGGATGATTTGGACGCATTTGCGAAGGATTGGTTGGGAATACGCTCTCAAGGAGTCAAAAATTAAAGTGCCTTTATTTCTAAATGTTAACAACAAAGCTAGTGTTTCTGCTACAACGACTGCTGTGGTAATTAAGTGGCCGTTAAAGTGCAATGGGGTGCGATAAGACACGTTACGCTAACAGTTGTTGCAGGGTTGTTTCAAATAAAAAATAACCAGTACAGGAAAGCAAATAAGAAGTGTCATTGACTAAAAGGAAAAGTATAGTTTTAACCAAAACCTCATCAACCGTATACAAGGTGAGTAATCTAAATGGTATAAGTACGAGAATTTTGGAAACTGTAAGATTTAGGGTAATCTAGTTTTAGGAATCAAATCTCTATTTCGGAAAAGGGAAAACTGCATTATAAGATTCTTTGCTGCAATTGATAGTACCTAAAAGTGATAAGGAATGATTTGCACTAACATTAGTATTATTTGTTTTTTATTCTATTCTCTTGTTGTTGTGAACGTTAAATATCTTTCTTTCTTTCTTTCTTTCATTGGAGCTTAGCGCCTAAATTTAACAAATTCGAGTAATCACGAACTTAGTTTCCCAAAACGAGGCTGGTTTCTAAGACCATGTAACCCTAACTCTAACTACTGACCCATTTGGGTTGCTCACACCCTGTATATAACACGCGTAGACACGTGTTCACCGGTAGAAATATAAATAAATGCATGTAGGGATACTACAACCGAAAAACTAACCAATATCACTAAGGACGATAAAGTTCACAGCAATCCCGAAAATTCCAGCCACAATCCACCATTTATAAACAAAATAAACTCTGTAATCAGTGAACTCGTAGATAAGATTCGATCAATTTTCAAGGGCGCGCGGACAACGGTTTTTTGCGCGTAATATCATATTTTCCCCAAAAAATAATATTAATAAAGGATAATACAAACTGGAAGAAGAAGTACATTTTATTCACAAACTATAAAACACACACACGTGTACTAAAAACTTACAGATTAAAGAAAATAATGAAGGCAATCGGAAATGTGTTTCCTTACGACAGTGAAACGCACACTGGCTCAGCAAAATACAGCGCTGATTTTTAGTTAGTATTCGCCGGCTCGATTGCAAAAATGTAAAAAAACACATGTATTAGAAAAATTAACTATTTAAACTCACACTGTCCGAATCTGAAGCAGGTGACAGAAGCGGAGAATCCTTAGAGTTCCTCCTCTTCAGACCCTCAACCACCGCGGTCCACGAAAGCCTTCGCGGATGCATTACAGAACCGAACGTCCACTCCGTCCACACAACCACTAATACTGCCTTATCAATGCACTACACAGTTGTTATCAATAAAAATAAAAATATTGGCATACGTGCGGGCAGGGCGGATTGTCAAAGGAAAATGATGGACTGAAAACTGCGGCTCGTTCTGCCTATACCTTTAGGTAGCAAAACAGGAAAAGAGGTGATAACAGGAATTTACATATATATGGTTAGGTTAAGCGTAATTGGTGTCAACTGTCAATGAAGTTTTCTTACAGTTGTGAAGCTGATATCGCTTTGCGACGTTTCAATTGTTTTTAGAAGTAAAAAACAATGAAGCCTACCAATTAATAAAAAATATGCTCAGTTTAAAAATATTTAAAACTGTTTTACACAACACGATAAAAAAGTGTCACGCTGCGAAATCAGACACTTGTCAGCAACACACGAAATTGATATTCAGCGACGCTATTTAGAAATAAGTAGGTAAATTTGAACTAAAACAAACTACATGAAACAGAAACTTCAAGGCAATCACTATCCAGATTAAATTTATGTATACTGTGTGGAAAGGAACCTCTACTCTCATTATCTATCCAATCTAAACATTCTCAAAACGTCAACAGCTATAAAGGTCCTAAGTTTAAACAGCGTCATCTGTAAATAATCAACATAAACAGCAGAGCAGAAAGGCTTAAAATCGTGAGGCAATGAAATCTCGAGTTTAAAAGCGAAGTAAAGTCTACACTCGGATTTCCTCTTGTCTCCGCAAGGAAAGTTAATGAATAGGGGAAAAGTCCGACCACGAGGTTATTTGAAACAAAAGACTAATGTTCCACGTTAAAAAATAAACAATGGCGTCTTGCAAAATGACCTTTCTGAGTGCGAGTGAGAGCAAAAAATAAACCCAAGTGTTTGAGCGAAGGAGAAAATTTGTTAGGCGAGAAATACTTTTCGTATGAGTAAACAGTAGGGTGTTTCATGGCTGTTCAACCTAAATAAAAACTCAGCATAAACAACAAATGCCAAATGTTAAAGTAACTACTATAGAATCGTTAATAGTTTTCAAAAAGATTGAATAGAAGATAATTACATTTTAAACGCTGATGAAGATTTTCCGAACAAAAAGTTTCAAAAACATGCTTGAGCAATTTCTGAAAATGTTAAAAATGTATCAGAAGTGAGACACGAGCGGCTGAATAAAACATCTCTACGAAAGTTACACCGACCGTTTCATTATTTTCACCTAAATTACAGTCCCTACGGGCTCCCGGGTAATAGATCGAACTCGAGGTAACTCACTGAATATTATATTAGCAACATCCATATGGGAGTTTCGTGGCTGAATTAATATAGCTGCTTCCAGGAATTAAGAAAGTTCGAGAAATTTCTTGGTCTTTAAGAGTTTAATCCTTCATACATTATTAAATTTCCATATTGTTCCGGTTTAACATGTCAAGAAGCTTCTAGTCCCGAAAATGATATAAACAATATACATAATTATTATACTAAGGACCTGTTTCACAATCGACAAGTCAATTTATCTGTCAAATAAAGATAGCGCTCTGTTTGTCTATATGCAAGTGTCAAAAAGGGAAAGGGCTTAATTTATTTGACAGATATACGTTACTTGACGATTGTGAAACAGGCGGTTAATGATCGGAATTTTTAAAATACCCTCCATAAGTAAGCCAGCTTTAAAAAGTGTGAAACAATAACAAACACTGCTTTTACGGGTCAAAGCTTTGTAAAACCATAGTCTGTTTCGTTCAATTTGGTTACCAAAATAGGGGCGGGCACAAAGACTCAAAGGATAAAGTTGCTCCTCGGCAAAGTGGTCCGATTGAAAAGTTTGCCAAGCGGAAGCCCTTATAGCTGTCAAGTTGGCTACAGTAGCACTTACGCTTGCGTTCCTTACAGTTCCGGTAAACCGCGAGACGTTATTAGCGAAAGCCCTACCGCACACTTTGTCCAACGTCTAAGCATGTTTTATTACTTTTTTAATAGTATCGGAAACTACGTCACAAGTAAAGTAGTTTTTCGCTGAAGGCGTTGCATGTAAACTTCTTAATATCTATGCAGAATTGACCCCGAATCGTGAACGCGGCGTTGAATGAGAATACAAGGGACGTGTTGCCGTCGACACGTTTATTTAGGTACTAATCGCAAATGCTAAACGCGTCACAGGGTCTTGAAATTAGCTGAATGTCAATGCTGCCAAGCGACGTATTCTAAATGAGTTCTGCACTAGCACTCTTGGCATCACGGTATCGTCTCAATATCGTGCAATGTTTACGTTTGCTGCCCTGAAATATTACACCGGCGCGTGCTATGTTTCTCTAATGTTTGGAACCTACTGCTAAATAAGGAAAGATAATACAAAAGATAAATGTTCAATTGATAAGTAATAACTATCGATCAATTGTAGGGTTCAATGGTGTGATAAAACTAATATGAAAAACAGAAAGGATACTTATATTAAGTGTTGTCTGTAATGATCGCATTCGTATCTATACTTTCAGATACATCTGCATTCTTAGGTAAATATTTAAGTAATAAGTTTTATTATTATTTCCTGCTGCTATTTCAATATAACAATCCCCAGGGTTTCCCGAACTCTTACAAAGCCTATATAAACAGCTAGACCGCAGGCAGTACAGTGTTTTGTCTTTCCTCATAAATATTAATGACCTTTTCGCCTTTGGAAGACACCTCCGGAGATCTAACGGGCCTTTTTAGAATTTATGTCGGGTTGAAGCCTGATGTGCAGAAAAATTTGGTTGGGTGTTGAACACCATCCATTCGGAAGGTCTTTCCCTGACATAGGGTCAGATGTTATTGCAAACAAATCGCGGTGTCCGCCTGACTTCACATCTTGCTTGTCTCATACATATTGATGAGGGCCGACATACGTCCGACAAACTAGAAGAAATGGGAGAACATCTCAATGTTTAGTTCATGCAATTTGCAAAGGACCTTACAGAAGAATGAGTTTGTAGATTCGGCCGTGTTTGGTTTAGGTTATTCTTGGTTCAAATAATGATGTTAAACAATGACTGCTTATACTCGTAACGAGGCGAGTGGAAGTATAAATAGAGCATATCTCACCACCGACATCTACAATACAAATAGACTGTTACTGTAATTTAAACCAATCATTATCATTACAGTTACTGATACTGATTCCATTGATATAGACTATTAAATACATGAAGTTAGTTCATTAGCACGCTTTGAAAAACAAAAACTGTGATAGCCATTTCATTCTTTATTTGTTGGAGATGCATTCTGAGTTCTAGTTCCAGTATTTGATGCAGACACTAAATTTTAAGATTTATTCAAGTAAAGAAATTCGACGCTTCGACGATTTTTCGCCGAAGGACAAACGGCATACTCTAGCGAATCCACCCTTCCGGCAAAGTGGTTTCAAAAATTTGATATCGCAATACTTTATACAACACTAAATTCCCCAAGATTTTTGCTCCGCAAAGGATAGTATTTAGAACATAGGTACATGAGCTTTAATGTTCTGCAAAAACTCATACCAATTAAACTTACATCATAATTTTCATCCATCATTATAAACTCGCCCATTAAATACTTGTTATAATGCGTGCTTAAGACACGATAGCTTTACTTTACTTTCTAATAATCTCTGTACTTTCGTTTATGCGTTGTATTTGATGCAAAGTGAAAACTTGGAAAATGTAGCACATTTATCGTGAACGCGGGCGTATGTCCGATCGATTTATCGTCTACCGCACATCTGAATATCGTAATGACTTTTCTCCCCTCAATGGTTACAACCTATAGGTTCTGACACATGCCTTTTAATATTGTATCTGCGTGATAAAACAAGCCGTGACTTGAACAAGTCATATTTCATTTGTTCTTAGACTGCTTTGATTTTAGTGATTTGAATAAAGACGGAGATAAGGGTGATGGTGATAATAAGGGCGGTGCAAAACATGTTTTTTTTTATGCTAATGAGAAGGCACACGAGCAAATAGGCCACCTGATGTTAAGTGGAATCTGAGACCCATAGACATTTGAATTTTCAAGACTATAATCCTAAGACCTCAAATACGTTGCCAACCCTGAGGACTGAGATGGAATGCCTCTATGTTAGTAATTTCACCGGTTGTCTTATCCCCACAACGGAACACAACAATGCGAACACTGTTGCTTGGCAATTAGTTAATGTATAAGATGGTGGTAGCGATCCGGACGGACCCTGCACAGGGTCCAACCACCACTGATGTTCTTGGTTCTGAAGGATTTAAGAAATTGTTAAGATTTTAGCGATGAACCACGTAGCGAGTACCAACTATTAGAAACAATACATAACTAGTTATCAATGTGAAAATGCAATGATATTACACAAAGTAATTCTAACATTATAAACAAATAACACTTAAAGCGGTGAAATATAGCAAGGTTTTGCACAGGCTCACGTGGCATTAAGAACGTCACCGTAAAGCATCGAAACAATGTCGCCCGGGAGCGAACCCTTAAGCGAATTTTATTTATAGCTATTTAAGCCGTTTGCATAAAATTGTATTTATGTGGTTTCCGGCTTGGAATAGTGCTCCATGTCTTCCCGTGGATGTTGTAAGAGCCGACTAAGGGAATAAAGGCTTGTAGTAGTTAGGCGATGGATTTGCAACCTGTCACTAATACACTGCTTAACATATTAGCCTGTTTGTACAAAATATCGTTACAGAATTATCAAGAAGGCTTTTCAGAGCTGTTGATAATTCTGTGGCTCTGCCTACTACACTCTGGGAATGAAGGCGTGATGTTATGTATTTAGTATGTATTTATAAACTTGTCAAGATATTTAAAGCTTTTGGACTCATGATTATGAAATTTATAGACTTATGTAGTAAATATTCCAGATTATACATATAGAACACCCACACACCGCTTCAAACATGCACACATTTTAAATCTACTACTATATAAGACTGACCAGTTGAGGTTAGAAAATTATAAACTCACATAGTTTAAGCAAATGAATCTTAATTTGTAGTGCTGAAATTTCACAGATACCATTATGTTTGTTAAAGTTGTCTCTATTCCCTATCAAAAGGTATTTTCACGTGAAAAATCACAATTAACGTTGTCACCATAACTTTTGATTGATAGTTCTGATTTTATATGCCGTGTCCAATGCAAAACAAAGTAGCAAAACTGCAAAGGTTATTACAAGCACCACGCTATTTCCTCGTTGATAGGAATGATAGGTGTACAATAATTACAATGGAAAATAACTTAATTAATTGACTAACATGTTTCAGGAACTTGATAATAAACATGAACTAACTGTTTGTTGTCAGTGAAATATAAGCTTTTAATCTCGAATGACAGCAGTCTACTTCAACTAAAAGACGCGCGAAAGTTATTTAATGAAAGTGCAACCCACTTAAAGTGTGGATTAATTATACTAATAAAAACACAAAGGAAAATCACATTGTCGACACGGTGGCCTAGTTGGGAGTGACCCTGCCTCAGAAGCCAGCTTTCCTGGGTTCAAATCCCAGTAAGGGCAAATATTTGTGTGATGAGCGCGAATATTTGTTCCTGAGTCTTGGATGTTTTCTATGTATTTAAGTATTTATTTCTCTATATATGTATGCTTGTCGTTGTCTCGTACAAGCCTAGAGCTTAGTTTGGGACTAGGTCAATTTGTGTAAGATTGTCCCCTGATATTTATTTATTCTATTTATTTATTGATGGGATCGAGATGCGAAGCCGTTGGTTTTTTCAACGAGTTCTGTTAAATTTGTAAGGTTTCTAAGGACATAATTTATATGTGTAATTCTGTAATAGAATCACCAGTATTATAAAAAGAATTGTCTACTTTACTCCTATAAAAGCATGTTAAAAATTATAAATAGATATGGCAATGTTTGTTGTCATTGTTAATGTTGTTAAATGTTGCTGCAACATTAACTTTAGATAGTAGATAATTATGAAGTAACTCAACACGTGCCTTACAATATATTAATATCAGACAAATACTCCATTCTATCTAAGTAAAGACATTGTACCATTAATCACTGTCAACCAAAATTGGTGGTTTCCACACGTGAAGCAAAGTTCACATCAATAAGAGTACCAGGGATTAAGAAACAACACGCTAGTCCGTTCAAGGCCAAATGCGATGTGGAGCCGATTTGGTATCATGTTTGGGTCTGGGGTAACTCATCACTTCATCGAATGTTTCATTTCATTGTATTTAATCTCATCGAGCGCTATTTACTGCGGAAACCATTTTGTTTTCAGGGTATCTTAAACATTAATTACGTAGGTTAGGTTAGGTTAGATGTTTAAGTAATCCTGAAAACATTATGGTTTAGCAGAAAACGTTCGATGAAATGATATAAGATGAAATGATAGACACCCTTGGGTCTGGTATTTAATATACCAAATACCAAAATGACGTAAATACAGCCTTTTTGCATGACGTTAAGTATTGTTACGTTATCCACGTGTTCTAATCATAATGTAGTTACACTAGTCTTTACTTTAGTAACGGCGAAACGGAAATAATTTTACGCTTTGAGTTCTGATTTATGATGCACTCGAGGGGTTACGAATTATTTTTCTAGTAATTTAATTGTTACGCGAGCTGTGCGGTAATTTACGATTCAGATCCTATTTTCATACTTCGTTATGTTTCAATTTGGTATGCTTACGATGTTATGAATACTTATACTATAAATGTGAGTGACTCTGTCTGTCTGTCTGTCTATTCGGTACGCTTTCACGGATAAACCACTGAACTGATTTAGATGAAATGTGGTATGGAGATAGTTTCAGTCATAAGGAAAGGGAATGTATCCCGAAAAATTGTAGTGCTCGAGGGAGTAGTGATAAATGACTTCTACGCGGACGGAAAGCTAGTAAGTAAATAAAAACGCGGAATAAACACAACACGAGCATTCAATTGCACGAGTAGAAAAGGTAAAAATCTAGGTCAAGATTTTAAGCAAACAATAAGTAGGTAGTTATTAAATAAATCTGGTGAAAACTCATTTATAGCACGATTGATTCTTAGCTTTTGTTAATCTAAGGTATACACGAAAGGACAATCTAGAAAGGTAAAATTAAGTTATTATATTATACGAATACTAAGTTATTTATTCATATTGGTGGTTCAAGTAAAGCTTCTAAATTATTTAAGATGGCAACACGACATGTAGCGTGCTAAGGTGACCGTGTTACGTTAAATTATAAAATTTCTAGCTGTTTTTACTTATTTTCTAGAAAGTACTATTTAAAACTATACCTGGTTATTTGGACGGTCGAGCGTGATATTCGTGATTACCTGCAAAAGAAAAGATTTATTAGATAAGTGGTAATTTAAGTTAAAGAAAAATTCGGCTGCGGCAATTTTACATCGTAAAGTTTTTTATTACGATATTTTTTACGGTAGTTGAAGTAACATAAATTTTAATTCGATTTGGCCAATTCAAAACTCGAGCATTAGAGCTATATAGCGTGTTTATGACATTATGAACCATAAACAAATTCTTAGATTTTTTTGACACTGGCTATAAAAATTAAGCATAGGTAAATTATAGATAACACAACTACAAATACTTAACTTAAACATTTACACATTAAATTACATACTTTTAATTACTTTTTTAACCTTGCAAGGCCCAACGTCCTATTTCTAGGACTGAGAATTGTAGTTCTTGCGGCCCAATTTAATGTTTAAATTTGTCAATTAGCGGCCTAGAGTCCTAAAATAAGGACATTCACTTAGAACAAAACCATACCTAAAAAAAATGCGTGAAACGGAATTTTACCTTGGACTTTTGCCTGAAATTTGTTTTTTAAATATTTTATAGCAACTCAAAGTTCTGGGCTTCAAGCATATATGCCTTTAATTAGGACACTGGGTCATTATTACAAACGTCCTAAAAATAGCTTGGGCCTTACGAGGAAATGCCGCTTATAAGAAACTTTTTTTTTTTTTTATGTTAAGGAGAAGGCACACGAGCACTCAGGCCACCTGATGGTAAGTGGAATCTGAGACCCATATACATTTGAATTCACAAGACTATAATCCTAAGATCTCTAATGCGGTGCCAACCCTGAGGACTAAGATGGAATGCCTCTATGCTAATAATTTCACCGTTTGTCTTATCCCCACACCGGAACACAACAATGCGAACACTGTTGCTTGGCGGGTGGTTAATGGATAAGATGGTGGTAGCGATCCGGACGGACCTTGCACAAGGTCCTACCACCACTAAAATACAAATTTTGTATTGTATTTTAAATGGGTACATTTTTTCACACTGCTTTTACACATTTAACTTCGTATACATTACAGCATCAACACGGAACTCTTAACCTATTCACAAGCACTCCAAGTGCAAGCCTTCTTGTAAACAATGTTAAGACTATCGTAAACTGTTCCCAAAACTGAGGTAAACAATGCTCAAACTCCCATAATAAGATACACAGCGAAAATATTTCACGTTTCGCCACTTTATTTTTGCTACCATTTGGACTTAGGATATTTTGGATGTGTTGGGACTTTTTTGATAGCTGCTTGTCGTTCGCCTACATTCAACTTTGACCAGGATAGGACAAGTGGTTTGTCGACTTGTTTGTCGCTAGGATCTCCTTTTCTACTTAGTCTGTAACGATAGAGACTCACTGAGCGTCAAGCGAGAAAGTGCAACTCGTGCTAGGTGGTAGCCATAGTCATAAAACATGCTCAGTATAGGGTTCCGAAGCCGTTAAGTACTACAAAGATAAAAATCAACAAGTAATAACTAATTTTCTATTTAAAGTCAATTGGTGGCGTCTTAGATGATTTTAGTAGGTATAATAACTTTTATCGCCTGTAACTCAAGAACCAATGATGTCTACTTAGTCGTGATAGTTACATACATACATACATAAATCACGCCCGTTTCCCAGAGGGGTAGGCAGAGACCACTTCTTTCCACTTGCTACGATCCTGACAATACCCTTTCGCTTCTTCCACATTCATACATCGAGTCATATATATTCGTGATAGTTTTCCTTTAAAATCCATTATATGCGCTTTCATTTAAGACTTTTTTTAGATTTTTAGTATTTGTAGTTTTGACTGTAGCGGGGGGGGGGGGGGACACTTGAGTCTAACAAAAATTAGCGCTTTAAAGCTTAATATTTCATAAACGGATTACTTAATCGAAAAACTGCTTTCACAAACCCGTAACATTTTTGAGAGACCTATCCAAAAATACATCCCCACGTTACGTGTAGGGGAGGTACCCCAAAAAACATTTTTTTTACATTTAATTGTACCACTTTGTTGGCGTGACTAATATGCATATTCATGCCAAATTACAGCATTCTAGCACTTAGAGTTTCTGCGCTAGGCTGCGGACGGACGGACGGACATGGCGAAACTATAAGGGTTCCTAGTTTGACTACGGAACCCTAAAAAGTGCATGGAGTATTTATAATATAGTATTTTTGTTTGTAATTAATAGCCTCGAAAACAACTGGAGCGATTTGGTAAATACTTTATCCAGTAGAATGCTTTAATATCACTCAGTATATAAATATAACATAGGGTTTATTTTATTTATCTACTAGGAGTCGCGGGCAACAGCTAGTCAACTAATAAAGTAAAACTGCAATTAATTTTCTAGTAATTTAATTGATTTGACAGAGAATACAAAATAATATTCAATCCTATTTTAATTCCTTTATGTAAGTAATTAATATCAAGTAAAAGTGCACTATTCATTGAACCAGACAGTTCCCACCCATTTTGAAATGGCAAGTGCAACAAATGCATTTTTTGCTACGTAGTAAATAGATCGACATTTCGCCTTGATTTTCTTTTCGGTTACGCATCGATAGTCACCCTAACCACTTTTTTATGTTAAAGGAGAAGGTACACGAGCACTCAGGCCACCTGATGGTAGAATCTGAGACCCATAGACATTTGAATTCTCAAGACTATAATCCTAAGACCTCAAATGCGTTGCCAACCCTGAGGACTAAGATGGAATGCCTCTATGCTAGTAATTTCACCGGTTGTCTTATCCCCACACCAGAACACAACAAAGCGAACACTGTTGTTTGGCTGGTGGTTAATGGTTAAGATGGTGGTATATTAGCATTAGCTGACTTGGCATGTGCATTCTAGCGAGTCAATGTCTGGAGGGCTAGCACATGTTATCCGCGACTTGCTTGTCGGATTTCCTTTTCTATCTAGTCTGTAACGATAGAGACACACTGAGCGCCAAGCGAGAAAATGCAACTCGTGATAGGTGCTAGCCATACTGATATTACTACCACAGGGAATCACCCTTTTGTAGTAACGTACGCCTTAATGAGGTTAAATAAAATAACAACTTTTAACTAGATTTTAACCCCCTCAATGGCGACCCCTTTTTTCAAAGCTGATATCTTTCAAAAGTTTGAAACGGTTCGGATTTTCATAAAAATCACCTGAGAATCAACCTGTTTTTTCATGACTTGGAGAAGAACCGGGCCACTTGCCCAGCCATGTACATGGCGCAGCTTATATGAAACGCAGTGATGTATCAGCCTGTTAACTTTGCAATGTATACGGAATTGTCACCTGTCACGTTTCATTGTCATAATGGTGAAATAAGGGAATGATGTTACGTGGAATCTGTAACCTATAGACATTTGCATTCATATATTTACTATTTAAGTAAACTTTAAGTAAATTCCTCTCGAGTGTTCTCTGGGAGACTGGGAGCGCATCACTTAATACCTACAAGTTAAGTAACAGTACGATTACATCTATGAATCATTAGCATGCTAATGAAGCGGGCTCAATCACTTATTTACGCTAAACAGGAATCAAATGTACGGCTACGATCTTTCATTTACATATTATGTGTTATGCAAAACAGTTGAGGTATGCAGTCTTTGTCTGTAGTGGTAGCCAATACAACAATAATTAAAAATAATACGCACACATGTCAAGGTGTGCGTGAACATGCGATTGTCATCCGTTCGTATATCGACAGTGGGAAGGCAAAAACACTTAAGCGCCATACTTAAACTTTTCAACGTCTTACGCCAAATGCAAAATTAAACTTAATCAGTACCAAAAAACGTCTCTTTTAAACTGTACCTGTGACAACTATAAGGGCACGACAGCTCATTCATGACTACTTTAGGCGTCATTGGCATTCAAAGGGTTAATAATGGCGCTTTATGATTAAGCGCCACTATTACTCGTATGTATGGTTTAAGCTCCATACTTAACAGTGGCGCTTAAAGATTAAGATTCATACTTAATAGTGGCGCTTAAAGGTTAAGCTCCATACATAACAGTGGCGCTTAAAGATTAAGCTCCATACTTAATAGTGGCGTTTAAGCATTTTTATCATTCCACTGTCAATATGTTTTCCCGCACGGACGCCAACGCAATGATAAAGTGATTTAGCTAATATAGACATATTGGTATATTGAGTAGTAACTTTGCAGCCACATCCAGGCAAATAGCTTTGGATATTCCGTTCAGATGAAAGTGAGCGCGGTTATCAACGTATTTACCTTTATGATAAAGCCGTTATGGACGATAAAAACCGATCGAGTGCGAGGCAGAATTGAACATGTAGGGTTCTGTCCACTGTACAGTCAAAGACTTAAATTTGTGACCCACCTTAGGTCCAAAGTCAATCTGACATTCTACATCAATACGGTTGAGTTACCTCTAAGTTAAAAATATCTTGGCATCTCTAAGGATATTGACAACATCAATCAGTTTCTTTTTAAATAGGTCTTAAATTTACGTTCTTGGACGTACCTAACTCTAGGGAAAATTACACTTTTCAAGTTGAATATTTCCTAAACAGTCTCTTAATAGGGTCTTGTTGGCACCCTCTGGGTGCGGGACCCTAAAAAACGTCTATACACTGGTTGACTGCCGGTCAGTACAAGCCAAGTACCCTCAACGTTTATAGCATAATCTCGGGATATCTCAACAGTTTAAAAGGTAACGGTAATTTTATGTATAGACGTTCTTAACAGCCGTAAGATTGCTTTCTTAATGGGGAAAAAAAATAAAAAAATCGCTTGGTTTCTTTTACATGATTTTTAGTAACTGCGAAGTAATATTTCCTTCAAATGGCAATGTAATTCTCTTTTCTCCTCGTGAAATGTTATAGTGGATAAAGGTAAATTTTGAAAGGTATTTCCCCAAAACTAGCTTATTTTAAGATACCTATCTGAATATAATCGGAGTGTAATACGTATAAATATATAATAATCCAAGACTCAGGAACAAATAACCGCCACATCACACTAATAATCTGCCCTTACCGGGATTTGACCCTGGGACTTCTAGCTTTGTAGGCAGGGCCACTACCAACTATGCTAACGTGTGGTCAAACCTATTATCACTAATACATAAATCATAATGTCCAAAAAAAAACTTAACTTAAGATGTAACTACGACGTCAAGAAACTTTCAACCGTGAGGCAACTTTTCAGTTGATTCGGGGCCCCAGATGGTCGTTTTGTATGCATTAAGAACGCACCATGTGCATGATTGGTGGTCAATGCGTGTGTTACATCCAAAGACACTATCAGACTATACAAGCAAATCGTTCTAGGTTAATACTCTCACATAATGGTGTGGCCATTGTAAAACCGTCCCACGATAGTTTCCACAACACGGCACATCTTTAGTCATTAGCGTATTCTGCAATTAGTTTTGCATGACTAAGATAGTAGATAAAAAAGAATTTTAGTTTCACATTGGAAAGTAACGCGGTATGTTCATTGACACTAATCGTCGGTGAGAAAACTTTCAAGTGTGGAACGGTATGAGAAAAATGTTTGATTGAAATTCTGAAATTCGCAATTGTGTTTGAAGTTAGGGGATTTTTTTGTAAGTTATTATTGGAATATGTACATTAATGCAATATGTCAGCCAGCAGGGACTCTGTGTCTTAAATCTCTTTCATGATAAAATAAAGTAACGTCAGGGCACGAGACGGTATCAAAATTTGATCTTTGAGTTGGCAATAAGGTTGGTAAAATTATTATATTCCGTTACTAGAACAATGCGTTGGTAGTTCTTTTTTGTATTTAAAATTGGATGGGTACCTTTGCGGCTAAGGTTTTAGCAAGAGCATTTTACTGGGAAAAATTTAAAATGGACTAGAAAAATTGGTACCAATTTATTTGAAACCCTTTACGAGTAGGTACATTACATAAAGTTTACAAAGTCATTCTCACACAATAATCTCTGCCATTTTTCCCAGAAAAATACACTATTATAACTCTTTCTTCTTTATCTTTCTACGTCATCTTATGAAACGCAAAACCATCTACAGAATAACAATCATTAAAATGTATATCCCCCCTTACCTTAGCAGTACAAATCGTAAAAACAAATTGTGCCTAATTGCCTACATTTCGCCGGAGCGGTCCAAAGTTATCTTCGAAGGGGAACTTCTACAACAATCAGGGGACGTCAAAAGTTGTCTAATACCGTCGAAAAGCGTTGCTCTGCGACAATACAAAGGACTTAGTGAATTGGAGATCTGGAACTTGTATTGCTCTCAGTTTAAAATTTAACTCCGAGATTTTGTTAGAATACAAATTGTCGGTTGTATTAAAACGTCTTCGAAATTGTTAGGCTGTTAATGGAAATGAAGCTAGTGATAATTGATGCGCTGTCGTTATTATTATCCTGTTAGGAAGACATCGATTGCTGAAAAAGGTTTCCTGAGTCCTTAAGAACTGAGTACTTACTTAATCTTTGTAGTCAATATCTTCCTGGTGATAATTAAGTATACGTTAATTAGTAATACGTAAAGTCAGGCATGTAAAAGCAAGGATTCTATAAACAAACAAGTTGACAACAGTTTTTAGCTTCAGGAGTTAGTAGAACCCTAAAAACTGTTGTTCATAATTAACAACTAAACGGAAGTCATTCGACTGAAATAATACTGAACGACGTCCGTTTTAATAATGTGAATTAACCAGATGTCCTCCATTAAAAAGTACCAGGGCACTATAATCAATAAAGAGTTCTATTATGACCGCTTCTTCATACGGTTAACACCCGTGCGTTGAATAGAAGTGTGCGAGTTCACGCTAATGTAATGGTAAAGGTGTCTTGTCTTCTAAATCCCTGGTACATTGGTGCCTGCACGAAAATCGTGACGGCCAATATCGGAGCAAGTAAGCGAGCATCGGAGTTCAGTGTAAGCGAGCTTGGACTTACAGCTATGTTCACTTAATACCGCTAGGTAACCAGCATATTAGCTCTGATTTAAAACTGTTGGAATGATTAATGAGGTTGGGTGTGTTTGGTTTGTAATGGTAATAGTGTCGCAATGCGTTATGTATGAACTAAGACCACAGGAGTTCGAAAAGTATGCGTGCCTAGCGAGGTCAACGGATATATCTCGAGTAACACAAAAAAACCGGACACGAGCATGTCGGACCTACTCAGTGTAGGGAAGCCGTTAAGTACTACAAACGTTAAATTAAACAAGTAATAACTAATTTTCTATTTGTTGGTGCCGTCTTAGGCGATTTCAGTAGGTAGGTATGAATTAGTTATATGCGCTTTCATTTCGGATTTTAAGTATTTCTAGTTTTTGCTGTAGGGGGGGGGGACTCTTGACTGTAACAAAAATTTGCGCTTTCAACCTTAATATTTTGTAAACGGATCCCTGAATCGAAAAATTGTAATCACAAACCCGTGGTGTTTTTGAGAGACCTATTCAACGATACCCCACACTCCATAGTAGACGAGAAAGAAAACATATATCCCCACGTCACGTGTCACGGGGTGGTAGGTACAATAAAAAAAAAACTAGATTTTATTTTACTGCTTTGTGGGCGTGAGCTGTCTCTGAGCTAGGCTGCTTCCTAGTTTGACTACGGAACCCTAAAAATAGCGTCTTCTTTTCTTTCGAAAGCCGTGTGAATCGTATGTGTAATCTTGGGATTACTCCGCAGCCTCACGGTTTTATCCTCTCCAACAAAAATGGAAATGTCATCTTCGAAATATATAGTCTTATTTCGTGTAGCGAAAAACATTTTCGCCTGGCCACCATTTGCGGAGTGAAAATATAAAAAAAACATTTCATTCCCTTCTCTCTTCACAAAGTAACCCCTTTTGTTTTACCTACTTGTACAGATTAAAGTGTTTTTGTGGCTAAGCGGTAGGGATGTGACACTTTTTTAACAAAACAAAAAGGCAGATAGGTCAGTTCTAAAGGTCATTAGTTACCGTTAAGTGACAACACTGACAACTGATAAACAAAACCTTTTAGAGAATAAATGGTGTTTCGTAAAACGTCCGTTTTACTTTATGGAGTGACACACGAGACTACAGTGAAAACTGTACGCGTGTGTGCTAGTGAGAATTATTTATACGAGTAATGTACTAAAGATTTACTTACCTAATAAAAACTTTGACTTTGTATAAGTGGATTTTCAGACATAAATAAGTTTTATAAATCAAGTTATTCATGTATTCGAAGTAATAATAAAATAGGTTATTGTTTGTCATTAAAAGTTGGGCAGATATCGCATTCTATAACCACAAAACTCAATATTAAGTGAATGTACAAGAGCGTTCATTCTGTTTTATTTTGTTGAGCTGGCGATGTCCGAAATATAAGTATAAAAAATATTTCTACAATATGGATTCGTTCGTAAAACAAATGATTTAAACCGTCATCAAAAACTAGTGTGGATTTTAAATTGAAATATTTAAGAATAAGAATGAATTTGTTTAAACAAAACACATGGTTACAAACACAGGCATTATCAGGGTGATACCAAAAAAGGCTGAGCCAAAATTTTGTTCCACGGTTGACAAACTGCCCAGAGAGATCATAGTAGAGTGAGATGTAAAAAACCGGCCAAGTGCGAGTCGGACTTGCGCACGAAGGGTTCCGTACCATTATCTATCCAACACACAGTATCTGTATAAAGATCGAGCAAAAAAACTGAAAAAAGCCCGTGTATTCTGTTTTTACCCGACTGCGCGACGCAAAGGAGGGTAATGTGTTTCACAGCTATATATGTATGTTTGTTCCTTTGTGGCGCTCTAAAAACTAAACATGCAGGCCGATTTTGATGATTCTTATGTCAATCGATTTGTCCTCATCTGTACGGGTAGCACAAGTTGTATTTTCTCGCTTGTCGCTCAGTGCGTCTCTATCGTTACAGACTGGATAAAAAGGGAGATCCGAGCGACAAACAAGTCGCGGACCACTTGTGCTAGCCCTCCTGGTGAGTGTCACTGAAGATATGACAGACATAATATCACGCCTTCATTCCCAGAGTGGGGTAGGCAGAGCTACAGAAATACCATCAACCCCAAAAAGACTTGTATGAATTCTATAACCACATTTTGCACAATCAGGCCAAGAAGTTTACTAGTGTATTAGTGACAGGTTGCAAGCCCATCGCCTAACAGTACTACAAGCCTTTATTCCCTTAGTCGCCTCTTACGATATCCACGGGAAGACATGGAGTGGCACTATTCTAACCCGGCAACCACACGGACGATATGAAGATATGACAGTAATCAAAATTCAATATGGCCGCAACCAGACGCAATATTGTGAAAATGAAAAAAATTAAAGTCGACCAAGGATGATAAATTTAATTATTTATTAAATTAGTATTTATTGTTATAGCGGCAACAGACATAGTCGTACATCATCTGTGAAAAAGTCAACTGACTAACTATCTAACACAATTCATGAGATAGCGTCTTAGTAGTAGGATCGTATTTTCGACCCTTTGGTACGTAACCCTAAAAAAGAAAGGAATTATAAAATACTATCTATTTCTATGAAGAAATACATATAAATAATTACCTGGATTGACAGTATGACCCGTTATTATTTCTGAGTTCATTACGACACTGTTTACACACTGTACTTGAATCAACCCACGAATCTGATAACTCTCTTGGCTAAATCAAGTTCGTGGCTCGTTCGTATCCGTCACTCACGACTTCATCAATGTCGCACGGTCAGTACCAAAAACTACAATATAACGTGATTTCGTATGAAATTTAGACCTGTTGGCGCTGAAACATTCGCTGCCGTAAAGTGTCATTTGTATGTAATCTGCAAACGATAGGCGAGTCAGTGGCACTTAATGTGTTAAGTATATTCCCTGAAACTGCAATACAGAAAGATTCTATGAAGGCTCTCTCATTATTGGATAGTTAAAACACTTCAAAAAACTCTTGCGTGTGTGTATACTCGCTACGTTACAATGATCATTTGAGCCATGCTATAGATCATTTGTAGGTCCAAAATAACTTAAAAATCTAATACAAGATAAAAAAGATACAAACATACATACATAACAGCACGCCTTCATTTCCAGAGTCGGTTGGAGCTACAGAAATACCAACAACTCTAAAAAGACTGGTTTATAATTCTGTAACAACATTTTGCACAATCAGGCCAAGAAGTTTAAGTATTAGTGACAGCTTGCAAGCCCATCACCTAAAATCTGCTAGCCCTTATTCATGCGACGTTAAGCAAGCATTATTAGCAGGAGACAGCGCAAAAATAGTGAAAAAAAAAAAAAGACTTTGGCAGTATATTCGGATGAAACCATGACGCATCGTGAGTTTTGGGCTGTGATTAGTTACGTGGTAAATGCGAAGTGACATTTATCTTGTCCAAGACATTAGATAAAGTCACCACATGTCATGTCGCCGTTTAGTGGTCACCCTTACGAGCCCTAATAGACTAAAGGGGCAAAGATTGTGGTCACATTATCGGTTGAGGTTCCGGAGCTGTTTTTTTATTTAAAAAAAATGAAAATTACGTGTTACTAGCTATTACCCGGTACTTCGCAGCTCCCTCGGGAACTGTACAATCCTCTGAGGTAAGTTGTCCTAAGTCCTTCCCCGAGACTTAAACTATCTCCATACCGAATTTCATCTAAATCGGTTCAGGAGTTCAAGCGTGAAGAAGTGACAGACAGACACACTTTCGCTGTGATAATTTAATATTATGCATTTACAAAAGTGCAAATATAAACTCAAGATAAACATGAGATTGTAAATGGAATTATGTTTAATATAACGTTTAGATTTTTATCATTATAAATAAAGACTCTTATTTTAGATGCGACTCTTATGCGATGATAAATAGACAGACACACAAACCGAGTAATGAGTTATGATTCGAGACTAAACAAAAAAACTTATTGACTAAACGTTTATAAAGCGAGATTTTGGCTCAACAGAAAAACCAAAACGACGTAACTTAAGTCAGTCAAGCCCTTTATTTCAAAACTAATTACGCAAGTTTAAAAGGCCACATATAATTAAGTCCGTTGTGTTTCGCGATCTGGATTTCAGTAACCATAACGCCTATGTGTCTGTTCTTTGGATATATAAAGCTTGATCATATTTCCTTGAGATTGTTAAACGTGAAAATACGATGAGAATTAAAATCCTCCTAGTTTTATTTAGCAAACATGACACCTTTTTTGTACATTTTTGGTTGAATCTCCGAGACCCTACGATCTTTAGCGATGATTTTTGGTTTAATAGTTGAGTATTTATAACTTCTCAAAACTGGTAAATCATATTCTTAATCAATGCTGTGGTTTTAAAATAGTAATTATTTGAATTTGACGCTGCCATCAAGACGTGCGCAATCTATGTCTATCTCAGGTTCTTCGCGCGATATCACATAAATTCATCCCTTTTCATTCTTGTGCGGGTGCAGCATATGTGGCCTTTAAGATTGAAATTGGCACGCAATCAATTCCGACTGACGTCAGTTTGGTCCACATTTAATGGCGTTAGTAAGACATGGTGACCAGATTTAGTAACTGACAAGCGCGCCTGTTCGACCAGCTGGTCACATAATTCTTAAGAGTATTGTGAGGTTTCCCTGTGTGGTTGCCGAGATAGAATACTGGCACTCCATGTCTTCCCGTGGTTGTCGTAAGAGGCAACTAAGGGAATAAAGGCTTGTAGTGATGTTAGGCGATAGGCTTGCAACCTGTAACTAATACACAAGTAAACTTCTTGGTCTGATTGTGCAAAATGTGGTTACAGAATTATAAGGAAGTTTTTTTAGAGTTGTTGGTATTTCCGTAGCTCTGCCTACCCCACTTCGGGAATGAAGGCGTGATGTTATGTATGTATGCAGTATTTTGTAAGGCTAAAAATGCGGTAACGTTTCTCTCCCTTTAAACCTATTTTTGTTTAATAATTGTAATGACCGAATCGTTGCATCTCAAATTTTAATCAATAGTTATCAAATCTAATGCTGTTTGAATGAAGTACTACGCTAAAAAACGTTAGCAAAGCCAAGATACGGCCTGGGGCCCTAGCCAAGATGCAAACGCTCCTAAAGTTTTTCTTTTCTATCGCTGAAAATGTATGGGATGACATTCTCGTGCGTTTCGATAAACCACGTGGTCGACTGTCATCCCATACATTTTGAGCGGTAGAAAAGAATAACGTTAGGAGCGTTTGCATCTTGGCTAGGGCCCCTGATTTTTTTTTCAATCGATCAATAGAACGCTCTTCGTACGGTAACCTTATATTAGCCACGCTTAAATCGCCGCACGCGCCTATCAAGCATGCGCGTGCGGCCCTAAATGACACAAAACAAGCAAAACTCACGAGTCAGCGACCGCGATGATGCCGTGGCGAAACGCGAATACCTCACAAGTAAGCAGATAAAGAAGCGACTAAATTCAATTAATTCTCATTTCACACTGTATGCGTATTACGATTCAATTTCGAGTGCTTTTGTTGATACACTTATTTCTTTTTGCTGTGAAACGTGTGACTTGTCAAAATGCCAGCTTGCACGTCCACGCTGCGACGAAATTGAAGTGCATCGATTGACCTAGTTGGCCTGCCAGCAACATAATGCGGTTGCAATAAAAATAATTAAATCTTTCAGTTAAAATAAAATGAACCATATCGCAGATATATTTTTTTTGTTTTTTTAAAGCCTTGAGTTTTATTATTTTTAACTAGTTACTACATGAAAACAATACTAGACGTTTCAAGCGTTTTAATTAACTTTTCGTTTATTTTGCAGGGCCTCTATTCAACTGCGTTATAACGTTAGAATCGTTTATGTCACAGTCGCCATTATTTTAATTGACATAAGAGTTATGAAAACGTTGACAATACGGAAACACGTCAAATACGATATCGTTATTACCGTGTAGAATCCCAGCCCAGTTCTATTTTTGCTATAGGGATTGACGAGAAAACTAAAGAGGATTGTTTTAATTTATAAGTCAAGAAGGTTGCCATGGCGACTAACTATTGTAAGCATATTCGAAATCTCGGTCAAGTGATTTTTTTTAAAAATACCCACAAAGTCACAAAGAATAAGATAAATCCCGAGTGCATAAAGATTACTTCTTAAAATAAGATTTAAAATTATCACAATCGGGTTAATATTATTTTCGTTACACTGAAAATCTACTGTCGATTGTAGTTTATTTGTAAAAAATATTTAAAAAATATGTATGTATGTATGTAAACTCTTTATTGCACAAAAATATAAATATTACAATTATAATACTAAATTAATGTACAAAGGCGAACTTATCCCTAAATGGGATCTCTTCCAGCTAACCCTGAAGCAAATGAGTAAGGACAATGCATGGGGTTGGACACATACAGGTTTGCACAAAAAGTAAAAAGAAATGATAATACTTATAAATAAATAAATAAATTTTAAACAAATTAGCAAGTACACAAATTAATATAACGTACATGTAAACGTGTACTAATATAAACGTATATGAGCATCTTACTAGAATCAGTATTGTATTTAATTATCACAATCAAATGTAAACAGTGTTTTCAAGAAAAACATCCAAACTGTCACATTTTCTAGGGACAAATTACAATGCAACGAAAATAATGTTGACCCAGTCTCCAAAAAAAGCGATATCCCATGTCAAACACAAAGTATTTGTCTTCTCAAAGAATCAAAAGTAGATCAGTACAAGAATGTCTTTCAAAGTTAAAAAAGATCACAAATAAATCCGGTGACTAAAGATTACGCAATGTCTCTTTCAAGTGTATTAAGCCCGTGTAAGAGGAAAGAGCTTATCTTTCGTATAATGAACATTGAATTAAGAGTCCTATCTGTAAGGAAAGAAGCTTAAATTTGCATAAACTATCTCTACTATACTACAATGATACGCCTTTATAATAAAAAAACTTTCTTTGATTCTGTAATTCATTGACCGCCCATGGCGCCCAAGACGTATTGTTATTCAATAATAATTAATATTACTGGCGCTGAACGTCTTAATGGGTTAATGTGATGTCCACAAGCCATAAATCTGAGTGGACAAAGATTTATTGGCTCTAAAACGAATGTAGCCCAGTTCTAGCGAAACATGATTGCGATAATTTTTACGAGGCATCCATTGATATGGAGGACATTGTTATTATAACGTACTTAGTATTGACCTAAGTAAGTTGAAGGACTTGCTTTATTTTTTGATTTAATCAAATAATTGCATTATACATAATAAAAAAAAAAACAACTTTATATTGCATTATATGTGCCTCGGGAGGAAACCGCGTAACTATGCCACCGTGTTCCCGACCATGTTTAGAGAATAAAATGTCGTATAAAGTAAGCTGGATTCGGTTTAGTTTGCGAGTAATTAATCATCCTAAGGCATTGTGGTACTGGTGAACCATTAATAATTTATTTAATTTGTATGAAAAGTTAAAAAAGTTAAGAATCATATTTCGACTTGTGTTTGTAGTGCTGCTGATGTAAATAGCATCTTTGTTCTGCAGAAGAGGGCTATTCGTGCTGTCTACAAGATGGGCCAGAGAGACTCGCTTAGAGATAAGTTTAAAGAAACTAATATATTGACCATGCACAGTCAATACATTTATGAAAACATTGTTTATGTTCATAAAAACATCGCTAAATTTAGAAAGAACTGTGACATACATAATGTTAATACCAGAAATAAATATAAGCTCGCAGTGCCCTTCACGCGGCTCCATAAAATAAAAAACTCTTTTATGGGTAATTGTATTAGGTTCTATAATAAGCTCCCAAGTAATGTTACTGAACTATAAGTAAATAAATTTAAGAGTTACGTTAAGCGTAAACTAATTTCTAAAGCATATTATAGTATTAAAGACTATATTAATGATAACAATGCTTGGGACTGAATTGCTTGTAATAAAATGTTTAGTCCTTACGACAAAAGGTTGCGAACGTCGAAAAAAAAAAGACATCCGACCGAGTTTCTTACAGGTTCTTCTCTGATCGGTCGCGATTTGAACCTGCAGTCAATTTAGGCTAAGTCGCTACTATGACGTTTCAAAAGAGTTTATTATTTGTAAACCTACTTGAATAAAGATTATTCTGATTCTGATTCTGATTCTGTTTATATAACGTTATTTAATCATTACATTATTCAAACCGTTATTATGAGCTACGCAAAACTTCATTTAATTTCTGTTCGCATGAACCTTGAGGAACCTTTGTATAAAATTATTTTCGAATTAACCGGTTGAATCAGACGCACGCCACGAACGACAAACAAGCGCCGTTTAATGTTTAATTCAGTTATTAAAGCGGTTAATTCCGGTCAAAAAGTTCTGAAAACGTTTGCGGTCCTTAGAAAAGTTTGGAGCTAACCCGAAATAAACCGGTACTAACCGGTATTTTTTAAACCGGTTCCAAGCCCTGGTCACAACACTAATTAAATACATGTGCACCTTGTCAGGCATCACAATTAGGAGGAGATGTAGATAAGTAGATAAATTGGTATACAGTAAAAATACATTGGATAATTATGAGATTATATAAGTATCATTTAAATATTCATCAAAGGCGTAATTAGTAGGATTGAACTTTAGACATTGTTTTTACAAAATGTATTCATAATTTATAACAGTGTTGGCCAAGATATAGCTAAAATATCCCACACATTCACACGTGTCAACTATTTAGCGTGTTAGAAGGTCATGTTTTCGTTAAATAATTAACACTCTGCATACACGAAACATAAGTCGAATATATGTGAGGCCAAAGCGCTTAAAAGCATTTCTTTACGATTAAGTAATCTACATACCTGGGGTAACTCGGGGCAAGTTCTAGGGATTTGATATCGATAAAAAAGATGTCGATGTAATTAAATACTGGTTATGATGACACCATGAGAAAAGTAAACAGTCTGATAAAAGGTGAGGAAATTTCAATAACCAACAAGAAATTGGCTTTGAGTCATTATAAATACTTAAAGAATTCCCCGTTGACCACTGTGGTCGTTGATAGAACGTTTAGCAGTTTAGAGTGGATATTTTCATCTAGACGGCAATAATTAATACCATCGAATATGGAAAAAAATATTAAATGTATATCATGAAAACCATTTTAAAATTAACATATGAATAGGTACACGTTTTAATTTGATTCTTTTTTATTTAAAAATGAGGAGAAAATATATAATCTTAATTTATGTCACATAACATTTAGATTTTGGCAGTAACATCGATGTAATTTTTATCGATAAAACTTTTTGCTACATCACTTTCGTATAGGTGCCCCGAGATATCCCAGGTACAATCTACAGATGTAAGATAAATATTGAATCTAACAGAAGATTAAGTAATTTGATTTATTGTACAGAAGTTTTCTTATCATTTATTGTAATATCAATTCAATAAGTCATAAAAGTTATGTCAAATCCGTTATCTTCAGACACTTGACGATCTCTTATTATTTCATTAATGTCTTATCTTATCTGGCAATAGAAGACTGTTGCACTACGGAGACAGTTATTGATTTTATCGCAGATTTTTACACTTTACACGTGACTTGATCAGACATCAGTTTTGAAATACGCGTTATAACAAATTAATAGGACTATAGTTAAACGTAGTTAACCATACGAACAACGAAAGTGAAAAAAGATCAGTTGTGACACGAAAATTATCCCTACAATTGTATGGCTAACTTTCGTGTAACAACGGAAAAGTTTCATAGAAAATTTCACTGAGTGAGTTAGCGTGGCCAACTTTTTGCTCCTTACCCGTGTAAGGTAATTTTAGTTACTAAAGAAATAATAACAGTTTTATCAACACTATTAATGTGGACTGTGGCATCGACCTTTTTATACACTTTTACTTGAACACACTATTTCTTTGATGTAAACTGGAAAATAGATCGATGTTCGCAACCGAAAACCTTCTAATATTAATAATTAGGTTTAATTTTTTCATGCTTTATGTTATCATAATAAAAACAAAAAAAATGATACAAAAAAATAATAACAGAAAACAATATATTTTACCAAGATACATTCCTATTTAAGGAATATTATTGCTGAGGTAAAGAAAAAACCCACTTCAGTATGATTCTGACTCTAATTAATTAAATGTCCTTGAATAATTGATAATAATTATTTAATTAATTCAAGTCTCTTTAGTGTTGTTGGTACTATTTCTGTAGCTCTGCCTACCCCACTCTGGGAATGAAGGCGTGACGTTATGTATGTATGTAATATTTAATTAATTCATAATGATTTTACTGAGTAAACAGGAAGATACTATTTTGTTATTTACTAACTATTGCAGGCAACGTCGTACGCGTAGAATTAGTCCTAGCTACTCGTACCGTTTTATTTTTGGGAAAAGGAAGCATATCTGTTATTTTGAGGTATAAGCTATCTCCACCCTAAATTTAATCTAAATCCGTTAAGCCATTTCAGCGTGAACAAGATACAAGTAAACTAACTTTCGCATTTATACTTAATACTAGCGACCCGCCCTCGCTTCGCTCCGGATTAAAGTATTATACATATAAACCTTCCTCTTCAATCACTCTATCTATTAAAAAAACCGCGTCAAAATCCGTTGCGTAGTTTTAACGATTTAAGCATACATAGGGATATAGGGACAGAAAAAGCGACTCATTACCCTTTTCATTGGTAGTTCACATATCGGACAACCGAGATAGAATTTAGGAATGTAACTGCTTAACATGAATAATTATTTATCTACGTTTATAATTAGACTTGTAAAATTAATTTAAAGTACAAATACGCTAAATAAATACTCCACCTTTATACATATAATTACCAATTATTACCTTATGCAATCATTTATTTTGACACTCCAATAAATTTAAAGGATGTTTGCTCTAAATCAGCAGGAAAATTTACTAATTACATTTACATAACTAATTACATAACTTTTAATAATCTAATAGGTATGCAAGGTAATGAGATCATTGTTTACATTTAAATAAATAAAATAAAAATATTTTGGGTTTATACAAAATTTGTGCAGGCGCATGCATTTGCAATGCATTTACGGTTATCAACGGATTTGCAGTCTTGAAATTGCATAAATATGGGCCTGATCACCCACATACCATCAGGTTGGCCACCCCGCTCCCCTGTTTTTTCCATGCCAATAATCATTAAATGTCAAACAGGCAATGTACAATGCATATCCTCTCGGGTTCGGGTAACATCGGTTAGAATCGTATAAGAGCCAAAACTACGAAGTTGCTAAGCTGACAGTAGATGTCAACTAGACTATTGGATGGAGTACATTGAAAATACTATTTAGTTTCTTCGAAAATATCCCAAATAATAAATTACATATTTTTTTAAAGTTGTAGAACAAATGTTGTTACGTTTATAGAGTAGAAGCGATCCCTTAATTTATTGCTCCTAATACAGGCAACACCCGGTAATGTGTGTCTAGGCCGTCCTACCGACATCTCCACTCACTACAACAATGACTAAAATTCTCTTATCAAATACCTATTCAACGTACGTTACTCATTTTGTCTAAGGAAATATAACAAAATATAATCATCAAAATGTACTATCAGCAACAATTTCTGACGAAAATCCGGTTTTGTATGACGTAAAAGTCGCAACATGCCTAAAAGAGTTTTCTCCGTTACTTATATGCTAAGTGATTCACAAAATTCGAGGCAAGTCTTGTACTTTCGCGAATGTCACAATGTTTAAGACTGAACCAACTAACGTCCATGTGCCCTCAATACTATTATTGCGTTTTCTAACAAACTAAATTATTGTGTTGAGATGGTTATAACACACATACATACATAACATCACGCCTTCATTCCCAGAGTGGGGTAGGCAGAGCTACAGAACACCAACAAATCTAAAAAGACTTGTATATAATTCTATATCCACATTTTGCACAATCAGGCCAAGAAGTTTACTAGTGTGTGTGTAGTGTGTGTGTGTGTGTGTGTTTGAGATGGTTATAAAACATAGCTTTATAACAATTAACCTATTTGTAACTTTTAAGAAAAAATGTGGTTATATTTTTTTGTATACTACACGAACCTTCATATGATATGAATAAACAAGAAAAGGAACGAGAGGATGACAATTTAGAGCTTCTTTAGAGTCTGTGGAACTAAGTTTAATAAAGAAAATAAATTGTTCACACTTATGGCTCTAGTGAAAAAAAAAACATCACAAGGTTCAAGTGAAAAACGGTGTACAGTCAAGGTTATAAATATGTATACACTTTAGTACCTTGTCACTTTAATCGCTGTGACAATTTCATATGGCAGTTTAAACATGACGTTAAATAGACAAGGTACTAAAGTGTATACATATTTATAACCTTGACTGTACTAGTAAACACTGTGGTCTCTGTACATGTTATTTATGTAACGCGATTTTATCATATGTTATGTAGATAATCAAAGCAAACATCCTAAAAAGATCCCTAAAAGTAAATATAGATAATTTAGATTCTTTGGTAAGTATGGCAGAATCTTTATTGACCTTAATAAAGAAATCCTGCCTAATTTAAATGCGTTTTTAAATTTAAACGATTCAATTTACAAGGGCCAAGGGTTTACTTTTAAGTAGTTCTCATTACACGCTAGCAGCTATATGTCCTCTATTATTTGCCTTATTACTGTAAGGTATTTAACTATTTGTGATTTCTTTATTAAGGCCAATAAAGTGGGTCTATATTGGTTATTCAGAATTTTTACAAATCAAATCTATTCTATCCTAACCGTAGCTACACGTTGATATAAAAGTAATTTTAAAAAGTTAACGGTTTCAGCGATATAAAAAATATACCTTTCAATCATTATGTCAACAATGACATTATGACCAAAAAAAATATGGGAAACAACGAATGGCAATTGCGTAGGTACACAGGCCACTTGAATGCTAAGTAGACTCTGAGAACTATAAACATTAGCAATCTCAAGATTGCAATCCTAAGGGCCGTATTAATAGACTTACCGTGGCTGAGATACCCATCTCAAGTTAGGAACGTCAAGTTAAAGTCAAGTTTTATTGACGTTTTTAGAGTTCTATAACCAAAAAATAAAACGGGAACCCTATTACTAAGACTCCGCTGTCCGTCCGTCTGTCTGTCTGTCACCAGGCTGTATCTCATGAACCGTGATAGCTAGACAGTTGAAATTTTCACATATAATGTATTTCTCTAGCCACTATAACAAAAAATACAAGAAACAGAATAAAAATTATATTTAAGAGGGGCTCCCATCCAACAAACGTGATATTTTTGCCGATTTTTGCTCGATCTTCATACAGACACCGTGGTTGTAAAAATAATGGTACGGAACCCTTAGTGCGCGAGTCCGATTCGCACTTGGCCGGTTTTTTATAACATCTCATCCAGGACAATTTTACTAACACTAAAGCTGCAAACGTACTGAAGACGCATGTTCATAATGTTGATATACAAACTAAGAACATAAAGAGTAAGCCACAAGACCTCTGACTGAAGAGCCTCACGGCCGACGTCTAGTCTGGTTCTCTATCCGATCACATCATCAATGACGCAATCGTAATCATGTGGTTAAAATCACACATTGCTTTTTAGAACGGAGCTGTCATATCATTGGAAATACACAATACACTTACCGCCGCACTCGGAATCAGCTAAAATTAGTTCCTTAGTGATGATTTTTGTAAAATTAAAAACCGTTACTAAAGACTCAAAACATCGCAAACTAATTTTGTATTTGGTTAAACAGTAGCCGTCTTTATCTCAATAATACCATATAATACATTATGATATTTTAAGAGGTATCCAACGACACCACATCATATCATAATGTAAAAAAACACTTTTTAGCCTTTAACATGTATGTACCCGATTTTTTTTTATTATTATAATTTACAACATTTTCGGTGTTTTAAACGTATAACTACACCAAAGTACAGATTTGTTCGCCGACATACGGACAGACAGACGGACATGGCGAACCTACAAGGATTCCGTAGTGAACCCTAAAATGGAACGAGTTAACTGTCTCTAAAATGTCTCTGAGTGCGGCGGATAGAATTTTGAAACACGTTCGTGCAAGAACAAGAACTTTACCTACATAATTTAATTTGAACTAAAACCTCCTTAAACACGTTAACCCGTGAACTTGTTTGTAAGAGGCACTAATCTGTTTGGATCTGCATATGTCCCAATTCCTTTAAGAAAGGGCCCTCTTGTACTGTATTTAATATGTATATTGTATTGTATAGAGATAATTAATAGAGGAATCATATTTTTAACTAACCGCCAAACAATTTGTTATGTTTTAGTCGGGATAAGACCGGTTAAATGAGTAGCTCACATGCATTCCATCTTATTCCTGTCATAAAAGAAAATAGATTCACAATTCCTACTTCTTTTGCGTACCGAATTCGCGGCAGTTTTCTTTTTTAAACAGAAATAGACTTATTCGTATTGAGGATAATGTCATACCTATGCATAATAATTAATACTTGTTTAAATGTCTCTAAATTTATCAACTCCTACCTCTTTAGGTTCTGGAGGCACACTTGTCCTCACGCCTGTCAAATCCTTCCACCGCAGTACCCCCATGACTGCGTGTCGCACCCACGATCCACGCCTGCTCCTCCCACTGGACAGTTCATCCACCACACCACACAACACCGAGTTCACCGCCAACCCCTTCCCAGTTCCATTCTTATCACTGGTCAACGCCACGTCGTTGCTTATAGGAAAAGACCTTCTTTCCCTCATAAAGACTGCAGCAATCGAAGAGTTTAACTCAAGCCTCAACGCCCCAAAAGCATCGCCACTGATCCCTCGTCATATAAGTTATTAATCATCCTAAGATATCGAACTTCAAAAGCCTGAAGATATATCTACGGAATCGTTTATTTTTATAACAGTTTTCGGGTCACGCAGCTGCGAAATTTCCCATAAGTGGTGCAGAACTTTTCCAATTATTTTTCAGTCCCCAAAAACTCCCGAGCAGCCGTTTGTGACAAACGCAACCAAATGGCTTCTGTTAACAACTATGGCTTTAGAAAAACAGAAGTATTTTAACTTTCACTTGACGCCGATGTAGGTTAGGCAAATTTCTTTCGTTCACGAGGTATTCACGAAAACGTCAACACGGGACTTCACTTAATCCAATGCAGTTCGGAAACTTTCTTTTAACACTTATTAACACAGTCAACACACTTTTTAATATTCAGCAGAGCCGAACAAAAACTGTTATTTAGATAAGTCAGATAAGAAGATCGGCATAATCAAAACACGATCGCAGCGCGAAACCGACCGAGACCCGACGTCTACGTCGGCTTGCGTTCGAAAACCGAATGCATCGCAGCGAAGGCGCGTCGCGTGCCACACGTTTCCAAGCTTAAAACGGCCACCACCGTCCCTTTCTTTACGCATTTCTTAGGCCTAAACAGATAAGGACAACTAGCTGTTCCGACGTTCAAAACAGAAGCAATGGTTACAAGACAGGTGAATGTAACTAGTGGACAAAAAAGTTTTCCAACCGTTTCTAGTGCGATTCCATTGTAAGTGCAAGATTGATACAGTTGAATGGTAGCTAACGGACAAGAAAACAATTATGTTAATAATGAAACGACAAGAATGCTCATAAGATTGACATCAGATTTCTTAATGGCGGACGAGATAAGTTATTCAGTTTTGACACTTTCATTCGGTTTTATTGCTCGTCTTAATTGATTGTAGGCGTAATGTAAAGGATATAGGCATTATTCATTTTATCAAACAAGTTAAAATAAACAACTAATATGACGGTTATGTGAAACTCCATCACATTGTAAACAGCAAGTAATTAATTAGCTTTGGCAAACAAATCTGGTTAGTAAACCATCCGTTTCTGCAAAACGAAATTGTCAATTTTGTACGTCATAACCATTAATAATCAAATTAGTTAGTCAATATGGGTTTGAGGTATTCCATTTTCTTTGACGTCACAATAGTTTAGTGACAAACTTGGTTATTCTTAATTTGAGATTGAGGTAAATTTATGGTTAATAGGTTATTGGCGTAGTATTTTTCAAATCCCGGTCAAAAAAATTAGGGTTTTTAAGTTTGATTGTTTTTTGTTTCTATGTCCGTCAGTTTGTGGTTTTGCATCACCGAAAAGTTCAGACGCATTCTAAAACGTTTTGTTTGTTTGATAGTTTCTTTTGTTACGATGATTCACAGTTGCATGTTTTTGCACCAGCAGTGTGACAAATAGTCCCTTTAATTTTAATTTAGATTTTAGTTTTAATTTTTATAGTAATTTTGATTTTGTTTTGATTTTAATTTTGATTTTATTTTGTACTGAATAGTTATATGGATTGACATCTGAAATAAATGATTTGATTTGATTTGATTCATCCCGAGCATTCATTCTAATCGGTTGATCAGTTCAGAAATTACTTAAGACTAAGGTTCCAGCAAGTCCATGTTAGAGTGGTCCTAGTTAGAATGCTCAGGTATTAAAAATATAGCAGCACGTAACCCCTTAAATAGTATCAACACTCATCACGATGAATATTGCATCCATGGAACTGCTAACCGCGCGTTTCCTTAAGCTATTATTTAACAAAAACCACTGTAAAACGTCATGGAAGGAAACTAAAGATAGGTACTTAATAAACATAATAATTTGCCAATATGACTATTAATGCAGTTGCAGCAAATGAAATGACTCAGTAAGGAGCTTCAGTGACTTGTTTGTAATATAAAGGAACTAGAGAAGTTATTTTCCTATGAAGTAAACAAGGAACACCGCCCTTTGTTTAAATTAGCTATAGTTCTAAGATACATTAGGATTTTCATGAGTCCAAAAATGAGACGAAGGGGTCGCGACCAGGATAATTATATTTTAAAGTGTAAGTATTCAGATTATTTATAGTAATTTAGTGACTAAAAGGGGGGTTGTTTTTCTTTAATACTTGAGCATGCAACTCTGATAATAAGTCACGTAACACTGAAGGCACCTCTTGTGCTATTATTATCCTGTGAGACTATGTGAAATACATTTTTGCAAATATGGTGCACCAAAAGCGGACAACCGGGGCGTGGCACATCGTGGGAACATCCGGCACCACCCGAGTTCAACCAACCGTAGGTGCAGTTCACTGCAGGGTATCTAGATCGCTTCCTCTTCGCATTTGCATATGTGTGTAACCACGTACAACGATGACAAACGTGACACGCACCGTGTGCGTGGGTATCGTTCTAAATGATTTTATGTTAGCTTTACCAACACAGTTAAAGAAGGCAACCTTAAAGTGATTTGGTTATAGTCCAACAGGTGTCCTTGAACGCAGCTGCTTCCGAAGCCCAACGGAACAAAAGCTAAGGATGTCGGAGGATACGTCGAATGCTTTTCGAGGATGCGGTTTTGGTTACGTAGGGTGTCTTAATATCAACAGGAACTCTAGTGTTCCGAGCGTACAAGAAATTACCTTCCTCTTTATCCGTAGCCTATGATTATCAGCAGGGTTCGAAAAATACGATATTTATTATAAATATCCGATTATTTGACATTCGATATATATCCGATATACATGGAATAAATATCAATGCATAATGTTTTTATTTTTAATATCAAAAGATCCAAAATTTTTAGGGAAAAATCATTTCTTGTAAGTACTACCTATTTATTATTAATGTTATTCCGTTGTGATAAGGTTTGAAATTTAATATAAAGCTAACAGAAAACGAACGAAACTAGGCGTTTCGCTGAAACTTGATCTCGGTAACAGAAATTAAAGCGAAACATTTTACTATAGTGTTGCCTGTGTAACTATATTATGATAGAATAACTGATTTTTAAAATAAATATGTACCTACTATTATAATATAAACTTATTTATAAATGGATCAGGATAAGGGCGTACCCTGGTCATCAGGCCCAGTAAAAGAGTACCTATTCATATGGTTATTTCAAAGTTTAAAAAGAAATCGTCGTTGTCTGACTTGAGTTACTTTGCTTTTACTGTGATTCTTACGACTGCTCACGAATGGTATTTTTCCTCCTATCTTAACATTTTCCAAAATTTTAATATTAGTCAGCTAATGATGAATGAGAGTACAACACACTCGCACAATGCTGGCACCAGCCAGCAAGCGACCGTGGTGCAATGCACAGACGTTGCCTCTCTCGACTCTGCTCGCGCTGGTGGTAGATTAATATAACGAGTCAAAGATGACACACCAAAAAGAGTCATTAATAAAATTACGGTTAAAGATCGTGTAGAAGAAAACCCAAAGTGGGTATTTGGCAATATTTCAATAAATACAATAGGAATTTCCCGCGTGGTTGCCGAGTTACAATAGTGCCACTCCATGTCTTCCCGTGGATGTCGTAAAAGAACTAGTACTGTTAGGCGATGGGCTTGCAACCTATCACAAATTCTTGGCGTGATTGTGCAAAATGTGGTTATAGAATTATTATATATTTTTTTATGATTTGTTGGTATTTCTGTAGCTCTGCCTACCCCACTCTGGCAATGAAGGTGTGATGTTATGTATGTACTCATATGTATTAGAAGATCAATATCGAGCTGATCGATAGCAAGCTGCACTTCCTTATATGTCGATAATGTGTGTCCCCGCTTTAGAGAGGGCAGTCGATTGTACGTTAACGAAACGCGCGAACGTGACCATTGTATCCCTACCGTGTTAATTAATTAATTTAACATCAAAGATTCAGTATTTTCAGTCTTAAAGTATGTAATAGGAATTCCAAATTTTTACATCACCCTAACGACGCATAATAATTGCAATTAACCGCAGTACCTCAGAACGCATCCGCAAATTGCATTTTCGTGTCATTTTGGTTAAACGAAACGGGACAAATGGTAAACAGCGGGATGTCGCCCCAAACTGAAGTATAGGGTGTATGTATATCCAATTACAATGGAGGAACATAAAAAAGAACTTTTGTCGGTAAACATGGATCGCTTTCGTGTGGGAGGTCGTGGAGTTTTGCAACGACCCTGTATAATGAGAAGGGTCGGTTTCTATCGGGATCGGGAACATTTTAAATGACTTTATCTCTTGCCACGAGAGGATACCTTGTACTAACCTTAGGTCTTCATTTGCCACCTCTCTCTCACTGGTTATTTATTCGACATAACATTATTTTTTTTACAACGTAGCATGTATTCTACAAAAGTTGCAGAAAAAGTAGCTATCAAATGGTTTAGATTTAGAGTATTTGTATTTGAGAAGTATTTGTTTGTTTAAATTGATTGATTTAAGGACAAAAAATATGCATGTCTAAGGTTCGCCGTAGTAGGGTGAAAAATTCATCTTATGCCCTCGTATTTAAGAATACATTACTTAAGCATTTTTTATAATTAAAACGGATACCTACCACCATCTACCATCTTACCCTCTGCCCTACTGTTAAACAGAAGTGCGACAGCCGATAAAATTACTAGCATAAAGGGACTCCATTTTAGTCCCCAGGGTTGGCAACGTATTTGCAATCCTCAGATTTACCATCGAAAGATTGCAATTTTAAGATGATAATTTATAATTATGGGCTCTCTGTCCCAAATGCTTATTAAGATAAGACTAAAAATAAATCTACTCAAAATGGCCCTTATTATAAATGAATATAGTGTACATCGAATTATGTTTAAAGTCTTACATACATACTATCACGCCTTCATTTCCAGAGTGGGGTAGGCAGAGCTACAGAAATATCAACAACTACAAAAAGACTTGTTGGTTATTCTGTAACCATATTTTCCACAAACAGGCTAAGATGTTTACCAGTGTATTAGTGACAGGTTGCAAGCCCATCGCCTAATAATACTACAAGCCTTTATTCCCTTAGTCGCCTCTTACGACATCCACGGGAAGACATGAAGTGGCACTATTCTAACCTAGCAACCACACAAACAAAATTTAAACTCTTGATGGTACAAATTCAAATTCAAATCATTTATTCAGTAAATTGGCCACATTGCGCTTTAACACGTCGGTAATATGCAGTGAATCGACTAAAACAAACACATAACAGTTACAAAATAGTACAATAAGTAAATAATAAATCTCAAGATGCAATAGTGAATCACTATTATATTGCTACTATTGTGACTGAACAGAACTATAGTGATAAGTAGGACTTTGACTGATAACACGGGTCATTGTCCTCACACAACAACACTGTAGAAATTCAGATAATCAAATGCATATTGATATCAACAAAAGAAATGGTTTACATCTACTTACAAATGCAAAGTGTATTTTTTATAAAAGCTGTCTGACATCTTATCTTCACGTGATAAGCCTTATTAATATATCTTGATTACTACATGAATGTATTATCAAAGTTGTAATTAAGTAATGAAAAAGAAAACTAGAAACTTGGCCATGTATATATATTATAATTACGTATAATAAGGATCAAGTAAAAGTGTAGGCATTAGAGAATTAGATGTTAAATAATAATAAAAATCTTAAATACTTTTTACACTAAGTCCGTCCGTCTGACGCGTACAGGTGTTTTTTTTTTGTTGATTCGATTTCTCTTAGAAGAAAAGTCAAAACATGAATCAGGTGGTGCCGCGACCAGGATAACAATATTCATGAAGGTATTTGGTCCTTTACTCTAAATACACGTTTAATTAAAAAATAAATATTTTCAATAAAATATGTATATATTATTTTCCATGAGAAACCGATTGTACTAAACCGATATGTATGCCTTTATTGTACGCTAAGGCTTCTCCTCAATGAAATGAAACAATAATTAAGGGGTGATTGTCATTGACAATAACATCACAAAATATCATTAGATGTCATCATAAAATCACTGCCCGTATGTGTTTAACAAAATAAATGAGGATCTTATCGAATCCCGGAGGAATAACCTCGTGACCTTTCACCTTACCCTTCTTTCCTTTCTTTACTGAGCAGAACTTGAAATGTTAGGATAATCTTTAAGATCAATTGAAACTGTTAAACCCCTTTAGCCTGCCTCACCCACGATCCATCAAACGGTATATAGACTTCAAATTTTGCAGATCATTATAAACATTTTCATCTAAGAACTACAAATCCAAGTATAGTATCACTTCAAGCATCAAAATTAAGACTATTTTTATAACAATTACGTCACTATTCAATCTAACGTTTAGACGTTTTATTTGTTTGGTGTCGCTGTTGGGTTTAAGTGTGATTATTGTTCACATTTTTCACCTTATTCCAACGGAACTAGGTGCAAAATTGTCAACTCATTTTTGTAGTCAATGTGCGTGCAACTGGGGGGTTATCATGAGCTAGCTTTGCAGTTCATTTTACGGTCAGCGTAAAGGACAGAGCTATGGCGGTTATATAGCTCTGTCCTTTTCTCTGAGCGTAAACAGAACGGCAAAGCTAGCTCATGATAACCCCCCTGGTCACTATGAGAGCTTGGATGAATCTCATTAACGTGTTAAAAACAAATGACAATCTCTACCTTGTCGCCAGTATTATATTTTAAAGAACAATTCGATTGTGATAGTCTTAATAAAGAGAGGTTTTTATAGTTAGACCTGAATATTTCTGTAGGAGTGGCACAACTTATCCGCGACTTGTTTGTCCCTATTTATCTAATATGTAACGATAGAGAAAAACTAAGCGACAACCGATAAAATAAAATTGTGCTAGCATCGTTGCTGGCTGCAGCCTTGCTCTTCGACGGATTAACGGGATAATGTTTCTATTTCGTTCTGTCACTGTACTTTAAGAACCAAAAATAAGGCAAACGTGTGTGAGCATACGGGACATAGCTATATCACCTGCTATAACTCTGCCTATAAACCTGACTCAATTACTAAGCCTGATGTCTGTTTGTCACCGGGTTGTATCTTATAAACCGGAATAGGTAGAACTGAACTGAAACACTTGAAACTTTATATCTGTGTTTATTTTTATTGCCGCTATAGCAATAAATTATATAAATTCAATTTAATTAAATTATTAAAGGGTATACAAGAAATTGGTTTATTTGGCGGTTTTGCTAGCTTTGTTAGCACACGTGAAATTCTAAAAAGTGATTACTTTTGCCGCGATTACACCAAATACAAAAGTAAAAGCGTCCCATACAAGAATGGTTCTGTACCATTCATTTTCAATGAGTTGTCGCAGTTGATCAGGTTTTTCGTAAATACTTGTGATAAATAAATACTTATTTTTAGGGTTCCGTACCCAAAGGGTAAAATCGGGACCCTATTACTAAGATTCCACTGTCTGTCTGTCGGTCTACCTTTTTGTCTGTCTGTCTGTCAATCACTAGGCTGTATCTCATGAACCGTGATAGCTAGACAGACGATGTATTTCTGTTGCCTCTATAACAACAAACACTAAAAACAGAATAATTTAAATATTTAACTGGAGCTCCCATACAACAAACGTGTTTTTTTTGCCGTTTTTTGTTAGATATTAATAACGGCAACAGGTAGACGTTTGAAAAAATCACAGAATATTTAGTTGTATACATATTTACTTCAAAAATAAATAATTAAGAAATAAGGGTGTGCTGCCATACAACAAACGTGATTTTTTTCCGTTTTATGTTATAATATAGAGTTTAACGTAAAGATAATGGTACGGAACCCGTCGCGGGTAAGTCCGACTCGCCCTTGGCCGATTTCTTGGTAACCCTAGTAAATCTGGTGGAATAATAGACTCTCCTCCAGGCTGGGTTGCATTGTATGCACACTCCCAGCAAACGTGACTGATTGGCAGCGGCGCGGGATGCAATGTGCATACTCAAGATCACGTACGGATAGGGCATTCCGATCTATCGATAACTCACTGATAACGTGAAAAATGTGGTCTTTATTAAAAATTCGGCTCAGTAATTTGCGTTTGTATCAAAAATAACGTGGAATATTTATGTCAAATTGTCGGTGATACTGCTTACTGCGTAACGAACAACATAAAAAAAAAACAAATGTACAAATTGCGGACTTTTTTTTATGTTAAAGAGAAGGCACATGAGCACTCAGGCCATCAGATGGTAAGTGGAATCTGAGACCCATAAACATTTGAATTCTCAAGCCTATAATCCTAAGACCTCAAATGCGTTGCCAACCTCAGGGTTGGCAACGCGGGTCTGGTGAAATTACTAGAATGAAGAAGATGGAATGCCTCTATTCTAGTAATTTCACCGGTTGTCTTATCCCCACACCGGAACACAACAATGCGAACACTATCTATGCGAGGACTTAAGGACTTTTTGCACCAACAATAAACTATTTACAATAGGAATAGTAGGAGTGTTTTTTAAGTCTTTTATCCCTTTTAAACAAACAATGCTATTATAACACCTATTAAAGCACCGTTATCGTAATATATATTTTACAAGGTCACAGTTGAACTAGCACATCACTAGCGGGTGATTACGCAAGCGGTGCATCACTTATGCAACTGCGGGCCTCATTTGGTGGTTGTTAATGCGCCAGAGCAGTTCGGTTCCAGGCGGTATTTATGTGTCTAGTACATTTGGTACAGGTAATGGGCCTTCTTAATTTAGTGGATTACACATAACCATTTTAATACAGGGTTGAGTTATTTTAGTATCACATTAACGTTTAAGGGTGAATTGCAAAAATATTGTCCTTAGTTAAGGCCCTAATTGATGACAATGTTGGTATAGACGAAGATTACCCATACGATAGTATGACAAATTTTCGTTACACAAAGGAAAATTATTTTGTTTCGATTAAACTTTGACATCAATTAGGTCCTTAACTATGTACAATATTTTTGCATTTGAAATTGTTTCATTTTACAGTTTACAATTATCACATTAAAGAATAAGAGTCTTCGTTTTTTTTGTTTCTATAACGTCCTGTTTTCAAGTGGGCATTTCATAATTTTACTTTACACAAATTTCCCGCGACTACGTCCGCGTAGACGTCGTTAATCGCTATTCCTATTGGGAACCGTCCAATTTTCCGGGATAAAAAGTAACCCCTTCCCCGGGACTACACTATGTCCGTACCAAATTTCATCTAAATCGGTTCTGTGTTTGTCCTTCTTTCACGGCTATGAAAGAAGGACAAACAAACAAACTTTAGCATTAATACGAGTAATATTAGTAAGGGCATGCTTCAATGGTTCGGTCATTTGGAAAGGATGGATGAAAAACGATTGACGAAAGAAATATACAGTGCGAAAGTGAGTGGAAGGGTCGAAAGGGGGCGCCCTAGACGTACTTTTTTTAATCAAATCGAGGAAATACTGGAAAAGGGCCGAATCTTAAGTACCCGAAACCGACGTGCATGCATGACTCGATGTATGAATGTGGAAGAAGCGAAAGAGCTTTGTCAGGATCGTAGCAGGTGAAAAGAAGTGGTCTCTGCCTACCCCTCTGGGAAACAAGCGTGATTTAATGTATGTATGTATATTAGTATGGATGGACTCGGTCAGTTCAGAAAAAGTATGTCTCACACGTATTACTACTCAAACGAATATTATTATATTTTAATAGCGACCCGCCAGCGGCTTCGCCCGCTGCATTTTTTTTTCTTGACAATTTTATTTTTTATTTTTGTAAAAAATATTTTTTTTTAATAAAAAGTGTCCTATGTTACTTCTATTACCTCCCAGAATATGTGTAAAAAGTTTCATGAAGATTCGTCAAGTAGTTTTTGCGTGAAAGCGTAACAAACATCCACGCTTTCACATTTATAATATTAGTAAGGAAATAAGGATTGTACTAAAACAAAATCCGTACTATGTATAAAGGCATTTATAAAAAGCTAAAACATATCTAATGAAGTGTAATTCATTTTGTATTCGGCACACGCCGCCCACGAACTACCTAATTACCTAGTTGGCATGGAGTTTTTTAAAATCTGATAAGAGTAAATTGTTGCCAGGAATTAATCCACAAAAGCACGAATAGTAATACTTGTTTTAGTGAGGAACTATTGCTAATTATAAACGCCGGACCATGCTGAGTGTAGGGTTCCGAAGCTGTTAAGTACTACAAACATGAAATCAACAAGTAATAACTAATTTTCTATTTAAAGTCAATTGGTGCAGTGTTAGATGATTTTAGTAGGTATAAACATTTTAATCGCCTGTATCTCAAGAACCAATGATGTCTACTTAGTCGTGATAGTTTTTCTTTAAAATTCGTTATATGTGCTTTCATTTAAGTTTTTTTTCCGACTTTTAGTATTCGTAGTTTTGGCTGTAGGGGGGGGACACTTGAGTCTAACAAAAATTTGCGCTTTAAAGCTTAATATTTCATAAACGGATTAGTTAATCGAAAAACTGTTTTCACAAACCCGTAACATTTTATAAAAACCTATCCAACAATACCCCACACTATAGGGTAGACAAGAAAAAAAAAAGATCCCTACGTTACGTGCAGGGGCAGGGGAGGTACCCTAAAACACTTTATTGTACCACTTTGTTAACATGACTAATATGCATATTCATGCCAAATTACAGCTTTCTTGTACTAAGAGTCTGCGCTAGGCTGCGGACGGGCGGACGGACATGGCGAAACTATAAGGGTTCCTATAGTTTGACTACGGAACCCTAAAGAGTTTGAATTTTGATTTTGATTTAAAAAAGCAGTCAGACTTAAAGTCGGATGCAAATTTCAAAATAATTTCAAACCTCACTAGTAAATATCCGTAAAATAATAGGTATGTATATAAATGAACCTAATTTGATAATGACTCAAAAATCATTATATAAAAAAAAAATGTTTTTGCTGTTGCTGGGTTAATAAACTAAGCATATCACTCTTGTTCGAGTATTTAGACTAAAAGAACAGTCAAAAATTCGTTAGTTTATACAGCGAGATCATTACTCCTGTTAAAGACTCCAAAACAGCCAATCGATGTTATACAATTACATTACAGTTCAATCATGTCACATGGACTGTATGTTATAGAAAATAAAACCCAAATTCGATTACGTGTGGTGTTCACGCATCAGTAAACCTGGCTTATATTGACCTAACCTCTATATTCGATGGCCGTATCTTTATATGACCACAAAGATTGGATCGAACAGCCTTGATAGTTGTGACCGTCAAAAACTTGTGCGTTTATTTCAGAGATTCTTTTAAAAACATAAAATAATTGAAACACTTTTAATAAACAATAAAAAGACCTTCAGCAAGATGTTACTAAGTGTAATTTAATTTGTTAAAACAACGCAGACATTTTTTGTGAAATCATTTGGATGCTTTCGTAAATGTACGCAAAATATAAATTAAATGGTTCAGTCATTTATAAAACGTAAATTACTTTTTACAAGGCTTTGGGTATTAAAAAACCAAATGGCATTTTCAGAAAGCTTATGTAATCAGTCTGTGGTCGGTGAAACGGGAGTTTAATTTACTTACAGAACCTTTATTCCTATATAGTACTAAATAAATTATGAAATAAATAAAAAATACAAGGAAAAGCGTTTTAACATTGGTATGAATCATGTTTACATGTAAAAATTACCTTAAGGTAATAATTATTTCAATTTCTATAAAACGGTAAAACCTTCTCGTATCGCAAAATAACATTAAAACACTATTTTGAAGTTGTTCAAAGACTAAAGGCAGACTCAGGGTCAGATAATGACGATTTAGTTGTTTCTTAGCAACGATTTTTCATTTTTCATAATCAAATTAGAAATAAAAACATGGGTATATAAAATGATGGTACAAGGTAAAAGGAGTTCCAAAATATTCTGCCATTAGATGGCGTGTAAATGTCAGACTAATGGCCGACTATAAATGGCGCCGAATAATCGGCGTTCCCGACTAGTAGGTCCATCTCTAATAAACCCCATATCGTAGAAGGCTGAAGCCACTCTAAAAGTTTGTTGAAATACGCTAGTAAAACCTTTTCATAGAACGATTTTGGTCTTTAGTAGGTTTTCCATGGGATAAATTTATCGTTAACTTTTCATTCTTTTTGCTGTTGTGAGATTTCTGTTTTCTTGATACTTGTTAGTGAGAGAATGTTCGTATCATTAGACATAATCATGTTTGCAATCCGATTTCTGATTTAATGTCTAAAACGAAGCAGCACTATTACATTGATGCTTTTATCTTTATACGAACAAATATAGTATCCCGAAAGTGTCCCCGGCATGGGTTGGTTGAACTTTAAAATTAAATCTGTTTGTTATTAAGCCTACTTTTTATATTTTTGGTTCGTATTCTCGAGGATTCATGTCCCCGTGTGTTCTGATTGGTTGATTTCATTATATTATTATGTGGCGCTATAAAATGATTGATTAATTTTCATTAGTTCTCAAGCTTAGGCAACAACGTCGTCGACCAATCAGCAAACAGCCCGACGAAAACAGTCCAAAAAGGTGATGTTTTGTGACCCGAAACCAGACCATCTTTGGCAATATTTCCGACCAATGTTCAGAATAAGCTTTTATTGCATCTCTTGGGTAATAATGATACTATTATTTGATACTTAATGCATAAAGAGTCGTGAAATCATCTTTACTTTTACTTTCAATACTAAAAATGAGGGTCAATACGCGTTGCTCAATACTATAAGGACTTTTAAGATAACGACTTCGATTATATTTATAATAATAACACAGTAAAAATCGTTATTGGACAATTTTTATAATTGTATTGGGAGCAATTGCAAGAACTATAATACTAATAATGAACAGTTTATTCCATTTCGAGGCATCGTTAATATTAGTTTTTTTTTTACAAATTAAGGACCATACATTTAATTTAACAAGGTTGTATTGCATATCGAAATTTCTCGAAATATCGACAGTGTAATTAAATTAAGACATACCATAATCTGGGTTCGCTATAATTATAATAGTATTGGCTTCTCCTCACTCCGTCGTCTCATCTCATGAGCACTATATTTTTTTGATAGTACCTTCTTATGGGTTTCTCTAAACCTTCTCTTTTATCGGCTCGAAGTAGTTTCTTCTTGGTCTTCTTGGTCTTCCTCTGCCTCTCTTTCCCTCTATCTTTCCTTCTATGATATTTTTAAGGAAAAGGTCGTATCATAGGTTGGGTCGTACCAGAAAGTCAAGCAGTTGACGGAGGACCGGAGCGGTTGGCGATTACTCCACAATCCGTCTAAATACATTTATTAGTAACAACATTTCACAACCGGTGAAATTACTAGCATAGAGGCATTCCATCTTAGTCCTCAGGGTTGGCAACGCATTGCATTGCAGAGTTGTTGGTATTTCTTTTAGCTCTGCCTACCCCACTCTGGGAATGAAGGCGTGATGTTATGTAAGTCATTTTTATGTAAGTATTTTACTGCTGTAAGTATCATTGCTGAAGCTATAAATACGCTGATGCTAGGTAGATTACGCTGCGCTGCCGTATTATCAAAGAAGGCGGCTAACTGCATTGTAATTGAAATTTAATGTTTTTTTTTATGTTAAGGAGAAGGCACACAAGCACTCAAACCACCTGATGGTAAGTGGAATCTGAGACCCATAGACATTTGAATTCTCAAGACTATAATCCTAAGACCTCAAATGCGTTGCCAACCCTGAGGACTAAGAGGAATGCCTCTATGCTAGTAATTTCACCGGTTGTCTTATCCCCACACCGGAACACAACAATGCGAACACTGTTGATTGGCGGGTGGTTAATGGATAAGATGGTGGTAGCGATCCGGACGGACCCCGCACAGGGTCCTACCACCACTGAATTTACAAGTTGGCTATTAACTGTGCCTGCTGCCTAGTTTCAGACTAGTCCAAAGAGTGAGATGGTTTTAAAAAAAAAATAGACGTCGAAATTTCAAGACGACATAAAGAAACAATTTAGGGCAGGTACGCGCCACCATCCGTGGCCGCTGCACGCTTGGCTTGCCACCCTAACATCCGCTCTCCACTTGTCTCGGGTTGTGAGCTAAGTGTTAACGAACTCTGTGGTTGCTGACCCTTGAAATTGTTATCTAGGTTTGTTTTGGGAAGACGTTGCATAGTAATTCCACGGGTTAGACACTAAATATATTCTTTCGGAGGTGATTACTATTAAACGGCCAAACCTATTTAGATTGAGCTTGACTAAGAAGTAAAATGATTAGATTAGAATTAAAAAAAAGGCTAAGTGCGAGTCGGACTTGCTCACGAAGGGTTCCATACCGATATCTATGTACACAACATTATAACCTTTTTTTTAGTTCCGGAGTCAGTCTGTAACCATGTTATCTGTCTGTAACCAAATATTGGAAAAACGGCAAAAAAATCACGTTTGTGAATGGGTGAGTCTGACTCGTACTTGACCGGTTCTCTTCAACTATTACTGTGTTACCTATTGATGAGCAAACGAAACAGTTTGTTAATAAATGAAAGTAACACCACCAGCATCTAATACTATCCGTTACAGTTTACTAACTGACCGATAGCAAAAACCGTAAAATCAATTATCAACAGGTTAATCACTTTCAAGCGACATACTTTATAAACCCTGAAACGCTGCAAAAGGTCTTCGATCAATCAACACTTACCTGTGAAAAGTACGGCGGCAGTACTGCCCTCTGATCGTCGAGGCGCGAACATTGCACACGCTCCAGTAGCTCAAACAGTTCATGTTGAGCGCGAGCGCCCCCAGTGGTCGAGCTCCAAGGCGCCGCCACGTGCTGCCGCCTGTCGGCAAACAGAGGAACTAGTTAGTTAAGTGTTTGACGCTCAGCGCTAGATGTTGCTGAAATCAACTGGGGTATTTTAGTTCAAAGCTTAGTCGCTAGATGGCGGTGTAATTGCTTTAGTAGTAATGCGATGCAAAAAGTTATAGTAGATAAGAAAGCCATTTTTCACATTTTGGGAAGAGATTATAATCAGATTAAAGTGTCAAATATTGCGTAAATTATTTATTTATTTATTTTGCTTTATTTGATGGTGTAAGTGAGCTCTATTCTGATGTAAGTATCCATTCTATCTATATTAGATTCTTCTCACTCACTTCAGTTATAATGACATAACAATAACAAAACTATATGAATGTCATTCGCTTCAAATGCGTAAATTATTCAACTTGTTCATCATCACTTAAGGCTTAAAGATCAACTCCGATTATTAAAATGAAATAAATATGTTCTTCAATACCATAGAATATACCAAATTCAAAAGCGCCCACGTACAATTCGATAACCAAAGCAAATTTGTCTTTATCTCGATTAAGTTAAGGTTGCAGTTACAGCGAAGCGCTTTAAAAGATACACCAAAACCAAAAGCGAGCACGTACAACTCGATAACCAAAGCCAATTTGGCTTTATCTCGATTGAGTTAAGGTTGCAGTTACAACTTAGCGCTTTAAAAGATACCCGTTCAGCTTAAGAAGAATTACATGCATACCTTACTCAAACAAACGTGTCCCATCAATCAATATTCCCTTTATGCTTTTTGTTTTTAAGCAAGACCGCCTCAAAGACCATTGCTGCAGAATCTAACAGAAACTAAACAATATGGCTCGTTAAGGTCAAAGACCAAGCTTTCTTGTGCAGACTTGACAATTTACTTTTCTGCCCTGCTAACATAAAATGCAGTATCTGAGACAAAACTTCTGTAGCAAATTTAACCTTATTACCAACGGTTTAGGGTTGAATCTGCTTTGGCTATTAAATCTGAGATACTGCTTTTTTGCTTAGGAGGGCAGTTTTATGTTATACAGACAAAACTTATTCATAGTTTATTCCCTTACAACATTAAAATAAATGGTACCTATGTATTAAAATGGAGTTATTTATTAATATATAGTTGCATATGAATGCAGGTATTTTTAGGGTTCCGTACCCAAAGGGTAAAAACGGGACGGTTCGGGAAGAAATACATACTTAAATACATAGAAAACATTCAAGACTCAGGAACAAATACTCGTGCTATCACACAAATATCTGCCCTTACCAGGATTTGAACCCAGCACCACTAGCTTCGAAGGCAGGGTCACTACCAACTAGGCCAACGTGTCGTCATAAATAAAAAAATACAATCACTCGTACATACATAAATAAATATAATGAAAATATTCAGATTATTTTTTCATGTTAAGGAGAAGGCACACGAGCACTCAGGCCACCTGATGGTAAGTGGAATCTGAGACCCATAGACATTTGAATTCTCAAGACTATAATCCTAAGACCTCAAATGCGTTGCCAACCCTAAGGACTAAGATGGAATGCCTCTATGCTAGTAATTTCACCGGTTGTCTTATCCCCACACCGGAACACAACAATGCGAACACTGTTGCTTGGCGGGTGGTTAATGGATAAGATGGTGGTAGCGATCCGGACGGACCCTGCACAGGGTCCTACCACCACTATTACATTTATAACACGCATAATGACACATTTAACATAGAAAGTAATTAAAATTTTAGTTATATATATCAATTCTCGCAGAATAGGGTGATGGGTGTAATAACGCCCCTAATGATTATAATAATCGAAAAACAACAAACAGCGCCATCTGCTATCACGTTACAAAAGCATCCTTTCAACGTAACTAAATTAACCTTATCCGTAAAACAAACACTGCTTGATTGAGCCGAAAACCGGTTATTTGAACAATTTAGAGCTCCCCTTGATTTAATTTGGAAAGCTATTAAACGTGGTCAAAGCGTTTAGAGAGGGACGGAAGAATGGTCAGTTAATTGAGTCGTAAGTCACTCGGTCGGCCATTATTTAGATGTAGTGCCGCGACTCGCCGCTAGATGGGGTCATTCGCGCTTTTGCTTTTTAGTGCGCGTGGACCGGTTTTCAAAACGTTTTGTTTATTACTATTGTAGAGGTTTTATTCAATATTTGCATCTCGTGCTGTTAAATTGCTGTAATTAGAGCATTGTTCGGTGCTACGTGTGCCGTCTGTTGATTTTCGTTTGTCCAGTAGAATATAATTTATAGTGTGTATTCGTATTGTAAGATTTGAAACAAAAGCCGTTTGTGTCGGTATACTTTTAAAGTGGGAGGACTTTTGCAGCTTTTTAAAGCATTGATAAAGGAAAGAAAAGAATACTTTTAATTATGCCATATTAGATTTATGAAAACACTTTTGTGCGAACGTTGGATATTTTAAATTATACCTACATAAAGAAAGCAAATGAACACTCAGACCAACAGATGCGATGGTACTGGGCTTTGAGATCCATAGACATTTGTAATGTCAAGAAAGCAAACCCGAGATCGCAAATGCTTTGCTAAGGAATAAGATGGAATACGTGTGTAGTGTCACTGGGATCCCCTTTCATCACCGACACTCACTATTTTATCGGAAGTCGTTTCACCGAATTTAATTTCATCGACAGCAATTTCTACTGAAAACTTATAGTTTTTAGGTTATCTAAAGCGTGGGTTACGTAGGTTGGGTTATCTGCTGACCCACTCCGCAGACGACGGGGGCAAGGGCAAGGTGGCACCGTAACAGTGTGCTGGCCGAAGGAGTTCAGGGACCCCTTTGTCCATGTGGCGCACCAGAGGTCTGAGGGTTCCTTAGAAAACCAAGGCACCCTCATGAGTTGCAGGCGTCGAGGTGCCACAGCTGAATGCGCTTGTTCGTGGTCGCGTGTGGCACCTCCTTGAAGGACGCAGTCGGTTTCCCGCTGGGGTTTTAGTGGGTATTCCGGCCGTTTTCGGTTGGTGAGTCCCACATGAGTCACATGACCATACCGGATCCACCTAGATCTGGGTGGTATGCGTAAAGGCATTTCCCCAACGATAACAAAAAAAGGTTTGGAACTCACCACCAACAAATTATAAACATGCCTCTCGATGAAATAGGTACAAATTCAGCGAAGCAAAGCTTTCTATGAAATGAGTGACGGCGATTCAAGGGTTAACGCTTCTAACTAGTTGTCTTATCCTCACACTAGGGGCACGTTTTACTCTCTTTCTAGGGAAAGGAGTTAGAAAGAGACTTCTGCTTGTAATTAGTAATTTGTTGATTCATGTCTAGGAACATGCACAGCTTGGCGGTAAGTTAAAGGTACCATGGCGCCAGCGCAATCTGGACAGATCGCTCACAACGCATCTTTAGAATTATAGTGACCTAATCCAAATATTTTGACTTTCGATTTAGGTCTCTATAGTACTAAATTTATGACTCGAAATCGAAAGCTGAAAATGTTTGAATTAGGTCACTATAATTCTAAAAGTGCGACAAGGTCCTACTAAAAGGGACTGGCGTGATATCCACATTCAGAGCCCATGATAAACATTTGTATACATTTTTAACACACCATTTGCGTCATGGGCAAGCTTATTTCACGTTAATATTCAAAGCCCAAGTTCAAAACTATAAAGACAATACGTGGGCGGAACTCAGATGTGTTAGCTCCATGATTCAGCTGCAGCGTGGCAACAGATGTCGGTTTGCGAAACTGCACTTGTATTGCAGTTGTATGCAACTGTGAATATTTTACACAGCCTCGCTACCCGCCTGGCTGTTATCTGCGTTGGGACGTGGAATAAAGGATTACGACACAAATAGAACAAGGAGAATGTATCTAAATATAACATAAGAAGCTGACTGACTAACTGACTGACTTATCAACGCACAGCACTAACCGCTGGGTCTAGAGATTCCAAATTTGGCACGTAGGTTCCTGATGAGGTCTAGGGATGCACTAAGAAAGCATGTTTGGAAATTGGTCCGGCTTGAAGGCTTGTAGTTCCTACTATTAGGCGATGGGCTTGCAACCTGTCACTAATACACTGGTAAACATCTTGCGCAAAAATGTGGTTACAGAATTATCAACAAGTCTTTTTAGAGTTGTTGGTATTCTGTAGCTCAGCCTACCGCACTCAGGGAATGAAGGCGTGATATTGTTTGTGTTGGGGGTGTGTGTGTGAGCCATTAAAATAGGGGGATTACTAATTCTACGCGTACGAAGTCGCGGGCGTGCTCTAGTATCAATCACTACATAGTATAAAACAAAGTAGCTTTTTCTGTCCCTATATCCCTATGTATGCTTAAATCTTTAAAACTTCGCAACGGATTTTGATGCGGTTATTTAGGGTTCCGTAGCCAAATGGCAAAAAACGGAACCCTTATGGATTCGTCATGTCTGTCTGTCTGTCCGTCCGTATGTCACAGTCACTTTTTTCCGAAACTATAAGAACTACACTGTTGAAACTTGGTAAGTAGATGTATTCTGTAAACCGCATGAAGATTTTCACACATAAATAGAAAAAAAAACATAAATTTTGGGGGTTCCCCATACTTAGAACTGAAACTCTATTTTTTTTTTATCAAACCCATACGTGTGGGGTATCTATAGATAGGTCTTCAAAAATGATATTGAGGTTACTAACATCATTTTTTTCTAAACTGAACAGTTTGCGCGAGAGACACTTCCAAAGTGTTGAAATGTGTGTCCTCCCCCCTGTAACTTCTAAAATAAGAGAATGATCGAACTAAAAAAAATATATGTTGTACATTACCATGCAAACTTCCACCGAAAATTGGTTTGAACAAGATCTAGTAAGTAGTTTTTTTTTTAATACGTCATAAAAACATTGATCAAAGCTACAACGAACTTTTATATTATGTTACTTGCTGCTACGAAACCCTTCATGGGCGAGTCCGACTCGCACTTGGCCGCTTTTTAATAGATAGAGTGATTGAAGAGGAAGGTTTGTATGTATAATACTTTAATCCGGAGCGAAGCGAGGGCGGGTCGCTAGTAATACATATAAAGCGCTTCTGTAAAATAGTCGGACAAGGGATAAAATTAGTGTAATTCGCTTCCATAACTAAATGAATTTTAGCGACAATCTCGCACAAATCGACTTAGTCCTAAAGTAAGCTCTAGTATTACTTTATGGGAACGATTAAATATAATTTTAAAGAAATCAAACCTCGCTTTGCTCCGTTTACTTTTAAAAAGCATTACAACTACATGGAAGAGATGCTTTACTAAAGATTTTTTACCTACACAGTGTGTATTAGATAAGTCTACGACGCGTTTAACCCAGTTGATAGTGACCCTGCCGACGAAGCCGAAGCTAACGGTCCCGGGTTCGATTCCCGGTACAAGCAAGTAGTAGTGTCATTTCGAATACCTATTCAAATGTCAATATTACATTAAAATAAAATGCTGTTGTATGTATTATAAGGTCTAAAGTTAGTTATTATTTATTAAAGTAGAATACGAGATACATCGAAACAATTAATTTTGCAGACTACCAGAGCATTTAGCATTTTAACGCACTGTAATCTACTACAATTAGTCTCGCCGTGTAACATTACAAGTGCTCAACGTTTTTTAATGGGTTTCCATTACGGAGTATTTTATCACACCACCTGCTAACGCAACCATTTTATCTCGACCTACACTATCGTAACAACATTTGTAAACCACAGATCAATGATCCTGGGGAATCCACAGTTAAGACCAGCATATCTTGATCTTTGGTTTGTCACAATGCTGATGGGTTCAGAGGTGGTTTCATAATGGTTTGTTGGACGTCGTTACACAGCACATGCTTGAGGCATCTCGTTATGTTATCGTTAAGCGTAGGCAGTTGGGCTAGGTCATGGACCTAATGATTTTAACCTCGACCGCTTAAGAAAAGTATTAATTCCAAGTTTAAACTGGCAGTATAGGACAGTTGTAATTGACAACCGGAATTTATTGAAAAGGATACTTTATTTTTATGTTAAAGCACACGAGCACTCAGGCCACCTGATGGTAAGTGGAATCTGAGACCCATAGACATTTGAATTCTCAAGACTATAATCCTAAGACCTCAAATACGTTGCCAACCCTGAGGACTAAGATGGAATGCCTCTATGCTAGTAATTTCACCGGTTGTCTTATCCCACACCGGAACAGAACAATGCGAACACTGTTGTTTGGCGGGTGGTTAATGGATAAGATGGTGGTAGTGATCCGGACGGACCCTGCACAGGGTCCTACCACCACTAAGTTCTGAGTTTTTATTATTATTTACTGATAAAAACCCCGTGTGGTTGCCGCGTTAAAATAGTTCTTCTCATGGATGTCGTAAGAGGCGACTAAGAGGATAAGGGCTTGTAGTACTGTTAGGCGATGGGCTTGCAACCCGTCACTAAGTACACTAGTAGACCTCTTGGCCTGATTGTGCAAAATGTGGTTAAAGAATTATAAACAAGTCTTTTTCGAGTTGCAAGTATTTCTGTAGCTCTGCCTACCAATTGTGTATATTATGAGTTTTTTTTTTGCGTATTTATAGTATTTGCTACGCCCTTTTTGGACGTAATTTTGTTTATAACCGCATTTAAATTTAATTTTAGCACTAGCTGTAACAATTTGAAATTTGTTTATTTATTTTCTCCGTAAACATTTTTTTATAAAATATAATGTTTTCAGAATACTTTTTAAACAAAATATGTTGTCCATTTGAGGATAATATTAAAGATAAAAATTGTTTATTCAGTAAGTAGGCCACACAGGCACTTTTACACGACAAAATTCTACCAGAGCTTCTCAAGAGGAGGCCACTGCTGAGAAGAAACGCCGCAAGAAACTCAGCATCAGACATTTATTGAATGGCCATGGGTTTTATTTGAATATGTAACTTCGTCAGATCAAAGTAGGAACGCGAGCACGATACAGCACTAAATAATACTAGAAAATATTGGCACTACTAAAAAAGTATTACAACTTTCAAAAAAAAAAACCCCGACTATATAATAATATAGTCAGTAAAAAACCTCACAAAATTAAAATATAATAAGTATTGGCCCTATAAGTTTCATTTTAAGTAGGTATTAGTATTTTGATTCAAACGTCGTCGCGTAGGAGTAAGGGCTGATTGTTTGATAAATAGTTAGTTAACTGAACACTGACACGGCGGGAGACCGCTAAGTAAATGAATATCCAGGGACACTGCTGTCTACAAGCAGCTGTTTTAACTGCTCCGTATAAATTTAATTATTTAAACAATATTTAGTGTTTATTTACGAAAATTTATTTATTGTTATATAGTAGACATACAGTGATAAATATAAATCAGAAAATGGCACCTACAAAGACCAATACCAAGAGAAGCACTATTGTTTGCGACGACAGGTTAGTGGACGTTATTTTAAATCTGGAGGAGAAAATTGTGGAAATTAAACAAAAACTAGATTGTACACATCATATAATTGAATACCAGCAACAAGAACTATTACGACAGAAGAAACAAAATGACGAGATAATACTTCTACTCACAAAATCAATCCAGTCAAAAGGTTTGACATCAGAATTTCCACACAAAGTTACACTAAATAATGTTTCTCTTAACGACTCGGGCCCGGAAGGAATAACCTACGTCCACGACACACATATTGAAGAGTCCACTGGCCCACCTCTGAATATAGTCACTCCACCGCACCCTATAGTGGCATTACCAGCGGGCAAGCAACGACTTCGGTCCTGCTCGCGCCGTAAGCTGCAGTCCGGGGCTGTGGCAATGCAGCCATCGTCATCGCCAAACAACGCGCCAGCCAACCGGGAAGTGGCCTCCAAGCTGTCTGCTCCCACTGCGCCGGGCGCGCCTGCTGCGCGGGCCCCTGCACCCCCTGTGCCGGCCGCGCCCGCCGCACCAGCTGCCGCACTGCCCGCAGCATCCGTTACGCTGCCTGAGTCACGTCCACGAGTGAAGTCACCAGTACCAGCTAAATTGGTCCAACGGGCCCAGCCGCCAACGCCGGCACCGACGGTCCTGGCTTCACCGGAGCGCCAGAACGGGTTACGAGCGGCTGCACTACGGTCTGTCAGTCTGCACGTATTCAACTTGAGTGCAGAAACCACCGCGGATGACGTAGTTGGTCACATCCAGTCCCGTATTGGTATCCAGGTCGACAAGTGTGAACAGCTGAAGGTCACGAGGGGTGACTACTCATCCTTCAAGGTAGATGTAACGGCGAATCAAGTAGGTGAAATCCGAAATCGCAAACATTGGCCCGATGGAGTGTCCATCAGAATGTTTAATATCGTGGAGCCAAAAAACTTCAAAGTGAACAGCGGAAATTGCCCACCACGTTAGCGAAAACACATTTTAAGATAATTCACCAAAACGTTCGTTCGATCTGCGGTAAGACTGGACTATTAGACTTAGTTTTACACACTGAGAACCCTGACGTATTGGCATGTAGTGAAATATGGTGTAAAAACAACGAAATTGAAAGAGTTAGGTTATGTCGGTACCAACTAGCAAATAGCTACTGCCGAATGAATATTGCACATGGCGGCGTGGCGCTGTACACACGGGCTGATGTTTTATATCGCCAGCGAAATGATCTACAAAGCCTAGCCGTTGAGTTTCACTTTGAGTTTACTGCCATTGAAATTTGTAATTTAAATTTTATTGTAATTGCATTATATCGAACTGGAAATGGTGACTTTGACATTTATATAAACAATTTAGAATTATTATTAGATAAACTGACAAATGAAAATAAAAAGTTCATTCTAGTTGGTGACCATAATGTTGACTTTATGTCCGATAACATTCTGAGGCGGCGGGTTGTCGAACTACTGCAAAGCTATATGTGTAGAAACTGTGTTGAGTTTCCAACTCGTGTGTCCGCGCACAGTGCGACCTGCATTGACTGCGGGCTGGTGCCGTGCGGGTGGGGCGTCGCTGCCGAGCCGCTCGACACTCCGATAAGTGACCACAATGCACAGGTGTTTACTTTGCCTACCGCGGAAGTCCGTCAAAGAAAACCAAACTCTCATATCCAAAAAAGACTGTTTACCGACCAATCATTATTTGCATTTTATATTGACATTGAGAATTATAATTGGAGTTTTGTATTTGATGACGTAATTTCTATTGATGGTAAATTTGACAAATTATTTAATGTATTACGGTATTTTATTGATATCCATTTTCCAATCAAAAATATATTATTAAAGAAAAACAAACAAGTACCGTGGCTAACGAAATCTCTGTCTAAATTAATCTTGGACTACAATGATCTGACGGAAATAAAACGCCAATATCCGGAACTCGAAAATCTCGCAGAATGTATTACTTCTAAAGCCGATCGCATTAAGGCCGAATCATTGACTGCCCGCCGAGAATACTTTGAAAATCGCATAGTAAATAGTAAAAATCCGACTAAAGAAATGTGGCGCGTAGTGAACGAGGAAGCGTCTACAAAAACTTCTCTGCGTGTCATATCTCTTAAGGACGAAAGTGGTAGCGATGTTCCACCATGCAATGTACCAGAACGCTTAAATCAACACTTTCTCACAATAGCTGCAAAGTGCAAAATAAATGGTATAAATAAGTCAGACTCTGTACAATACTTAAACCAGCATTTACACACTACAGATATACCAGACCTTGACCTACCTACTGTTACAGTCACAGACCTCAACCGCACGTTGAAGTCTATGATGAAAACTCGGGGGACTCTAGATATATACGATATATCGCTGGACATACTCGAGTGCGTGTGGCCAGTCGTTGCGGGGTTACTAGTGGAACTCATTAACACCATGTTTGCTTGCGGTGTGTACCCCAACGTACTGAAAAGCACACGAGTGTGTCCAGTCTACAAGGGAAAGGGTGATAAAAGTTCTGTAGATAATTATAGGCCTATCACTATTGTACCCAATATATCGAAAATTGTAGAATCTATCTTATCGAACTGCTTAATGAATCATCTAGAGACAAATAACTTACTGACCGACAAACAATTTGCATATAGAAAAAATAGGTCCACCACAACAGCTGCATATAAAATATACGATTGCATAACAACAGCGTTAGACACAAAAAACAAAGCGGCAGGGGTATTCTGCGATTTATCGAAAGCGTTCGATGTGATTAGTCATGAACTATTGTTAGAAAAGATAGGACATTACGGAATCAAAAATAATGTTCATAGACTGCTCACATCGTTCCTTGACAATAGATTGCAGACGGTTGAGGTCAAAATTGAGGGTAAGAGCATTAAATCCAGGGCAGGAAGGCTAGCATTAGGAATTCCGCAAGGATCAGCCCTCGGAAATACCCTGTTTTTAATGTTTGTGAACGACCTCCCTACCTCTGTCACCAACGGCATGATGGTCCTATTTGCTGATGACACTACCGTTATTGTTGATGCTCCCACGTATTCTCAGCTTGAGCAAAACATATCACGGACTTGCACCCAGCTTCACGAGTGGTTCTCAGCGAACGGCCTCATCCTCAACGTCACAAAGTCCAATGTGACTCTGTTTACAGCTGGAAATGTCACACCCCCCCTGATACAGAGTCCGATACCGTGCTCCAACTCGTGCAAGTTTCTCGGATTTACCATTGACGATAAATTAAATTGGAAAGAGCATGTTGACAACTTGTGTGGAAGGTTGAGCAGTGCTGTATTTGCCCTGCGTAAACTGAAGCCGGTTGTCTCCAGTGACGCATTGCTCCAAATTTATTATGCATATTTTTACTCCCATATGTCGTACGGTATTGTTTTGTATGGCAACTCGACAAACTCAGAAAGGGTGTTTAAACTACAAAAACGGGCCGTGCGCATATTGGCAGGTGTAAATCCGAGGCACTCGTGTCGACAACTTTACAAAACTTATAACGTTATGACATTTTACTCAATTTACGTATACGAGATTATAATGTTCACGCGTCGAAACATCCACATGTTTAAAAAAGCGAATATGCCTGGCAGAATAACCCGCCAGACCGGGCGCCTACTGCCGGCGCCGCGGCGACTTGCGCTGCTCGACAGGCACCCGCGCGTCACAGGCCCCGCGTTTTACGAACGACTACCCGCCAGCTTAAGAAACTAAGCCTCTGATGAGAAATTTGGTCACCAACTAAAAAAACTGCTTTTAGAAACGACACTGTATTCGGTCAAAGATTATTATGTAAAACTCAAGTAATGACATTATTACTTTAATTAATTTAAATTTTCACTATTTTTGACATTTCATGTTTGTTCTAATTTTTATTGTATGGTTTTTAGTTTTATTTGACATTCAAATTTCCTTAATTTTTATTTTTTATTTTTTATTTATTTTGACATATTGTTTAACATAATTTTATTGATTATTTTTGACATTACCTAGGATGTCCTAGAAATACTATATATTTTTGAATTATTATTTTCGTTCCAATGATTATTATTACTTTATATTTCAGACATTTACAAAATTTTTATTTGTAGATTTTTTATTTTTTATTGCATTTTATTTAACTAACGATCTTGTAGTGAAATCATTTTATTTTTAAGCACAAAATAATAATAATGTATTTTTCTATAAGAAATAAATCAATCTAATCTAATCTAATCTACGCGACGACGCTTGGATCAAAATATTAATACCTACTTATAATTAAACTTATAGGGCCACTAGGTACTTTTATTATAGTACGGGTTATAGATATAACACTTATAACCTCAAAATGCATTTTTAATATTTTAACATACTGTAACAATGATAACAATTCAAAAAAGAATTAATAGACTAAATACCAGTAACTACAGTACAGTACAGTAGTAGAGGCGACTAAGGGAATAAGGGCTTGTAGTATTGTTAGGCTTGCAACCTGTCACTAATTCACAAGTAAACTTCTTGGCCTGATTGTGCAAAATGTGGTTACAGAATTATCAACAAGTCTTTTTAGAGTTGTCGGTATTTCTGTAGCTCTGCCTACCCCACTCTGGGAATAAAGGCGTGATGTTATGTATGTATGTATACCAGTAACTAAGTGAACAAACAAACGAAACTTACTGAGCTACTTAAAGAACAACTATAAAACGAACACCCCTTCTAGCAGGTCCGCCCGCGGCATGGTCCCTATGAGGCTGGCTGCATTACCTCTCTGGATAGCTAGCCCAATCCTTTGAGAGAGGTAAGCACCAGCTCTAGGTACTCATTATTTTTTACTTTTTAGAGGTTTTAATACAGACTGTTTTGAGTCGGGGTTTTTTTAAATTTCTCATTTAATCTATGTTACGCTTTTTAAACTGCTCCATCTGAGTGTCTGTTTGTGGCATCGTAGCTCTCCAACTGATGAACGGATTCAGACACAAGTTTTTCTTAAATAAAGCTACATCAATCAGGATGAATCTTAGCAAATTAATGAAAATTGTTTGAGCCGTTTAAGAGATAACAGCTCTGAAAGTAGGTGTCGCCGTTATATCGGGGGCTTTTAACCCGCTTAAAGCTCAATATCTCAAAAACGGCCGAAACGATTTGGATAAAACATGTCTAAGAACAACCGCTAGTAAACCTGCTTCCAATTCATTCAAGAGCTACAATGCCATACACATACACACACTTACACATCAAACTTATAACACCCTCTTTTTGCGTTGGGGGTTAAAAATAAAATGCTACATTTTGAAATCTAACCCTAGCAAATAACTCAATCCAGCGGATGCAAGGACTTAAATTAGCATTGTTAGTGTATACCAAAAAGCCATACGAATGAATAATAATGATGAATGAAGATGACCCAAATTATCAGCTACAAAAAAATGTTTGCCAACTCCAAACCCTGGCTTATTCCCACGGCCAACGCCAGAATTAACCCTTGTATTTAACAGTCCGGGTGCAATGAGACTCACACATGTGGTTTCCTGCCTCCTACTGTTTAAAAGTCCAAAAAGAATGCACAATATATTACTACTCTGACAAATTTGTACTGGAAGCGTGATGTATATTTCAAATTAAGTCTGTAAAAATGTAACCCTTATAGGATCACTCGTGTATTTGTCTGTCTATCACAGCTAATTTGCTCTGAAACTACTAAACCAAAGACGATCGTGGAGCCTAAATTAAATTATTTCAAACATGGAGACCAGTTCAATTCCCGGTTACAGACGATGAATTTTCAAAAATCCATAAGTGCAGTAGGTATATATTGTCATCAAAAATAAAAGTAAGTCTTTGCGTTGAATTCGCTATTTATAATATTTAAGGTATAGGTAGTTCCACGGGAGTTGAGGTGAATGATTACACACACAGCTACAGTACTGTAAAAAAATGAATGAATGAAATGAGTAAGTGAATGTAAATGTAAATAAAAACGCCTAATTATGTCAATTATTGTATTATTTGATCTTTGAAGAGGTTTGATATAACAAAATAAAGAAAATATAGATACATAACCTACTATTATTGTAGCCCTTAATTTGGCAAAAAGATATAAAAGTAAATTAAAACCATTTTCGACTTAATGTAAGCATTATGGTATGTTTACTATAGTGCACTGTCAAATTAAGGGTTAACAGCTATATAGATAAAAAACAAGGCAATTTATTACTAATTCTCTTTTTTTTCTACGATTTTTATATTTTTTTTCATATTAAGGAGAAGGCACAGCACTCAGGCCACCTGATGGTAAGTGGAATCTGAGACCCATAGACATTTGAATTCTCAAGACTATAATCCTAAGACCTCAAATGCGGTGCCAACCCTGAGGACTGCGATGGAATGCCTCTATGCTAGTCATTTCACCGGTTGTCTTATCCCCACACCGGAACTCAACAATGCGAACACTGTTGCTTGGCGGGTGGTTACTAAATTCATATTCCTACAACTCATTTATTGAAATAAAATTGGTCAACATATTTTATTTTCCGTTTCGTTTGAAGTCGATCAATTGTTCTACATAAGCGCAATTTGGTAATGGCGACCGATTTGAAAACAATACCATAAATCAGAAGCAAAATTGTTTTTCCCAGTGGAATTGCAAGTGGTATGTTTTCGTTTGACTTCATCCTGCCATGAAGAAGTTGAATGTGCCTCTTAAATTACTTAATTTTACAAACACTACTTGCTTCTCGCTTCTCTTGCTATAAGAAATAAATGAGCGGACGATGCGGTAAGAATCGCTATTCTACAAGAGTAAAATACTCTTAATTATACTATTAGAGATCGGATATTTGGGATCTAGCGCGTGCCTTCTCAATTAGGCAGCAGGCAGGTGCGTCGAGTTCAGTGTCGTATAAAGCTTCTCAATTAGGAGAAGGCACACGCTAAAATGTGTGTTTGTACGCTCCGACGGGACTTCTTAAACTTGCCGGATAAAACTTCATCTTTATGATCAACGCAGCGCTGTGTTGAGAGAATCACCCCCTAATTAAATTATTATGACTTGTTCTTCGGAAGAGATTCACGTAAATAACCTAACAACGTTGAATTAAGTACCTTCGTGTATAATAAAATTCCAGTTGAAAAAAAAAATCAAAGATATTAGATAGGGATGTATTTTAAAACGACAACATCCACATTTACAGATATTTGACATTCAGATACATAATACAATATTACAAGTATTAGGCATATTGTATGTTTTCAGTAGAATTGACCGTCACTTTTTTTAGAGAATCTTCTTATTAATTTCCGTTAAAGTTCTTTGTTGTACTTTAACAATAACACCAACAGTTAATCTCTAACAAGAACCACATTTGTCAAGCAACACATGAGACGCCAGCAGTGCTAGCACATTGTATTCTAAAGACTACTCGCTCTGTATTAAGAGGCCGGTGTCAAATGTCACTCGTGCGCACACGCGTGACCGAAATCGATCCCGTAACTAGATCCCGGCTGCGCCTGCGACGACATGTGCATTTGCATGAGAATTGTCATGCTAATTATCATACGGCTATTGAGAATCAATTGTAAACGTCAATGTCACAAATGATTTATTCAAATTCATAACCTGGTCTTCAAAGTAAGGAGGGAATATTAATATAGAACATTGCATGCATTATAAAAACAAAATATAAAAAAACATTCATGAGTATATTTATAGGGTTTCGTACCCAAAGGGTGCCAACAGGACCTTACTACTAAGCTTCCTTTATCCGTCTGTCTGTCTGTCAGCCTGCTGTATCTCATGCACCTTAATAGGTAGTTACTTGAAATTATCACAGGTGTATTAGAAACTATAGCCGGGATCGTATCATACAAAATGTAGGTCATAATTAACGTGACCATACGTCCCGTTTTAAACGGGACCATCCCTTTTTTCGGTTATCTGTCCCGTCGTCCCAAAATGAAGCTCCGGGACGCACAATTGTCCCGTTTCCCGAAACCGCGCGAAAATCCGCGCACACCTGACGCGAGCGCTGTGCGGGGGAGGGAGACCGCGTCTTCGACAGCCGATTCACCGCACCCCGCGCGCCCGCTATCGGTTACCTTACAGCAGGACACAACTAATATGGCGCGCCGAATCAAGCAATAATAGACTCTTGGTTAACAGGTGTAAGCGCTTCGACGCGTGCCTTATTAATTATGTCGTGTACCAAGCAACGCGCAACGCGGGTAAACGGGTGAAATTATTGCACTATTTGACATTTAATTCCTCATTACTCATTAGATGGCCACGTGTACTTGTCGCTTTGTTTTGTTGTTGTTTGCTGGTCGTGTAGTATTTATTGGTGCGTGAAGATTTTTGTTTCGGAAACTTAATTATGCCGAAACGCAAGTGTTCGTTTAATGTTGGCTTACAAGCAAAATACCCGTTTATTAAGCAAATAAATACTCCCTCGGACGTAACATGCGAAAAGTGTCGCACAGAATTTAGTGTTTCCCATAGTGGTGCCGGTGATATTGAACAGCATTTAAAGTCTGAAAAACATAAAAATGCCGATCGTGCCGCCGCTTCAAGCTCTTCAATGTTGAACTTTTTTAAGAAATCGGACGCCCCAACTTCAAAGGATTTGGATATTGCCGCGGCCGAAGGCGTCTGGGCCTATCACACGATACAAGAAAACCACAGTTTTCGCTCCAATGATTGTGCGTCGAAATTAATCCAATCATGTTTTGAACAGAAATTTACATGCGCGCGTACGAAATCAGAAGCTATTGTAGTAAATGTTTTGGCGCGTACAGCGATCAAAGAATTAAAAGATGAACTTGCTAAGTCCAATTGTATTACAATTTTAAACGACGCTTCAAACCACGGTAATAAAAAAATATATCCTATAGTAGTGCGCTTTTTTCAACCTTACGAAGGTGTGCAAGTAAAAATTTTAGACCTCCAAGACCAACCAGGTGAAACTTCTAATATCATTGTCAATTATTTAGTCCAAGTGTTGACAGATAATAATTTAACAGCAAAAGTCGTGGCATTTTGTGGGGACAATGCCAACGTCAATTTCGGAGGAGCAGCTAGGCGAGGAATTAATAATGTGTTAGTGAAATTACAATCATCTCTGGAAAAACCCTTAATAGGTATTGGATGTCAAGCTCATATAATTCACAATGCAGTAAAATCTGCTGCAGATGGACTGCCTTTGGATTACGAAAGCATTATTGTAAAGATATATTCATTTTTTTATATTTACACGGTTCGAGTTGAAGCTCTAAAGGAGTTTTGCGCTGAAACTGAAACAGAATATCACCAAATGCTCGGCTATAGCAAAACCAGGTGGCTTGCGCTTATGCCTGCCTTGGAAAGAGTCTTAAAAATGTATCAGCCATTGAAAAATTACTTTTTGAGCATTGAAAAATGTCCCCAATTATTAAAAAACTTTTTTGAAGATTCCACATCAGAATTGTGGCTTTATTTCTTACACGCTCAGTCAGCAAGTTTTCACCAAGCTGTATTGAAGGTTGAAGGTCAGACTTTATCGGCAATTGAAGCTGCGAAAGAAATCAATCAACTAAAAGACAATTTGGCTCAGAAACAGACCAATCAGTTTCTTCCATTTACGGTTCGTAGTTTAATGGCGAAATTAAAAGATAATGGCATTGATATTAATGAAGAGTTTGTGTTAAGTACTGCTACAGAATTTTATAAAACAAGTCGTGAATATCTGGAGCAGTGGACTTACTTTCTTACCAAAGAAATGGAGATATTTTATTGGGCAGATTTAAAAAAAGTACCCGCATGGGAAGACGTTCAAAAAGCACTGGATGATTTGATTGAAAAGGGATATATTGATTGTAATAAAGATACAGAAGTATTTGACGAATTTTCATTAATTTCTAACTATATCACGTTGCAAAAAATAACCGAATGGAATAATCTAAATGTTTCCACGGAAAATCGTTGGGTGGAAGTATTTAAACACTTTCGCGCCAACAATCTTCAACATGAAAACTTTTGCATTTTAATTGAATATATTTTATGTCTACCTGCTACAAATGCTCCAGTAGAAAGAGTATTTTCTTTAATGAACAAATTGTGGACGTCTGAAAAAACCCAGTTACAGATACCAGTTCCGAAGGCGATGTTGATAACTAAGGTGAACATAAAAAAAAGTTGCCAAGAATTTTATTCCTATTTAAAATCATCACCAGGTGTATTGAAACAAATTTGTTCCTCTGACAAATATAAATATAATATAACTAAGTAGATATTTTTATTTATGTTCCATACATAATAATTTTAATTTGTAATAGTATCTAACTTCATATACCTACTTATAGTAAAATAAAGGACATTAGAAAAAATGTTGTTAGTTTTTCATTTATAACCTGCTAATTAACGTAAATAAACCGATGTCCCGTTTTGAGTTGAAAAAAAAATGGTCACGTTAGTCATAATACATTAATATAATTTTTTTAAAGGCTATTGTATTAACCCATTAGGTTAGGTAAGATTTGTTTATAACCGTCCTAAAAAGTTTCAGAAATAAAACCATAATGTAGTTGCCGTGTGGTTGCCGGGATAGAATAGTGCCACTCCTTGTCTTCCCGTGGATGTCGTAAGAGGCGACTAAGGGAATAAAGGCTTGTAGTACTGTTAGGCGATGGGCTTGCAACCTGTCACTAATACACTAGTAAACATCCACCTGCCTGTTTGCGCAAAATGTGGTTACAGAATTATCAACAAGTCTTTTTAGTTTTTGGTATTTCTGTAGCTCTGCCTACCTCACTCTGGGAATGAAGGCGTGACGTTATGTATGTATGTATGTAGTATGATCCATTACACATTTTGAACTTAATAGGAAATAAGGTACTATTAGCCGCTTTAACAAGAAATAATAAGAAAAAATAAAGTTAAAAAAGATAAACCTTACTCCGTCGATCAATCTGCCCTAATATGCCAATAAACGAACCAGATTCAATCCTCTCCCGTACCGGATTGCATTTCCTACAGGAGTTTTGTCTGAGATACCGTTATTGTCTCAGGTCAGATAAATTGTACCATTCAAATTCGTTTCAAGTATTATTTCCACAACACGGGTCTATTTCGTCAGGCCAAAATGTTTTTGGTTATATGTTTCATTTCCCAAGTTTAAATTTGCAAACCCGCTTTGTTTTCTGTAACCGTAAATATAGCAGGATTTTATAGAAACTAACCTAACCTATAAGGTTACATGATGGTATTAAAATAAATTCTGAAAAATTTATTTAACTTGAAAAATTTGGGAATTATTTTGGCCAAACGGCGGGCTGCGGGCTCATCACTCGCTACTGTCAAAAGCAATTCTCAACCTCAAAATATATGTCAAGCGCACATCTACATACAAATGTATAATAAATAATAAATATCAGGGGACAACCTCACACAAATTGACCTAGTCCCAAACTAAGCTCTAGGCTTGTATTATGGGTACTAGACAACGATAAACATACTTATATAGAGAAATAAATACTTAAATACATAGAAAACATCCAAGACTCAGGAACAAATACTCGCGCTCAACACACAAATATCTGCCCTTACCGGGATTTGAACCCAGGGCCACTGGCTTCGGAGGCAGGGTCACTCCCAACTAGGCCACCGTGTCGTCAAATGTATGTAGATAATTACCATTGCAAATTTGAACACGCGATAATATGTTTACAACCGGGGCCGCAGAATGTCATTAAACAAGCACACTACTAATTGGAAGCACTTGTCCCATTTGCCAATTGAATTTTTACCGTTGTGATGCGCATTAGCTTGCATATTAACATTAACCTTACCCTGGCGTTTACGACCACTGTGATACGCATCTTTAGTAACATACTTACAGCTGCAAAATAAATAAAATAAATATTACAGGTCACTGTCACACCAATTGACCTAGTCCCAAACTAAGCTCTAGGCTTGTACTATGGGTACTTGACAATGATAAACTTACTTATATAGAGAAATATATACTTAAACTAGAAGAAGCCCGCGACTTCGTACGCGTAGTATTAGTTTTGTGCTACTTTCCCTATGTATATGTAGACGACACTATTAAATGACAGTCTACATGATGTCAAATACCTACCTCGTTTATCGCTATTCCCACGCAAACTGTTAAATTTTTCGGAAAATAACTATCCCATGTCTTCCACGGGACCTTAGTTATCTCCATACCAAATTACATCTTAATCGGTTCAGTAGTTTCTGAGATTAGCACGTTCAAGCAAACAAACAAACAAATTCTTCAGCTTTACAATACCGGCTAATAATATCATTATCATCTTTGAACTTACATCTCATACGATTGCCTACAAATGTGACTCACAAAAATTGACAAGCAATCAGCAACTAGTCAATCAGTTGTATTGCTATTGTTCAAAATGGTATACATATACATAATCCAAGCTTTAATAATAACATCTTAGTTGCAATAAATGTGCTAATACCGTAATACCATAGAAGGCGGCTAACTGCAATATAGTTGTCGAAGCATTCTATACTCTATTGATAACCACATTAAATTTTAAATGCCTTTACTGTGCAGGTAGCAGCCTTCTTTAATATTACGACAGGTCACAAAGATGCTACAACTAAGAAAGTACTATTAAAAACATTTTAATATTATCCTGCAGTAGTTAAAAGACAAATGTATTAACTTAATAAACACTTATCAAACTAGTATCCATTATAAAATAAGTCGTGTAAAAACGAATAACCGTGATACTATAACTCACATAGAAGAAAAAAACAAAAGAGAAGCACTTATAACGCGTCTACTAAAGTGCGTATAGCACTATGACAGTTCCATTTAGGGTTGCCACGTTTCTTCTCGACATTTTTTTATTTTTTATGGAATAGGAGGCAAATGAGCAGACAGATCGCCTGGTGGTAAGCGAATACCGTCACTCATAGACACCTGCAACACCAGAGGAGTTACAGGTGCGTTGCCGGCCTTTCAAATGAGAGTACGCTCTTTTCTTGAAGGTTTGAAGGTTATTGGTTTAATTAAGCAAAAAATAAAGTATACAGTACAATAAAGAAGTATTTAATATAATAAGCGCACTTTATGCCCCCGTGTGGTTGCCGGGTAAGAATAGTGCCACTCTATGTCTTCCCGTGGATGTCGTGAGAGGCAAATAAGGGAGTAAGGGCTTGTAGTACTGTTAGGCGATGGGCTTGCAACCTGCCACTAATACACTGGTTAACATCTTAGTCTGACTGTGCAGAATATGGTTACAGAATTATCAACAAGTTTAGAGTTGTTGGTATTCTGTTGCTCTGCCTACCTCTGGGAATGAAGGCGTGACGTTATGTATGTATGTAGCGCACTTTATGTTTCGTATAGTAAAAACTTCGAACGGCGAAAAGTTCATTACTATGGGACGCACGCGCCTTCGTGCGATTTCATCCTGTTGGTTAAGATTTTCGTTAAACCCTTTCTTAGCACCCCAAAGGTACTCAAGGAATATTCCCTCTTGAAGTTTGAAGTGAAGTCTAGGTTCTGAGGATTAGGCTACGCGCCATCTGTCAGTCAGTCACTAAACAGTTTTATTTAAGCATAAACTCCGGTAGAAAATGCAACCTTAACATCAACAGAATAGGATTTATTCTACTTTGGCTATTGAATTTGAGATACTGCTTATTGATATTGGGTTAGGAGGGCAGATGTATACAGTAGAGGACTCCAGTGACTACGTAAGCTTGGAATTGGTTTTCTCCTATTAACTCCGCTTCCACGGATCCCTTCTTAGAACAGTTCTATAATAACCAAGGACTATTCCTTCCAATTCTAAGTCCCTATGTCGAACTGCTTCGGCTGTGAGTTGATAGATCAGTTAGCCAGCCAGTTGTACGTCTACATCACACTAATAATATACAGAGGAAAGATTAGTATGTTTGTAACGAATAAACTCAAAAACTACTAGACCAATTTCTAAAGTTTTCCCACCAGTAGAATGCTATATTATCAGTGAGTAACATAGGCTATATGGGTCATACACACTCTTTAAAACAAATGTTGTCTCTCCTGTGGTCAATACTTAAAAGCTTGTGTGCATATAAGTTATGTTTTTATATGATAGGTCTAAAGCAGTCCTGACGGCGTTTTTGCGGGAATGGGCTTAGCCAGAAAATTAGGCCTTAAAAACGTTAACTTTCGGTGTGCCCACAGTAAAGATCTGTGTATCACCCATTATTAAATTTTTCTACGCGGGCAACAGCTGGTCTTTTATATACACAGATAGTGCGGGTGGCAACCCTAGTCCCACTTGACGTTCCACAAAAGCCTTTTAAAAAGTGTCTGGCGAACGTGTGAATCACAACAAAGGACCGTTTCCTGGTGACTAGCTGAACCCTAAAAAGTCCTATACGCACACAAAATGACTTGAGTTAGGTTGTTGCGGCTTACACATATGCAGAGACATGAGATAAGTTTCTTAAAGCGTGGTACTAAAGTCTATATTTGATAAATCTATGAGATCTTGGAACGTATACCATTGAAATTCTTTAAAAATTTAAAGAAAGACACATTAATAATTTGCATTGAATGGCCTAGGTATTTACACTAAACAGCACCCTTACAAAGATAAGATATTCAAAAAAAAAATGCTTTATTAAAATGAGAAATAAAATGTAATTACTAAACTAGAGAATCCAAATCATACTTCAATTAAAAGTCCGTTGCCCGTTGTAATTATGAAAAGTTGATTGCAAAAAGTATGGCAAAGAGCGACTAATGAAGCGTTCATTATAATATAATCAAATTAATCTCCGATCATTAAGTATAGTACCTAGAAGCAATAAATGTCTTAGTAGGTCCTAATAACAAACTAAATGAAGATAAAAATCTACTCTAAGTTTCTAAATACTGCAAAGGTGATTTGAAAACACTTATAACAATTGAAGTTACGGAGACTTCATAACGATTAATTAAATCCATTTACTAGAAGTATATAATTCAGTTACTAACCAACATAATGTCCCTATCAAAAACAATACGCGCAATTAACTTGAAAATTGAAGCGAACTTTGTAACACTGAATAAGCCTTTGTTCACAAATTACAGAGTACCTAGTTAGTAATTACGGAAACAGCGTAAGTACAACCGCAGCCACCGTTCCTGACGTTACGTTTACCGCGAATGTTGTAGAGAATGGAGATATTCGAAAAATGTTTTTAGGTAAATTTCAAGTTCCAACAACGCCGTCATTGGAGTTTCGTGGGCATAAATGAAAGAAAACAGGCAATGTACATCATCGCTACCTTTAAGCCATGTTGCACACAACACCTAACCACCACAACGAAGATACGAAGCATTGATTTGTTTGGAGGTATCAACAAGTAAAAAAACTCATAACTCACGAATAGGGTTTTTTTAAATACATGTTATAGATAACCATGTAATGGTTCCTTTTTCTAATAGTATTATAGGTAGCAATACTAACGACCCGCCAGCGACATCGCCCGCTGCAATTTTTTTTCTTTCATGTCACTTAGGTAGGAGTATGAAAAATAGATGTTGGCCGATTCTCAGAGCTACCCGATACGCAAAATTTCATAACAATCGGTCGAGCCGTTTCGGAGGAGTATGGGAACGAACATTGTGTATTAGATTTCAAATTCTGGGCTGTAAAATTATAAATAAATAAATAAATATCACACAAATTGACCTAGTCCCAAACTAAGCTCTAGGCTTGTACTAGGGGTATTAGACAACGATAAACTTACTTAGAAAGAGAAATAAGTACTTAAATACATAGAAAACATCCAAGACTCAGGAACAAATATTCGCGCTAATCACACAAATATCTCCTCACCAGGATTTGAACCCGGGACCGTTGGCTTCGGAGGCAGGGTCACTCTCAACTCGGCCGCCATTTGTAACATTATCAATTTGGTCTCTCAAAACCCAATGATGAAATAGCTAATGAATGCAAGTGGACCTCGGCCAAGGTCGAAGATGACGTTTACCTCAGAGAAATCTTCGGTGACTCACTTAAACCGGATCTCAATTCAAATGAGAACAGTAAGTGAGAAGTTAGTGACTCCTAAACTTTTACCGATATACTGGAAACTCAGTCACAGGTTGTTTAAGTGAAGTTAATATTGGCGCATGAATGTTGCGTAAATTGGCTGCAATGAAGAACAAAGTTAATCTTTATAAGCACATGGATATTAATAAAACATCAAAAACCCTCAGATCTGTGGGGCTAGACGAGTTGCATTCGACAATCGTTAGCGATTATTTTTCGATTGTAAAATATACGGAATTGACGTAAGTGTCACGTTACTATCTCGGTGGCTTACGTCGATTCCATACATTTATCAATCGAAACATAATCGCTAACGATTGTCGAATGCAACTTGTCTAGCACCACTGAATACACATGACACTGTTAAATTTCCATGTAGCCATGTCATAATGTCAGTGTTAATCATTAATTTTAGCTTTCTTTCACATGACTTGACGCTGTCATCATGACAGGGTTCCATAGTAGCATAAAAATTAAACTCCTTGACTGTACATACGAGCACAGATAAAGCAACACTATCCGATAATACCTACAGATAAAAAATATGTAGGATAGAACAAAAAAAGAGACAATAAATTCATTCCACATTAACGAAGTAGGGTCGATTAAAGCATAATACAAATGTACGTCGAGACGTGAATAAACGCCTACGTGGCTAAAGAACCTTTTAGTAGCTTAACAAGATATCAAAACAAAGACAATGCGGAAAACATTGAAAGCATTTACCTTTTTACCGTACACGAACAAGTAACTTTTTGTTCACAGCCCTTGTCAAACTGTACATGAGTGTCTAATAGGATTAAGATTATTTTAACACTAACTCTTGATCATTGAAAGAGTTTTATTTTGGTCGATGACCACATTGATGAGTTGACTCTAATCTTTGATAAATTTGAATTTGTTATTCGCCTTGAAACAAAATTTATTGTATATCGAATTTATTTTTATCTACACTAGCTTTTGCCCGCGACTCCGTCCGCGTAGAAATCTTTTCCAGCAATTTAATTTAAATGTTATCGCATCTCTAGAATTATAGTGACCTAATACACATATTTTGATTTTCGACTTAGGTCTATAATACTAAATTTATGACTCGAAATCGAAAGCTGAAATTGTTTGAATTGGGTCACTACAATTCTAAATGTGCGTTATGTCAAGGAGCATAAAGTTTATATTTTTTTGTGTCAAAATTTAAAATTGCATTTAAGAGTAAAGGAAATTGAACGTTATTTCCTTGCTGGTAGATTCAGATTCCCACTCACAAAAATTTCTCGGGTTTTAGTATGGTGGGGCTCAAGAAGTTAACGCTGCTCCCCCTGGTGTAATTTTCCAGGTTAAAAAGTTACCACATCTAAATCCGTTCAGCGGTTTACACGTGAAAGCGTTACAAACAGACAGTTACTTTTACATTTATAATCAATGATCGGAATAGGTAGTGCAATTTCGCGAGACTTCGGTGCGTAAGTTTAGTATGGATATAGCTTGTGACCCCGGGATTACATTCGAAAAAGTTTGTGTATAATTCAGAAATGTTATTAAAATATGATTTTAATGATAATTTTGCTGGCATAGAATATCGCATTGACGAAATATGTAGACACTTGCAATGACAAAAAGTAAAAAGTATTTACAATAACATTATTTTTTTATGATTTTTCGCATGTTCCCATTTAACTTCAATTAAGGTCATGTCAAGAAAATATTCTTTGAAATAATACGAATGCCGGAATCTGGGGTCTTATCCATATTAAGTATAATGTTTAAGGTCATTCACCCGAAATTGCACTACCTATTCCGATCATACATACATACATACGATCACGCCTTTATTCCCAGAGTGGGGTAGGCAGAGCTACAGAATTACCAGCAACTCTAAAAAGACTTGTTGGTATTTCTGTAATCACACTTTGCGCAAACAGGCTAAGAGGTTTTCTAGTGTATTAGTGACCGGTTGCAAGCCCATCGCCTAACAGTACTACAAGCCCTTATTCCGATCACTGTTTATAATACAATACAATACAAATATTTTTAATTGAACACTAAAAAAAAACAGAACACGGAACAGTACATTTAAATCATAGGTATACAACAGGCGATCTTACCGCTAAATAGCGATCTCGTCCAGACAACCTAGGATAGAGAAATAACTGAGGACACAAATTCATGGCAGGCGGTGTAACTAATTCGTTTAGAACTCGAACTAAACAACTAGAAGAAACAATTAAAGTATTTCAGTTCTGAAATCAAAAAACTATTTATATATATAAACTAAATATAAATACATAAAGTAAATAACAATAATATTAGTTGGGATAATTATATCTTAAATGCGACGGTACTAAATATAAAAACATAAAGTAAATAATAATAATATTAGTTGGGATAATTATATCTTAAATGCGACGATACTAAATATAAATACATAAAGTAAATAATAATAATATTAGTATGGATAAATATATCTAAAATGCGACGATACCTTTTTTGTAACTTTGTAACCGTTAAATCATAGGAATAAAATTAATCGTAACCGTAGCAATAATATGAGTCATACATGGGCGTCTGACTAGGGTTGCCAACTATTATTTGGGGAGATATAGTATTTTCCAGAAAAAAACGTCATAAATATAAGTACACTAAAGTACTTGGCATCAAACCTTTATCTCGACTCCAACCACTTGGTAAATTTTGGGAGAAATTACAATAAAGGATAAACAATTAACAGAAAACTCAAAAAATTACAACAGCACTTATTAATTACATACATACATAACATCACGCCTTCATTCCCAGGGTGGGGTAGGCAGAGCCAAAGAAATACCAAAAACTCTTAAAACTTGTTTATAATTCTGCAACCATATTTTGCGCAATCAGGCTAAGAAGTTAAACAGCTATTTGTCAAAATAAAATTCTTAAGTGCTCTTGAGATAACTCATTTATTCATAGTTTAAATTAATGCAAATGGCGGAAGGTGTAATTGTTTATTGATGTCATTTTTGACTGGGCAGTGTTGCGATTATATAAAATTGAATTGAAACACGGTAAAATTGGAGTACTTCGTAAGGACCTCTGAAATATAGTATTTTTGCGTACTATATATTTGTGAAACATTATCTTGAACAAAGAGTCAAAATATAGTAAAATACTATGTAATAAAGTACGGTTGGCAACCCTACGTCTGACGTTGGCCATTTGAACATAACATCACATTATTCATTACAAAGTAAATCATACAAAGTAATTCAATGTCATAGTTAATTTAGATAATGTTCTGAGAATTAGATAGAGCTTGAAATTAGTCCATCATAACATTTACATTTTTTGTACGTGATAAAAGAAAGTTGACCACGAGGCATTAACGTAAAAAATTCTACACGACGGGACGAAATTAGTAAATTAATGAATTTACTTTACTAATCAAACATTCTAATTATAAAGAGTCTTCGGTTTTTTTTACAAAATAGCTGTTTACAGTTTAGAATTTTTGAATAAATTCCCTCTTGGAAAACGCTGTTTTTTAGGGTTCCGTAGTTAAACTAGGAACCCTTATAGTTTCGCCATGTCCGTCCGTCCGTCCGCAGCCTAGCTCAGAAACTCTTAGTACTAGAAAGCTGCAATTTGGCATGAATATGCATATTAGTTATGTTACCAAAGTGGTACAATAAAAAGTAAAAAACATTTTTTTTAGGGTACCGGCCCTACACGTGATGATGCATTTTTTTTTATCGTCTACCCGATAGTGTGGGGTATCGTTGGATAGGTCTTTCAAAAATGGGTTTGTAAAATTAGTTTTTCGATTAAGGAATCCGTTTATGAAATATTAAGGTTTAAAGCGCTAATTTTTGTTAGACTCAAGTGTCCCGCCCCCCATAACAGCCAAAACTACAATTACTAAAAACTTTATTTGGGCAAACCGACTCACAAGTTGTATGTCGACTACGTTTCTCCAGCTATTTATATTCCTTTTACATACTTGAAGCCATCTGAAACTCAAAGCTATAGAATAGAACTTCACAATGAAAGAAGGACAGCGTCTTATTTAGTTTTTTATCCGTCTGTCTGTCACCAGGCGGTATCTCATGAATCATGATTGCTAGAAAGTTGAAATTTTGACTGATGATGTAATACTGTTATACAGACACCGTGGTTACAGACACACCGGACAGGTTAAATAAAAAAAAGGTTTTAATATAGTCTGTTGTATGAATAATGGTACGGAACAATTCGTGCGTAAGTCCGATTCGCACTTGGCCGGTTTCTTCTCAGTGCATCTGCGCCGTATCCAATCCTAATCTTGAATCACAGTTCGAGAAATTGTAAGAGTGAAAATAGTCCAAAATGTAGCTGCTCACACTAGATTTACGATTGAAAATCTGTCCGTCCGTATGTTTCCGACGCAATACTCATCTCAGAACTACGTAGATATTAATTTGATAGCGTCTGCAATGTTTCAAAACGAAGCAGGAGACCAACTTTCTGAAGTTTAAACTAAAGTCTTGTCGGAAGTTTCTGCGACAATAGTTAAGTTTTGCTTTGAGAACAACCCATTGGAATATTGTCAAGTAACTGTGTTTAAATAATTTTCAATACCTCAATTTAAAGATTTAAAGGTGTAATATTTGACAGATATCACACCACCAGCCCCTGATTTCACCATACCGTCAATGACAGATGACACGTGACATTTCAGTATACATAGCGCAGTTTACATGAAACCAAGTGATATGTCAGCCTGTTAACTTAGCAATTTATAATGAACTAGCGATCCGCCCTCGCTTCGCTCCGGGTTAAAGTATTATATATATATAAACCTTCCTCTTGAATCACTCTATGTATTAAAAAAAACCGCATCAAAATCCGTTGCGTAGTTTTCAAGATCTAAGCATACATAGGGACAGACAGCGGGGAGCGACTTTGTTTTATACTATGTAGTGATTGTCACCTATCACGTGTCATTGTCAAGATGGTGAAATAGGCGGCAGGATTAAAATGAATGAAAAAAAAAAAATGAATGATGGAATGTCTGTATGGTGTAATTTAGTTTATTTTAATTTTTTGTTTGTGTATTGTAATGTACCTTTACGTTTATGTTTTATGTTTATGTTTCATGTTACGTGGCAATAAATGATTTTTTGTTTTTTTTTGTTTTTTTTTGTTGATTTATAAAAAACTCGACTCTCAAAAAAGAGGTTAACTGTAAAAACAAACAGCTGGAAATCTCTAATTCTATTGTATACGTAAGAAAGTTTTAAAATACCGTTCATGCTTAATGCGGTTCATGCAGTAAATTAATAGACTACTTACGTTGTAACATCTAGGTTGCTCCGTTGCAAACCTAATATAAGTTATTGTGCTGGTTAGGCGCTGGTTACAACAGGATTGCGTTAACCATGTTCGGTTATATCCTATCTGAGAATACGTTAACTTTACTCTTCTGCCGTAATACCAAAGAAGGCCACTTGACCACTTTTAGGGTTCCGTATATTCAAACTAGGAACCCTTATAGTTTCGCCATAATCCGTCCGCAACCTAGCTCAGAATCTTAGTGCTAGAAAGCTGTAATTAGGCATGAATATTAATCACGCCAGGGCATTTATCAAAAAAAAGTGTACATCGTTAAAGACAAAATTAAGAAAATTTAACTTTTTCCATTTCGTCATTAAAATTAACGTATCTAAATGTATGGCTAATTTTCGTGATGAAATGGTAAAAGTTTAATTTTCTTACCTTTGTCCTTAGCGATGTACACTTTTTTTGGAAAACACCCGCCAACAAAGTGGTAAAATAAAATATTAAAAAAAAACTGTTTTTAATGTACGGTATCTCCCCTACACGTAACGTGGGGATGCATTTTTGTCTCGTCTACCCCAGTGTGGGGTGTGGTTGGAAAGGACTCTCAAAAATATTACGGGTTTGAGAAATCAATTTTTCGATGTAAACATATATGAATATTTATTAATCTCTTGAGGCCCGCCATGCTACAATCCGGTAGAATTTTGTGAGTAGGAATTTGAATCTACCAGCAAGGAAATAAAGTTCAATTACCTTTGCACTTAAATGACATTTTCAATTTTGAAACAAATAAAAATGAACTGTATGTTGTTTGAAATACGGTTGGTTTAAATTGAATTGCCTGGATTATGTACTTTCTATAGGATACCGGGTCTTACGAGATTAAGCTTTGAAGCGCTAATTTTTGTTACAGTCAAGTGCAACACATTTAAGGGCGTGCACTTTCAATTACGCGGCTTGATATACCATAGAACTCCACACAGTATCGTTGTTATTGTTTTATTATATTTTTAATAGCTTTTGACAGCAAAAGTTTCCCACATCAACCCATTTCAATTTCAAGCAAAAGTATTTTCCAATTTTAAATTCGGGCATACATTTTCCCGATGGAATATTTTCGACCCCGAATTCTGTAAAGGCAATCGCTCACATGAAAGTTACGTACCACAGTTCAAATTGTTTGCAAAACTTACGGTCGTGTCAAGAAGTTAAGGGACAGTAAAGTTAGAACAAAGGTCGCCGAGTGTCGGGCTATATTCTAATAACGATAATTGTCTAGGAACGTGACATGACACTTTTAAATAATTAAGGTAACATGTATCATTTTAAGAGAAAGCACACAATTGCCAATGACACTCGAGGAGGTGCGCAATCGCCTCTAAACCTTAAAATTAGGATACGAGTATCACATGAGTCACGAGAAATTATTTAAAAAACATTAATATTTTTAAACGACTTCAGCGAGGATGGAATCGCTGGCAGAAGCTGTCACACAAATAGTAGGTATGTATTTATAAGTCACAAAAGGCATGTAATAGGCAAACATATCCCTTTAAGGGATCTCTTCTACTAAGTAGCTTCCCTTCGATAAATTTGCACGATATTTTGAACGAAGTCGAAATCAAAACGAAGTTGTATGTACTTGGCAAACTTAGGCTTTGCACTGCCGTGCGCGCGTTTTATTAAGACATCGCAAAATGCCCCGTTACCCAGTAAAGGTTGAAGCACACAATTGCCAATGACACTCGAGGAGGTTCGCGCTCGCCTCTGATCCTTGAACTTGTGATTTCGAGCTACACAGACCCTTAGCGCGCTTCACGTTGAACACACACGAGAAATTCCGGTGCTTCAAAGACAATAATTAATTTTAACTAGGTATTATTTCAGTGAAGCCACGATGCTGATAAAGTTGGTATTCTCTGACGAAATATTGGCGTATAGTTTAAATACACAATTTAAACTATACGCCAATATTCTGACATAGAATACCAACTTTATAAGCATCGTGGCTTCGAAGTATTAATGTTTAGTTGTGTGTGTGTGTCCGTATTTATAATGTCACGTTTGTTTTTATATTATGAAGTATGTAATTGTAATGTAAGTCTGTAACATACTCGTATCCGCAAAAATGGAATAAAGAATTTCTACTTATTTATTTTATTTTTATTTTTTTATGATAAGGAGTCAACCAAGCAATCAGGCTACCTGATGGTATGTGAAATCTGCAAGGCTAGCACATGACGGCGTGCGAGTTAAGTCGCGCGCGAGATAGAGTACCCGTCATTGTCTAATTATAACGGTTAGAAAAAGGCGGGTAGTCTATCTCGCGGGCGACATAACTCGCGCACCCTCATGTGCTAGCCGTGCTGAGACCAATAGACATTTGAATTCTCAAGACCTCAAATGCGTTGCGAACCCTGAGGACTAAGATGGAATGCCTCCATGCTAGTAATTGCACCGGTTGTCTTATCCCCACACCGGAACACAACAAATGCGAACACTTGCTTGGCGGCAGGGACTTATTTATATTTCTATTTATACCTACTAATATTATAAATGTGAAAGTAACTTTGTCGGATTGATACGCTTTCCCGGCCAAACAACTGTACCGATTTCGATAAAATTTGTTATGGAGTTAGCGAAAGTCCCAAAAAAGGGCAAAGGATATTTTTAATCTAGAAAAAATCAATAGTTTCCGGAATACCGATAGCCAACGTCTACGCGGACTTGTCGCAGTGAACAGCGTAATATTCCATTCACACCAAACATCCCATGTAATAAAAATCTTTAACACTTGATGAAGTGCAACAGGACAAAGTTATTTTATTGATCAAAAGACAAAAAAGGTTATTAAACGATGACATATATCATAGAGCATTTAATTTTGCTAAGTACATTTACATTGGACACATTTCACCCTTGCTGCTCCGTCGATCAATCTAAAGTGACAGGACACCTTTCACAGAAAAAAGAAACACTTAGTGATATCTCAATCGTTATTGGACCAGACATGTGTGAAAAGGGCTTGAGATATTAAAAAAACTGGGCACGAGCATGTCGGACCATGCTCAATGTAGGGTTCCGAAGCCGATAAGTACTACAAACGTAAAAAAACAATAAGTAATAACTATTTTTCTATTTAAATAGTCATTTGGTGCCGTCTTAGATGATTTTAGTAAGTATAAACACTTTTATCTCCTGTATCTCAAGAACCTTGATGATGTATACTTAGTCGTGGTAGTTTTCCTTTTAAATTCGTTATCATATATGATATTTTTCAGTTTTTTAGTATTTGCCTATTCGCTGTAAGGTTTAGTAGACGCTAAAAAAAAACATCCCCACTTTACGTGTAGGGGAGATAGGTGCGGTCAAGGACTCTAATACATAATGAAAGCGGCCGTAATGAAAGCTTCAATCATTAATGTTAGCTTTCTTTCATGTAGTTTGAAGCTGTCATTATGAGAGGGTTCCATAACAATTAAAGTCCTTGACTGTAACCATTTTATTTTTTTCTTACTTTACGTGACTAATACTTGTGTTCAAGCCAAATAACAGCTTTCTATTTTTAAGAGCATCTGACCTAATCTGCTAACAGGCATTCAGGCGGACGGACTCGGCGAAACTACAAGGGTTCCAAGTTTGACTATGGAACCCTAAAAGATAATTATTTTAATTCGCAGACGCGACGTCAAAGATCGTCCAAGGTTAAGACATGTCCAAACAGGTAATGTTTACGGACTGACGGTTCAACCAGTGTATCTTGATCAAGAATCACCAGCAGTTAAGCAACAACTACGGTCGGCCTTATAAAGTTGCACCGTTAAGTACCTTGTCACTTTAACGTCATGTTTGAACTGTAGCACGAATCTGTCAAAGGCGTTATTACGACAGGGTACTAAAGTGTGCAGCTACTTATATAGCCGACACATATCAAAATTAACAAATCCAGAGGTTGCGGTTACTGCTTCTGCACCAAGCTATTTAACCCTCGTGACTATGACACGGGACAGGGGACAATTCGGTGTACATTGCAAAGTTAACACGTTGATACATCACTGGGTTTCATATAAGCTGCGCCATGTACACTGAAATCTCAATTGTCATCTGTGAATGTCAGGATGGTGAAATAGGGAGGTGCGGTAGAATAAATACAGTCCCGGAGTTAACACTGACTTGAAACTAAAACGTAAGGTTAATATTTATTTTCATGATAGAAATCCGTGAAGAAGTTTTGGAGCCTAATTGTTCGAGACAAACTTTCAGACAGACAGAGAGTAAACTTTCTGCAAACGGCAATTTATTATAAGCATCGTATAAGTTACAGTTTCATTTTTTAGTCACAGATTGGCGTTTCGACTTTATTTACTGGTATTAATGAACCAGTAAATAAAATTAAAGCGGTTTTATGAAATTTTTAAAAAAATAGTATAAATATTTGTGAATATAAATATACTTATTACTGCTTTACCTAAGCGAAGCGCTAGGGATAAATACAGGGTAATTAATTAATAGGTGCACAAATTTTAATATTTGCTTCGCTATTGGTAATCAATAACACATGTTGTTATTTTTACTCTGGCTTGAAAAATATTAGAGATATTGCCGATTCAATGATTCCACTGACTTAACGATATTCATGGACCCTCTAATGCAGGGGTGCGAGGAGAGGGGAGTGTTGTTAAGTAAGTTAATAAATGAAATTTCAAATTTAGAATATCAGTAGGAGAGAGGCTTATTGCAGACAACAAGCCCCTCTCCTACTGATTTGAAATTTCGAATATCAATACAGTGTATCGCATACCTACAGCTTGACAGCCCATGTCATCATTTCTAGTGTGACGTTGTTTCCACACGAGAAGGTAAAAGAGAGATTTGTGCACTGATAAAAAAATTACCCTGTATGTTGTAACATGGAGCACTATTTTGAGAAGATAAATATTTACGTATAATGTTAATTACTGGGGTTGATTGACAATGCAACGGGTCCGTCTACGGGTCCCACTTACCATCAGGGGGTCTAACATGGTCGTGTTTATCGATGTGGATAAACGTGAATAACGCTTCAGTCACTCTCGCACTGACACCCTGGTCAGAAAGTGACAGATGTGTTATCCACCTTCATCCTCACGACCAAGTTAGGTCCCCTGGTGACCAATGTGTGACTTCTCTATGGCATAAAAGAAGCATACTAAAAGTCGATGTCGATGTTTTAAATTATTGAAAATCTGAAGTTAAATAACATTGAGAAAATAAAATTGTTTAACCCTTACATTGGCAGAGTATCTAACAATGCAAATACTATAATGTTCACTTTTTAATATTTTTTGGTACAATTTTTTTACATTGATTTAAAATCGGATAGTTTGATTTCACGACGTTTTTTATTTCTGCCAATTTAAGGGCTAAAATAGGTCGCTAATCATAATACTAAAAAAAACCTAAGGATAAAGTTACATGATTAATTCTATTTTTCAATGATTAAAACCTTGTTTCCATAGGAAATTTTCACATCCCTAGCAAACCTATCTATATAGACACCTTTAAACTTCTCGTAGACTCAGTCATATAAAACTTAATAAAAGATGGAGTTGACCTATCGTCTTGCGGAATAGCCGACAGTGAAACTCCTAGAGGAGGCTATTAAAGAGATAAGTCAGTTTGTTCTTCAACTTGAACCCGGGAACCTAACATTTCAACAACACTTGGAAAGAATTTGTGAGGAATAGCCACGACTTGCTCTTTGCCCTCAGATCGTACCGGTGATAAGGAATCCTCAGTTTAATACCAGTTAGAATTTTTAGGGATATATTTTGAACTGTGATTAGAATTGCCTTAACAAACTACGCCAGAACGTGTATTTTTTTTTTACATTTTACTGTACCACTTTGTTGGCGTGACTAATATGTTTATTCGGTTCCTAGTTTGACTACGGAATCGTAATACTTTAGCTCGATATTAATAACGGCAGCATGTAGACACTTTGTATATTCACAGCATACTTAGTTGTATATGAACTTCTAAAATAAATACATACATACATACATAACATCACGCCTTCATTCCCAGAGCGGGGTAGGCAGAGCTACAGAAATACCAACAAATCTAAAAAGTATATATAATTCTATATCCACATTTTGCACAATCAAGCCAATAAGTTTACTAGTGTATTAGTGACAGGTTGCAAGCCCACCGCCTAACAGTACTACAAGCCCTTATTCCCTTAGTCGCCTCTTACGATAAATAATTTCTTAAATTAAGCTTCGGAAACCTGTGAGAGGTTGATATGTAGCATAAATAAGGTCGCTTCGCTCACCACTTAAGTATAAATTAATTGTAATACTAACTAAAATTATTTAGGTTTTTATGTTAAGGAGAAGGCACCCAAGCACTCAGGCCACCTGATGGTAAGTGGAATCTGAGACCCATACACATTTGAATTCTCAACACTATAATCCTAAGACCTCAAATGCGTTGCCAACCCTGAGGACTAAGATGGACTGCCTCTATGCTAGTAATTTCACCGGTTGTCTTATCCCCACACCGGAACACAACAATGCGAACACTGTTGCTTGGCGGGTGGTTAATGGATAAGATGGTGGTGGCGATCCGGACGGACCCTGCACAGGGCACCACTAAAACCACCGTGTTTTATTTATTGCAACCAGTACCAGCAATTACCCATTCTCGTTGTATGCCTTTTTAACTGCGTTCTTGCGGGAATTGTCGTTGTTACTATTTATGATCCTCGTTTGTACTTCGTCAGGTATTTTGTTTAAAATATATATATATTTTAATGGCATTGAGAGGCAATCGAGCACACAGGCCACCTGATGTTAAGTGGAAACTGTGACCCATAGACATTTGCATTCACAAGACTGCAAATGCGTTGCCAACCCTGAGGACTAAGATGGAATGCCTCTATGCTAGTTATTTCACCGACTGTCTTATCCCCAAACCGGAACACACCAATGCAAACACTGATGTTGGGCGGTAGGTTAATGTATAAGATGGTGGTAGCGATCCGGACGGACCCTGCACAGGGTCCTACCACCCGCAAATATTAGATAACATACAATATTACGCTTGTACGTTGTAGCGTTTATAAGCTACAACAAAAATAAAAATACGTTGAAAACCGTTTATTGTATGGGAAACCGCTTTGTACTTCACTTTCTTTTACTTCGAACCTAGAACAAGTTCTTGTTTATTTTCAGTTTTCCACTGACTAGCCCTTGAAACAGATCTAGTGATTATCCAAACACAAAGCTTGGTTCCATACAATGAAAGAGTACTTCAAATTCTCTCGCGTGGATACTCAAACGATTCTGACCGTATTCCTTCAAAGTAGAGTTTTCAAAGGCACTCAGTCATTTATTTTTATTGACGCAATTTGCCTATAGTTTACTACTAGTGATCGTGTCCACGAAACAAGCGGTCGCGTTTTTGATTTCCGGTCAGGAAATATGTGTCTGACGTTTATAATCGACCAAGAAACTACTTAAAGAAATTCAATTAAGATGTAGATCAGGCGACAATCTCAAACAAATTGACCTAGTCCCAAACTTAGCTCTAGGCTTTAATATGTATACTAGACAACGATAAACTTAGAGAAATACATAGAAAACATCCAAGATTCGGGAGCAAATATTCGCGCTCATCACACAAATATCTACCCTTACCGGGATTAGAACCAAGGAACACTGGCTTCGGAGGCAGAGTCACTCCCAAGTAAGCCAACATCTTAAGGAAATTAAATTAAAATAAATATTAGTGGACGATCACAAACAAATTTACCTACTCCCAAACTATGCTCATTGCTTGTACAGTCAACAGCAAAACTAGATGATCATTTAATACCTTGTCACTTTCACTACTTTACCACATACCAACTCTGTCGCAGTATTGTTACGTTAATACGATAAAGTACTAAAATCATCATCTACTTTTGCTGTTGACTGTACTATGGGTACCATACAACGATTAACTTACATAGAGAAATGCATTCTTAAATAGAAAACATTAAAGAGTCAGAAATAAATATTCACTCTCATCACACAAATATCAGTCCTTACCGGGATTTGAACCCGTTAGCTTCGTAGGCAGTGACAATCAAGTAAGGCGCATCGTTGTGACTCTATGTGGTATGACGTTTAGGTCCAAAAGTGATATAGGACTTTCTTGGTCCACACGTAGACATACCATTAGGGTGATCGCACCAGTGTTGGACACTTTAAGCTGACATGCACCAATAATGGACACTTTACTCTTAATTCAAAGATCATAAGGTTATAAATAGATTGTTGCAAAACAAATGAATAACCTTTATTGTCTGTAAAATATGAGTCAAGTGTCCATCATTGGACCTTGTCCATTACTGGTTCGATCACCTATTACCTTCCTTTTTGTTTAACCCTCTGCGACTGACGTGACGTCTATCAGACACCCCCAAAAAAAATCGCTTTATAGCGTGAAATAGGTCTGTATCGCTCAGCAACCTCTCCTAAAGACTCGGGGCATTATAAACTAACCTATGTTAAAAACTCCAGATTTTTTTACCTTGTTCAAGTTAATGTCATTTTTTTTTATTTAGAAGCCCATATACATGCTTGTTATAAATTCCACATAAAAATTAAATAATCATGCTATACACTAAATAAACAATACTTTCCATTGACCCATTAGTATTTTTTCTATATTTTATCAAAAATGACGTCTGACAGACCCCACCTCAGTAGAATGTTTCTAAAAAAGTCACCTCAGTTGCAGAGGGTTAATTGAGTTAAAACTAATAACGGTTTTAAAAGCATTTAACCCGTTTGCAAAACCATTGTTAATATATACCTACCGTAATTTGATAAAATTTCTTAACCATTCGATTATAGTTTCCCATATAAGTAACAAAGGTGAAAATTGATAGATTATGCAATAAACTATAATCCGTTACCCGTACACAAAGAAAGGTATAATTACGATACGCTAACGAACACCTTGAATTATACGATTATAATCGTGCATAATCGTGTATAATCGTCAATAATCGCATGTGCCCACGCGCACGATGGCATTTCGATGTAAGCACATTGCAAATTGATGGTTTCCTATGACCCTAATTAAATTGTAATTATAAGTTATAGGAAAGGGATAGCAAATAGATCGTGTAAGAATTTTGAATAACTATTCAATAGATAAAACGCCCCAATATGTGTATGTATTATTGTAGCTGCTATAGCAAAAATACATGAATAAATAAAATTATATCACGGGACAATGTCACACAAATTGACCTAGTCCCAAACTAAGCTCTAGGCTTGTACTATGGGTACTAGACAACGATAAACATACTTAGATAGAGAAATAAATACTTAAATACATATAAAACATCCAAGACTCTGGAACAAATACTCGTGCTCATCACACAAATATCTGCCCTTACCGGGATTTGAAGCCGGGATCGCTGGCTTCGGAGGCAGGGTCACTCCCAACTAGGCCAACGTGTCGTCAAAAACAGTCATAACGTCACGCCATCATTCCCAGAGTGGGGTAGGCAGAGCTACAGAATACCAACAACCCTAAACTTGTTGATAATTCTGAAACCACATCTTGCACAAACAGGCTAAGGTGTTTACCAGTGTATTAGTGACAGGTTGCAGGCCCATTGCCTAACAGTACCAGCCTTTATTCCTTTAGTCGCCTCTTACCGGTGGATATCGGGAAGACATGGAATAACACTATTCTAACCCGGCAACCACACCTATTTATATATAGCACATAAAAAAGGACATCGTTTATAACTACTTCAATAATGCAATTGATAACGTACGAAGGAAAAAAAGCAAATTATCCTTAGGTAATTTTAGTTCTACAATTTCCAAAATGCCAATTGAAAAACCCAAGGATGCCAACAATGCCATAAAAAGACGCTACAAAAAAGGAAATTGAAACATCACGAGTTACTCATCTTACATGATTTAACCTAGTGCCAAACTAAGCTCTAGGCTTGTATTATGGGTTCTAGACAACAATAATTATGTACTATAACAACGTGTTACAAAAATTTCCAAAAATTAAAGCTAAAATAATGTTCAATTCTAGTAAACTGTCATCTAACTGCTAGGGTTGACATTATTTTTAGCATGGATTTTTTTTTTTTGTTGTTATTGTTACACTAAATTTGAATAAGGAAATACATACTTAAACGTCATGTTAGCCTAGTTGGTAGTGACCCTGCCTTCGAGGCTAACGGTCCCGGGTTCAAATCCCGGTTAGGGCAGATATTTGTGTGATGAGTGCGAATATTTCTTCCTGATTTTTGGATGTTTTTTATGTACTTATTTAGGTATATACTTCTCTATATAAGTATGATAATCTTTGTCTACTACCTATAGCACAACCTTATATTATTGATTTGATATTCATATACATACAAAACGTTAAAGACTGAAAAAAGATATTTGCGCTCATCACAAAAATATTTTTTGCCCATGGGAATCGAACACGGGACCGCTAGCTAATAAACAGTAATTAAATACCACTTCTCTACACTATCAAAAAGCTTTCACAGCCACAAGCAATCGCGCTTATAACATGGTCTAAAATTGGTAATAATTGTTGCCCAAGGGGAATAAGTTCAATGATTACGCTCTAATTGAGCTGCCTACCGAAGTGTTATAAGTATTTTTATGCCACCGAGAATAATACACAGGCTACCTGATGGATAACGGTACCTGAGACCCACAGGCATTTGTAATGAATGACTGCAAACTCAAGACTGCAAATGATTGCCAACCTTGAGGACTAAGATGGAATGCCTTTATTCTGGTAGTATCCCCGGTTGTCTTAGACTAAGGCCGCTTCCTGGCTTGTCGGTATGCTTGCAGTAAAACACAGAATCGGCATGAGTTCTAGGCAACCAGTGGCATCTACCAATCAATGCAGCGTTAGCGCCGCCTGTACGTTTTACTGCACGCATACCGACAAGTCAGGAAGCGGCCTTAGGCATACAGGTGACGTAAACGCTGCGCATTGATGGCTAGATGCCACTGGTTGCCTAGAACTCATGCCGATTCCGTGTTTTACTGCAAGCATACCGACAAGTCAGAAAGCGGCCTTAGTCATCCTGCCAGTGCCCGCGCAACGTCAGCGACGTCTATCGAGCGTCAGTGTCACACCAGCGCCTACGCAGCGCAGAAGAAACATCAATAACGTCTTTCGAGCGTGTGGTTTGAGCCCACGCAGCGTAAATAGTTGCCGCCAAAGACGCTGCCAAAATGCCGATGTTCGAAAGACGTTATTGACGTTGCGTCTGGTGTGACCCTGCTGAGACACTGATGCTCAGTGAGACGCGACTGGCGTCGCGTCGCCGTTGCGCCGAGGTGTTACGTCGCCGCTGCACAAGCGTTGGCAGGACAGCGGTTTACCATTGAATTGCCGACAAACTTTTAATCGAATATTATTTCAAAGACAACGTTTCAAGTATTTTCATTTCATCGACAAGTCATTGCGTCGAGGACTCAATACTAGGTAATTTGAAACGAGGTCTTTTAATTGGTAGTTGACTTATTTCAATCAAATTCATGTCATGACTAATCATTTCGGGTTTTTTTTATTTGTTTTTAATACTTGTAATAATATTTATTCCGCATAAAATTATTTCAATTGGTAATATTTTGCTATCAAAACTAAGCGCAATCACACACTCTACGCGATTATAGCTATGTGTGTTATGATTGACCATTGATATAATTTAATAATAGTAATGTGTCATGCTATCTGTCAACAGTTCATTTTCTAGGTCGCAGTTCTAACCTAACCTAACCCACTTCTGTCAACAGTTCATTTTCTTGGGGGTCGCAGTTCTAACCGAACCTAACCCACTTCTGTCAACAGTTCATTTTCTTGGGGGTCGCAGTTCTAACCTAACCTAACCCACTTCTGTCAACAGTTCATTTTCTTGGGGGTCGCAGTTCTAACCGAACCTAACCCACTTCTGTCAACAGTTCGTTTTCTTGGGGATCGCAGTTCTAACCTAACCTAACCCACTTCTGTCAACAGTTCGTTTTCTTGGGGGTTGCAGTTCTAACCTAACCTACTTTGAAAGCCTCATAGGACATATAAAATTGTGTTAAAGTCAAAGAAATGAATTGTAATGTTTTGTAGCTGTACCAATTAAGATAATTTGTAACAAATCAGCGATTAAGTAGTATTCGTTGATTAGTATTTCCACGTAGTAAGATAAATTTAAATAAATAGTAGTTGAAATAAAATTACGCCAAACAATATTACTAGTACTAAAGTTTCGATGAATCGTTGTCGATGAAATAATATTCGATGAAAAGGTTGTCGACAAAACAAGGGTACATCCAGGACAGCTTTATCCTTACACCGGCGAACACAATACTGCCCTCCTAAGAGCAATATCTCAAATTCAATAACCAGAGCAGATTCAATCCTATACCGTTGGTAATAAGGCTGCATTTGCTACAGGAGTTCTGTCTAAGATACTGCATTTTATGTTAGCAGGGTAGAATAATATCAAAGATGGTAGTAGCGATCCGGATGGACCCTGCATAAAGTGCTACCACCACTAAAATGTACGCCAAGGTGAGTTTCACCTCCGTCCGTTTAGATGGGTTTAAAAATAATTAAATGTTTATAAAACAAAGCTATGACTTCAAATTATTGAGGAGTTTGACTTGACTTGCTATTAATCATAAACAGACATACAGACGGACAATGGAGTCTTAGTAATAGGGTCCCGTTTTTACCCCTTGGGTACGGAACCCTAAAAAGAACCATCAAAATCGATTGCCAATTGGCTTAGATATTAAGTACCTATCATAAAAAACAGACTAGTTAAGTAACTCCTTCTTTTTGAAGTCGGTTAAAAACGGACGTTTTTCAACCCTATTTCAGAGTTGTATGGTCATACAATTACAGATGTACTTTTCCTGGTCAATAATGAAGCAAGACAGAAACATGCAGTCTACAAAGGACTGGAACCATCTGTCATGATTAACCATCTTGCAACCATAACGGTAGCACAACAATCAAATAAAGCCACTTCTATTAACTGCCTTATATCGTTACAAATAGAATTGAAAGCAGAAATGAATGGTACACCGGCGCATGTACCATAATGTTACTGTTGTACTGTAGCTAAACGATAATCGGTTGAAATACGGCTGTTTGAGGAATCAAGCAATTCTACCGATGGAATAGTTGTAACAGGAAAATATCGTACCTATTATTGTTTCATAAAACCTGTTATACCTAATAACTAATTTGTCATTTATAAACGCAAATGTACTAATACAATGTATAATTCGGCGCTTATCACTTACCAACATTTGTTTGAATGGCATATTTTGTATCAGATAGAACAAATGCAAAAACAGAATGCCAATGGGACCCTATTGCTAAATCTTAGCTGTCCGTCCGTCTGTCTGCCAGCGGGCTGTATCTCATGAACCGTAATAGCTAAACACTTGGAATATTTTTTATTTATTTTTTTTATGGTAAGGAGAAGGCACACGAGCACTCAGGCCACCTGATGGGAAGTGGAATCTGAGACCCATAGACATTTGAATTCTCAAGACTATAAACTTAAGACTGCAATCCTAAGACCTCGAATGCGTTGCCAACCCTGAGGACTAAAATGGAATGCCACTATGCTAGTAATTTCACCGGTATGCTAGTAATGTATTATAGCCGCAATAACGATAAATAATAAAAATAAAACGTTACGTAGGATGTAGGATGCAGGATAGATTCGATGATTCAACGTTATTTCACGGGAAATAGTTATGTAGCACTTTCCTCATATTTTAATCGATGAAACAACGTCAATATAACCGTACATTGCATCCGGAGACACATCTGACACAACCTTTTAAACCGTAGTTATCAATAATATTTTAGAGGAAGCGACATCTATTATATCTATTTAGTTTATTTCTGCTGAAATATTGCCAACTCATACTATAGTATTTCATATTTTCTCTGAAGTAAACCATAACTAAATAACACAAAAACCACATAATATGTCTTAACCCCTCGCATGCGAGAAGTCATAAAAGTACCAAGTTCTAGTCACTTCTGATTACGATATAGTCCATAAAAGTAAGCTTAAAAAAATACAAATGATATCCAAATTTTGAGCACGGATCTGTGCTTAAGTCTCCAATAGGTTAATACTTATAAAAAGTCATGCACCGTAGGGGTAATATAGCACTAAAAATTAACCTAAAAAAATACAGAGTGCAAAAATAGTTTATAAAGCATACAAAAGAAAGAGTGGAAGAAGGTACGTACATTAGTTTCTTCATATATCTCCTTCTTGCTGTGACTAACACATAAGATTCCTTTTGCCCGCCCGTGGGCAAATACTTTTTTCCAATTTTCGACTTCATTCGGCGACGTCACTCCAAGTTTTCGACTCACTAAAAATCAGAGCAAACCCGCGAACAAATCACTGACTAATGTCCTCTTCCCCGAGCAGCGTGTCCTAAAATTAAAGAGAAAGAAGATTGAAGGTATTTACAGACAGAACAGTACTACTGCAAGGGCAAAGAATTACTAACAGGCAAGCGAGAAATAAAGGAAACAAAATAAAAAATAGGTACATATTAGTCACAATTTGTTGTTCACAGTTGTAATGAGGACATTGCTACTATATAGAACAATAAACTGTCATGAGGAAACCGTCCTTATTAAATTTACAATAAACAATTACTTTTGCTAGAAGCAAACCTTTATAATCCATTAATTAGTTCGGATGCGCAAATACCTGTTTTTCACATCATTAATCATTATTTTAAATGAAGTCACGATTATTTGAAACTAGCCAAAATACTTTGTATTTAAACTATCTTACTTCTTAGTCACATTTAGGCTAAAAACGCGTGATCTAAAAAGAACGATGGTTAATTTAATATACTTTTGGACACATTTTCGACCCAACCCGTCGTTGCCGTGTACTAGGCAAAATATATTTCGGTCATACACTCTTATAAACAAAAGTAGTCTCTCCTGTGGCGAATATTTAAAAGCTTGTGTGCATATAAGTTATGTTTTTATATGATAGGTCTAAAGCAGTCCTGACGGCGTTTTTGCGGGTATGGGCTTAGCCAGAAAATTAGGCTTTAAAAACGTTAACTTTCGGTGTGTCCACAGGAAAGACGGTAACATAAATCTGTGTATGACCCATTTAGCTTGGGATGAACGTCGACCAAGTTACTATATTAAATTAACACGAGCTCGCCAATTGACCATAAGGTCCACGTTGACAGTTGTCATTAAATGATTGATGGTCGGTCATCCGCCACTCTAATGGAAATTATTGATTTCATAGTTCCCCAGATCACCAACCCAGTTATTGCGGTACCCACGGTCCACATTATTTTATAACGGTATTCTTCATTAGAAAACCACGGTAGATCGCCTCTGTGAGGCCTTATCAGGCCTTTGTGAGATTATAACGAAATTACAGAGGCATAGAGTAGTAGACAAAGAATGGATGGGATAAGGAACGAGTGTGTAAGAGGAAGAAGAAAATGGAAGGCAATAAATAGGTCGTCGCGAGAAAAGTTTTGAGTATGAATGGGTTACAAAGCAAGTGAGTGAATTTCGTTTCACATAGCAACCCTTGGCAGAATCATCATTTCGCATAATTACTTTTGGCATACATTTCTTTGCATACTGTCATTTGGCACAATTGTCTTTGGCAGAATAGTACATTGCTATAACGTTCATTAGAACAATATTATAATCCTATGGTAGAAGTTGGCATAAAGTTATAAAGTTGGAATAATCCTGAACTGTCTTTGAAAGTAATGATTATTTTGCATGTATCTTATCTGTCCCACTGCTCCAATTGCAATTCGGTCCTGGCGCTGTTATTGTACAACTTTTAACCTAACCTAACCTAGTAGGAGGCAGCAGCAGGTAGCAGTTCATTACTAATTACAATGCTGAATTTACCAATTACAAAATTTTGCCATAATAAATTCGGCGGAAGGTATATTCTGCTACATAAAATTCTGCGAAATGAAAGTCGGCGATATTAGTATTCTGCCAAATGAATGTTATGCGTTATGACCAAACACCGGATTGACGGGGGTAAAAATGTACCAGTGCTAGTGATTTATTAAATATCGACTAAGTTTATCGACACCTTTTTTCGTTACATAATAATTTTGGATTTTATGTCTTACAAAAGTAAGTCGTACGTTTACTTTTATATCTGAATGATCAGATATAAAAATGAAGATAAACAATATTTTTTCTTGCGAGTCGTTTTTAACAGACTAAAAACAAAAAAGTTCTCAATTAGTCGGAATGCTAAAGAATATTGTTGTACTGAATGAATTGTTATTGAATGTAATTTAAATGGTTTTCAAAAATGGCTCGAGTCCAGAATCAATGTCACATATCGTTTGTTTATAGTTGCGATAAGTATAAATAAAAGAGATTTGCACATCATAAAAGGCATTCAATTAGGCCATTAATTATGACAATGATGATTAAAAATTGCTTTTTATCGATGTCGATAAAGTTAGTCGATATTTAATTAATCACTAGCAGTGGTACATTTTTGCTCCCGTCAATCCGGTGTTTGGTTATGACAGTTATGCTAGGTATACTATTATGCTAAACTATCATTCGGCTTACTATGTTTCTGCGATCGATGTTATACCAGATGAAAGGAACTCGGAGTAAACGCTGATATGTCGGCTAATATGGATGCGTGGAAGAAAGACATGCTGCGCCGACCACAGATGATTAGGATAAGACAATATAAGATAGTAGTAGCAGACGCATTGAACACAGCCCTAATCTAGGTAACACTGGTTAGTACGCATTTAACAATTTTCTGTAAAAAAAAAAATTTTTAGGCCATCTTTTATTGCGACTGGGAGGGTTATGATGAGATAGCTATGCAGTTTTTATTACGGCGAGCGTAAAGGACAGAGCTATAGCAGTTATACGGTGTGTTACTGACATGAGGGCTTCTGCTTTAACTAACGATAATATGTTGTTTAAGTAACTATTTGCAGGTATAATTAAGTCGAAGTTAACTAACGTAACGCTGCAATTTAACTTCTTAGATTTTAACTATCATCAACGTACTGGAGCTATGTGTAAGTATCGTAATCAATATCGTTATTACTTGGTACAAAGCATACATTGGTACAGGGGCAGAACATAGAGAGTTATTAATACTCCTTCAATTTGTCAGATTTAAGAAACTGACAGAAAATAATCGTTGTCAAATACCCTTCTAATCTGTGGTTGTCAAGCTTGAACGAAAGTCATTCCTCTCGTAAAAATTTAATGTTTAATAAAAACAATAAATAGTGAGTTTAACTAATGGCCTACGACGCACGTGAAATGTGCGACATGATTTTGTTGTACGGCGAAACACACGGCAACGCAGCAGATTCGTTGAGGTTGTATCGTGAAAGATAGCCGAACAGGCGACATCCTCACAATCCCAGATTCATATTAGAAGCCGTGCAATGAGTTCAAACGTCAAATGGGGCTGCTATGGTCACTTATAAACAAGTCTTAGTTTGGTCACGTGACTTTATTAATTAACTTTAACGCACAGTGTACATTGCTTGCAATTTATTTTTTGTTAGAAAACAAGCGTGTGCTGTTTTATCTTGTTTTAATTGAAATAAACAAGTAGGTACATTAAGGAGTTGCCCATTGTTACTCTATATCAAGGAAAGCCCTCATGCCGGTAACACACTGTATAGCTCTGACCCTTTCTCTCAGCTTAAAATGAACTGCATAACTATGTCATTATAACCCACCTGGAGGGTTATTATGAGATAACAATGCAGTTCTACGCTGCCATAGCTCCATGAACTGCAAAGCTAGCTCATAATAACCCCCCTGTACTTTTTTGCAGCTATCTGTCACAAGCGTTGTGATCGAAAGTGTATAGGTTTTTTTTTTTGCCGGTCGATCGTATCGACCGCTAAAAGTCTGTTACGCATCTTGTTTAGGGCTCTTAAATATGAACAATATCTTTCTAACTTGTGATGTTAAATAAGGAGTAACAAAATTTACAAATCAGCCCAAATTCCTCCAGAATCGGAACGGAAATTAACGGAGTTCCAACAAAGTATCGCACGCTAATCTGTAAAATGTAGATCAGGCCATAAAATCCAACATGTAGTCGGCGATTGATTAATACAAATAAAAAACGCGCATTTAAAGTCGCAAAACAAAGATACCGAGTGAAGATTCGGCATTATTCGGCGGAAGTTAGAGGCTATCTTAACATTACGTTCATGAGATAAAACGAAATATCCAAATCATTGTGAGTAGACTAAAATGGTCTAAATTGTTAACGAAGTGGGACGTGCCGTGTGATTTACAGAATAATAACATTATAAAAGACAAAAGTAATCCACCGTTATGCAAATAGATGACATAATTGTATTAAATGATGAGGAAGACAAAGCAAAAATCATTTTCAAATGTTTCACTTTTAATTAAGCCATTATTAAAGAAACGAGTTCGAGGAGTCCCCAAAAAAATGCCCACTTTTCGTCTCCATCATTCTACCAGCTCGATGGTACCATAATTGTTATTGTATTGTCATCGGAAATTCAAAGTATACCAAAATTCAAGTCAATCCGACAATAAACAGTAGGTTAAAATTTACTTCCAAGATTTGATTACATAGTTTGTTTAGTTACAAGTGAAGCTAATATGTGTGTTAAAAACACACTAAACTACTAAGAAAAAAAGCGGCCAAGTGCGAGTCGGACTCGCCCATGAAGGGTTCCGTAGCAGCAAGTAACATAATATAAAAGTTCGTTGTAGCTTTGATCAATGTTTTTATGACGTATTAAAAAAAAACTACTTACTAGATCTCGTTCAAACCAATTTTCGGTGGAAGTTTGCATGGTAATGTACATCATATATTATTTTTACATTTATCATTCCCTTATTTTAGAAGTTACGGGGGGGGGGACACACATTTTTCCACTTTGGAAGCGTCTCTCGCGCAAACTATTCAGTTTAGAAAAAAATTATAATAGAAACCTCAATATCATTTTTGAATACCTATCCATAGATACCCCACACGTATGAGTTTGATGAAAAAAAAATTTTTGAGTTTCAGTTCTAAGTATGGGGAACCCCAAAAATTTACTGTTTTTTTTCTATTTTTGTATGAAAATCTTAATGCGGTTCACCGAATACATCTACTTACCAAGTTTCCACAGTATAGCTCTTATAGTTACGGAATAAAGTGGCTGTGACATACGGACGGACAGACGGACAGACATGACGAATCTATAAGGGTTCCGTTTTTTGCCATTTGGCTACGGAACCCTAACAATCCCGCTATTGTAACAATGTACCTTAGTATGCGAAAAAGGCGTGGTATTTAAAAACATGTCATTTACCATAAACAAGAAGCTAATTGGAAACGTGGGAGCATAAGCAAGTTTGTTACACCAAAATTGGCCTTAAATGGTACATCTTAGAGTACGAATGACTAAGAAAATAGCATTAACAGTTACAATACGTATAACTTCGTCTGATGAGATGGGATGTTTTATGGGTTCTTCAACAAAGGGCATAGAAAGCTCAAAATGGTTTCATTATTACACGACAATGACCGTTGTATTCACTTTTTCGTGCAATTAAATATTATCTGATGATTCAAAATAGGTATTTATTCGTTAAATTGGCTACATGAGGGCTTTTTTTCACGTCGGTAATATGGAGTGAATCTACTAGCGCTTCGGACAAGACCATCATTGCGGAGAAGTGCCGCAAAAAAAACAATTAACCATTATCAATTGTAAGGGAGGGACGGAGGGAGAAATTAAGGGAAGTTCTAGTAAAATGAAAGTCAGGAGATGAAATATGTGTAAAAAACAGTTACCAAAGTTAACTATAGTGCCTGTCATCGCAGTACATTAGCCTATTCTTAGGTGTCAGGATTTACTTCACATCGGCCTGTGAAGTAAATCCTGACACCTGTGATTCCAGTTCAAGTTATAACCTCAAACCTAAGAATAGGCTATAAATGTACTGCGATGACAGGTGTCAGGATTGACTTCTCATCGGCCGGGTACTATAGTTAATTAATTTATTAGAGGTACTGCCGTAATGCCAAAGAAGGCGGCTAACTACAATGTAGTAGTCGATACATTATATAGGTATGCTAATTGAAGGGTCCACGGAAAGAACATGTCTAGTCACATTAGTAACTTTTTGAGATATCGCGATTTGAAAGTTGGAACCATGACATTTTGTACGTAATTTTCGTGTAGAGGTTTTTTTAAGAGTGAAAAAATACAAGAAATAGGAAGATTTACATCCTAAACTGAGTGGTAGGGTTCATTTCGTCCTCTACATTTTGGGTTCAAAACTCATTTTCAAAAAAAAGTGACTAGATATGTTCTTTCCGTGGACCCTTCAGTTGGTAACAACATTAAATTTAAAATGCTTATACTGTTATCAGGAAGTTAGCCGCCTTCTTTGGTTCTAGAAGACGCCCGCGACTTCGTCCGCGTGGAATTAGTTTTCCGCTCCCCCCCCTATGTGTATGTAGACGACACTATTAAAACACAATTTGATTGTGTCGTCTATATAGTCAAATACCAGGATAAGAAGTTTCCTACGTATATCCTTCCTTGGGACTATTTTTTTTTTTTTATATATTAAGGAGAAGGCACACGAGCACTCAGGCCACCTGATGGTACAGTGGAATCTGAGACCCATAGACATTTGAATTCTCAAGACTATAATCCTAAGACCTCAAATGCGTTGCCAACCCTGAGGACTAAGGTAGAATACCTCTATGCTACTAATTTCACCGGTTGTCTTATCTCCACACCGGAACACAACAATGCGAACACTGTTGCTTGGCGGGTGATTAATGGATAAGATGGTAGTAGCGATCCGGACGGAGCCTGCACAGGGTCCTACCACCACTAAAACCTAAGTTATCTCCATACCAGATTTAATCTAAATCGGTTCAGTAGTTCCTAAGATAAGTTAAACTAACGATTAATAAACTGAAAACGTTCAGCATTTCACCATCTTGACAATGACCCGTGACAGGTGACAATTCGGTATACATTGCAAAGTTAACACGCTGATACATCACTGGGTTTCATAAAAGCTGCGCCAGGTACACTAAAATGTCACCTGTCACCTGTCATTGTCAGTATGGTGAAATAGGGAGCTGGGCGCGTAAAGTAGCTAGATGCAACAGACGCCGCAGTTTGCGGTTAAGTTTTTCAAGCAAAACGTTGCGCGTGTCATAAACACAGTGCAGAAGCAGAATCACGTATCCAACTTTAAAGATACAAATTCTGTTTTAAATTCTTGGCCAGACATGCGCCAGAGCCACTTTGAGCTTACACGTACATACATACATAACATCACGTCTTCATTCCCAGAGTGGGGTAGGCAGAGCTACAGAAATACCTACAATTCTAAAAATACTTGTTTATACTCGTCATTCTATAATAACATGTTGCACAATCAGGCCAAGAAGTGTATTAGTGTATTATTGACAGGTCGCAAGCCCATCGCCTAACAGTACTACAAGCCCTTTTTCCCTAAGTCGCCTCTTACGACATCCACGGGAAGACATGGAGTGGCACTATTCTAACCCTAACTAGTGGTTTTTTTTATTTCTATGTTAAAGAGAAGGCACACGAGCACTCAGGCTACCTGGTAAGTGGAATCTGAGACCCATAGACATTTGAATTCTCAAGACTATAATCCTAAGACCTCAAATACGTTGCCAACCCTGAGGACTAAGATGGAATGCCTCTATGCTAGTAATTTCACCGGTTGTCTTATCTCCACACCGGAACACAACAATGCGAACACTAAATAAAACAATAAAAGAAAAGATTGTAGTTTTTTTTATTCGCTACTTTAACCCTATTTTAACCCCTTAGGGGATGAATTTCCTTAAATCCCTTCATAGTTCACCCCTAGGATGGACGAAGGAGCACTCCCTCCAAATTTCAAGTCCCTAGGTCAAGCGGTTGTGCGTTGAACGATCAGCTAGTTTCTCCTTTTATACATAGAGGACGCCCGCAACTTCGTAAGCGAATAATTATTTTCCCGCTACTTTCCCTATTTTAACTCTTTAGGGGATGAATTTCCAAAAATCCTTTCCGTCCGTATATACCAACATTCTAAAAACAACACCTGTGAAAAAGGCAGCTTTCTAGGCTCACGGGCTGGGCGTTGACGAGTCTGAGAGTGAGGCATTCTCTTAAGATGGGGTGAATGGAAACACAATCTAAAATAAGTCCTAACGTGTTGCTAATAGGTATTATTAAACTGACAAGTCTATTGGAAAATTACGTTAAGGTTTGCCTTATAATTAGTAGCATAATGCTTTACTTTCTAGGCTGAATCTCAATTCACTCCATCTTACCCGGTATGTATAGATAACCTGTAAGCTTAAGGGCATACTTCATTGTCCTGACTATTCGTGTCGCAATACCGAAATTTAATGTCTCAATCTACACCAATTCCAATATCAGGTATCAATCAAATTGATCGCACCCACACGAACTGCGTAACGAGCTCCAGCTAGCTGGAAAAGAATGATAAATTGCCCGTTCAAATAACGCTCCCAAATCAATGGCTTTGTTCATGCAAGGTCTCGAATTTGAGATCTCTATTGTGTTTATGTTAGTGTTAAAATTATTTATGTGAAAAAGATCATAGTGTTAGCGATTATTTTTGTTTTTTCAGACAGAGTGGGGTAGGCAGAGCTACAGTATTATAAACAACCCTAAAAAACTTGTTAATTCTGTAACCACATTTTGCACAATCAGGCTAAATAAAATAAAAAAAAAAATAAAAAAAATATTTATTTTCAGATTCTCAGATCCATAGGTTGTTAGGTACAAAAACACTTATAAAACTACGTTAGTACAATAATATTGAAATTTACATTTACAAAGCCTATCTCAGGGTCGTAAGACATGAAGGTCGGTGTATCGGCGGAGAATATCCGAATCCCACCTCCCTGCTATCATTTTCAGGATGCTATTTGTGCTCCCCCTCATCTGCCTCACCACAGAGGCCGTCTTCTTCCGTACTACGGCATAAAAGTCCTCTACGCTAGCTCCGGCAAACATCTCAGAGGCGCTGCAGAATCGAGGAAGCCCAAACAGCATCCTGAAGATGTTATTATATTGGATTCGCAGGGTATTATAGGGCCTCAGCCTGAAACTAGCCCACAGGCCACACGTATAAAAGCTTTGACAGTAAGCTCTAAATAAAGTCAGCTTCACTTGAGCGCTGCATCGCGCGAACCTGTGCGCCAGCATCCCGCCTCGGACCGACAACGCCCTGCGCTCCCGTTCTATATCGAGATCGTCTTTCAGGTCCTCGGTCACAATATGACCCAGATATTTGAAATGAGTAACATGATTTAAAGGCACTCCGTTCAACATTATCTTGGGCGAGTAGGCTGGACACTTAATTTTACCTTTAAAAATCATGAACTCACTTTTGGTAGCGTTATACTTCAAACCATGCTGCTGTGCGTACATCTCGCATGTATCAATAAGCTTTCTAAGGCCTGATACTGATGGGCTCAGCAGCACCATGTCATCCGCATAACTAATATTATTTACACAAATATTATCAATTCTACAGCCAGCACGAATGCTGCTGAGCCCCTCAATCAGTTCATTTACATATAAATTAAACAATCTGGGTGAGGTTAGCCCCCCCTGCCTCACCCCACACTTTAGCACATATGGATCTGAATATTCTTTAGCCCACTTTACCACATTTATCTGACTGCTATACCAGTGAGACATGATTCCTATCACAGCCGGATTTATGCCTGTCTTCTTCAGCTTTGACCACAGTATATCATACGACACGGTATCGAAAGCCTTAGAAAGATCTAGGAAACAAGCATAAATGGGCGTATTTCTCTTAACATAATAGCTTACTGCATGTTTTAAGGCTAATATTGCACTCTCAGTGGATAGTCCCTGACGGAAGCCGAATTGAGCATCATGTAATTTGACATGTAGGTTCAAAAAGGTGTCAAGAATCCTATCTAGTACCTTTGCGGTGACTGTAGCCAAAGAAATCGGCCTGTAATTACTTTTATCCGCGAGATCTCCTGTAGAATTCTTAACTAGGGGAATGACCACAGTTTTCATCAAATCCGAAGGTAAATAAGTATGTCTCACGCAGAGCGTGAACAACATAGATAATAACCTCCCAATGTGCGAGCCCGCGTGCTGGAGGTGCTCAATGCTGAGTCCGTCGTGCCCCGGGGACTTACCTCTTTTCATGTTAGCTATTGCTAGTCTAACGTCTTTAGCGGAGACTACAATTGACTGACCTGTCAGATTGGACTCATCATTGAACCCCTCCCGCACGGGTTGGTATGGGGGCTCCATCTTAAAATAATCCCTGAAGATATTAGCGACATCTTTGGGTTCACTCATGCCATCCACACTGGCCGACAGACTTGGTTTATAACTCATTTTTTTGGTACTTTTCCAAAACTTTCCAAACTGTTTCGTTGAATGTTGTGTTGCCAATATGTCACATTGAATCTGCACTTGATTATTTTGACAAAACTTAAGCTTAGATTTAAAAATTCTACGACTAGAGCACATTTTTTCATAAATAGGACCACTTTTGGGCTTCCCATGTGATACATATGTAAGAAAATCTAACCTAGCTTCCTTGTGACTGTTTGATACATGTTTATTCCAGCCCAGAATACTTTTACCTTTGTTATTCACATTCGACTTATGTACACTACTCTCTACAGATGCTCTAGTTAGTGCACTTATTATGTCACCGTATAGTTGATTAATAACACTTCTGTGTGAAGTATCTTGACACATACTATCTGCACAGTCTTGAAGTTCATGCGGAAAGTCTACTACTTTTAAATAGTTATTACATAGCTCTGTGTACTTAGCCGTCTGTTCAGGGCTTCTAACTCCCCATAACACTTTATTACCTAATTCATTTGTTGGTATCTCTTTTGACCTAATTACGTTAGTATTACATTCGATTTTTAATGGATAGTGATCAGACCAGTATACATCATATAGAACCTCGATATTATTTAATGTGTGCCATGCAGAAGTACTTACCACGCAGTGATCCAACCACCTTTGGGATCCATGTGCATCACTCACAAACGTGTGCGTTTCAGACGATGTACCTAGCCGAATCACATCCGCACATAACCATTGCCTTTCATTACAAAAATTTAGCATTTCTTCATAAAATGGAGCCGATGGATGTGCATTGTAATCACCCAATATGTACACATTTTCAACATTGTTGTCCTCGATTACAGCATTAATTTCGCCCAAACATTGCGTAAAAATTGGCAAATTATCCGGCACATCAGTCGGCATATATACACATATCACTATGAACTCCTTTCGCTCCTTCGTTACGACTTTTATTCCAGCAATACGCTCACTGCTGCACTTTATAACGGTAACACTGTGAAACGCACTATTCCGCCATAGAATCGCCACGCCACCGTGAGGCCTGCCGCGAAGAACGCCCGCTGCCAACTCCACCGCAGATTTGCCTGTGTAGCTGAAGTCCTTATCAATTTGCCCTAGGAAGGCCAGGTCATGAGGCAGTAGCCAGGTTTCCTGAAGTGTAATCACATCAGCCTCTCTACAAAGTGATCTCACACAATCAACACTTCTCTTTATATTTTTACAGTTATATGTTATAAAAGCACTACTATTCTGGGCCATTTTTACTTGTATTGTTTCTTAGACCCTGCCCCTCACTCTGTTTTGCAAGGCCACTGGGTTTGAAGCGCATGAAACGACTAAATTTAATCCCGTCGGGCCATAATTTGTCGTCTAGATACATGTCTAACTTTCGTTTATCTACAAACATTTTATATGCATTGTAAGACCTCTCAAACTTCATGTTTACTTTTTGAAGAGTGATTTTGTCATTAGTTTGTCTTTTTATGTAATCACAAATATCTTTCTCCGCCGTTTCTTTGTCAACATTTGAAATAAATAACGGTATTTTTATTTCTGCCGCCTTAAATTTCATTTCAGGCACCAACGCGGCCTTACCAATACGGCTTGTAAGACGATTTCGCGACTTTTTCTTTTGTACTAACGTAAATTCATTTTTCTTAGTTTTATTTACGCTCACTTCCTTCTTAGCTATATCAGCATAACTTTCTGATTGGTGCTGCAACGTATTCTCCAATTTGTTCGCAGTACATTGCTCATTTTTCATCACGACCCTAGTATTGTCTACGGGAGGAGCCTCAATGGACGTTTCACATTCAATAGCAACGTCTTGCGAGACTGTTTCATGGTTCTGAGGTATAGGAGTCTCCGACCCACACATTTCAGTGTTGTGCGCGCCATCTTCAACCGCTCGGGGAACCTGCGAACAAGTACCCGCACATTCCGAGTTTATGCTGTGCGACAACCCAATGGGACCGCTATCATAAACATATCCGCCTCGTTTTCTCATATTTACGTTATGATCGTTAACAATAGATGCATACTTTAAATTATCCAAGTCCATTTGCAGCTCGCGCAATTGTGACACCGTTGCATACATTTCTTTGAACGAGTTTAGTTCGTTTTTCAATTTTATAACGTCTTTCAATAACGTAACTGCATCAATGTGGTCAACCGACGTAGGAGGCAATTTTTGAAGATCGCGAGCCACAAAAATCGGAATCAGATGGGCATCCGTATCATCATGCATACCGCGTGCCGTGTGGTGTCGGTCGAGAATAGCACCACCCCATCTCTTCCCGTGGGTGTCGTAAGAGGCGACTAAGGGATAAACCGGGGGATGGGCAGCAGCGTCCTCCGCGAACTACCAGGTATTACTGCGGTCGCCAACCCGCCTGCCAAGCGTGGCGACTATGGCATTTTCCCCCCAAATTAAAAAAAAAAATGAATCCACAATATCGGCCCAGACCCCTAGTCCCCGGCGGCCCTGCTATTCCTGGCTCCGGTAGCGGCCATGGTAACGGTGGGGCAGGGGGTGCTTCAGTGAATCACCGGCAGAGACCCGGCTACCAAAAACGACGACCTTTGGCCCTGGCAACATACAACTGCCGAACACTGCGGACCGACGAAAGATTACTGGAACTGGAGGAAGAATTGAGCAGGTTGCGATGGGGAATCATAGGGTTATCAGAAGTCCGTAGAGAGGGCGAGGACATGATAACCCTGAAGTCCGGGAACCTGCTCTATTTCCGGGAGGGCGACCAACAGTCCCAGGGAGGTGTCGGGTTTATCGTCCACAAGTCCCTCGTAAACAACGTGGTGAAGATCGAGAGTGTGTCGAGCAGGGTAGCGTGCCTTGTACTAAGAATGACTCAAGGTTATTCGTTGAAGGTCATACAGGTATACGCTCCGACCTCGAGGCACTCCGACGATGAGGTGGAGGCTGTGTATGAGGATGTTTCCAGAGCCATGCACAGCTCCAGAACTCACTTCACGGTTGTTATGGGGGACTTCAACGCAAAGCTGGGCAAACGAGACGGTGAAGAGCTGAGAGTGGGGAAATTTGGAGTGGGGCGTAGGAATCACCGGGGTCACCTACTGGCCAGTTTTATGGAGAAGGAAGGACTCTATATGATGAACTCCTTCTTCAGAAAACGTGAGCATAGGAAGTGGACCTGGATGAGCCCTGATGGTGTAACGAGGAACGAGATAGACTTTATCATGTCGACGAAGAAGCACATATTCAATGATGTCTCCGTGATCAGTGCGGTTAAAACCGGGAGTGATCACCGTATGGTACGAGGCTCATTGAATATCCAGTTCAAGCTTGAAAGGTCTCGACTGATGAAGTCTACGCTCCGCCCGGCACCCGCCCAGCTCCAAAACCCCGAGAGCTTCCAGCTCGAACTCCAAAACCGTTTCGAATGCCTAGGAAGTGACGTGGACGATTTCAACGACGGGTTCGTGGAAGCTGTCCATGCGGTTGGGTCTAAGTACTTTAAGATCCGCCGTGCCAGAACCAAGAAGCTCTCGGACTCCACCCTTAGGCTCATGGATGTTAGGCGCGAGATGGTTTTGCAGTCCTCTGGTGATGCTTGTCGCTATCGGCAGCTCAACAGACAGATATCAAAGTCTCTGAAGCGCGATATACGCCGATTTAATACTAAAAGTATTGAAGAGGCTATTGAGCGTAACAGGGGCTCTAAGGTTTTTACCAGAGATTTGTCTGTTGGCCAAAGCCAATTGATGAAGCTGAAGACCGACGACGGCAGGATCGTTTCATCCAGGCCTGAGGTACTGGGGGAAATCGAGAGGTTTTATGGGCAACTCTACACGACAACCCGAACACCCGTTGAAAATCTAGCCAAAGACCCGAGGGCTAGACTAACCCGGCACTATACCGATGATATTCCGGACGTCAGCCTGTACGAGATTAGTATGGCTCTCAAACAGCTTAAGAATGGCAAGGCCCCAGGTGACGATGGAATTACAGCCGAACTCCTGAAGGCGGGTGGTAAACCAGTTCTTAAAGGCCTTCAGACGCTGTTTAGTTCCGTCCTCCACGAAGGGAGAACGCCAAAAGCATGGAACAGAAGTGTGGTGGTGCTCTTCTTCAAAAAAGGTGATAACACCTTGCTGAAGAATTACAGACCCATCTCACTTCTGAGCCATGTTTACAAGCTGTTTTCGAGAGTCATCACGAATCGTCTCGCGCGCAGGTTTGACGACTTCCAGCCTCCCGAACAAGCCGGCTTCCGAAAAGGCTATAGTACCGTAGACCACATACATGCGTTGCGGCAGGTTATACAGAAGACTGAAGAGTATAACCTCCCTCTTTGCCTTGCATTTGTGGACTACGAGAAAGCCTTCGATTCGATCGAGACCTGGGCTGTGCTGCAGTCTCTCCAGCGGTGCCAAGTTGACTACCGATATATCGAAGTGTTGAAGTGTCTGTACGAAAACGCCACTATGTCCGTCCGACTACAGGACCAGAGCACAAAGCCTATTCCTCTGCAGCGAGGAGTCAGACAAGGGGATGTGATATCTCCGAAGCTGTTCACCGCTGCATTGGAGGATGCTTTTAAGGTTCTGGACTGGAAAGGACGAGGCATCAACATTAATGGCGAGTACATCACTCACCTTCGATTTGCCGACGATATCGTAGTCATGGCTGAAACCATGGAGGACCTCAGTGCTATGCTCGCTGACCTCAGCAGAGTTTCCGACCAAGTTGGCCTGAAAATGAACATGGACAAGACGAAAGTCATGTCTAATGTCCATGTTGTGCCAACTCCCGTGATTGTCGGAGGCTCTGCACTCGAAGTTGTTGACGACTATGTATACCTGGGACAAACGGTCCAGTTAGGTAGGTCCAACTTCGAGAAAGAGGTCACTCGTCGAATCCGACTCGGCTGGGCAGCGTTCGGGAAGCTTCGCAGTGTCTTTTCGTCCAAATTACCGCAGTGTTTGAAGTCAAAAGTCTTTGACCAGTGTGTGTTGCCGGTGATGACTTACGGATCTGAGACGTGGGCGCTAACGATGGGCCTCATAAGAAAGCTCAGAGTCACTCAGAGGGCTATGGAGAGAGCTATGCTCGGGGTTTCTCTGCGGGATAGAATCAGAAATGATGATATCCGCAGTAGAACTAAGGTTACCGACATAGCCCGAAGAATAGCGAAACTTAAGTGGCAGTGGGCGGGGCACATTGCTCGCAGGACTGATGGCCGATGGGGCCAGAAAGTTCTCGAATGGCGTCCACGGACCGGGAGACGAGCTGTTGGTAGGCCTCCAACAAGATGGAGCGACGACATCGTAAGGATGGCGGGATCGCGATGGATGCGGAAGGCACAAGACCGGTCTAAGTGGAGAGCCTTGGGGGAGGCCTATGTCCAGCAGTGGGCGTCTTTCGGCTGATATGATGATGATGATGATGATGATCATCATGCATGAAGAAACTAACTATGTCGTCCAAGTTTCTTATCTTTTTCCCCTCGCTCCGCCTCGATTTCACCGGCTGTTTTGTTGTTACAGATTCAAATAAAAGCTTCTTAGCAGTTTCCACTTCACTTTCCGAGAAATTTGCGTCACACATTTTTATCAAACTGTCCTTGTCCATTATGTCCTGTTTGTATTGAATATAGGATAATAGCTCACAAATCACTATATTGCAATTGCCGCATTTTAACGTATTTAACGCCATTTTAAACAGCACGAAACGCGCCCGAGTGCAACCGCTGCGCGAGCGAGACTGAGATGTTTACCAGTGTATTAGTGACAGGTTGCAAGCCCATCGCCTAACAGTACTACAAGCCCTTATTCGCTTAGCCGCCTCTTACGACATCCACGGGAAGACATGGAGTGGCCCTATTCTAACCCGGCAACCACACGGGAAAAAGGATAAGTTTGACATTTCGAAAGAGTAACTGTTCTGTTGAGTGCCATTTGTGTTAGTTTTATAGAGTTCATCATAAAGTAATTTGTTCTCGTACATAGACCGCATTGACCTTAGTTATTCTGTATTTGTTTGGTTCCCACGAGACCTAGCCTAGTGTGGGGACCGTAGAATTTATTTAAATGTTGCTTGTGTCTCATTTCATTTCTTGAAGGCGGAGAGGCCAGCGCCTCTTAACGCTTACACGTCCTTCCTTAGTCTCTTTTCTTAAAGGTTCTAAGAGGTCTGTTGATGTAGGAGATTATGATACCAAAGTAGGGTTTTTTTTTTTTTTATACTAATATCGGGGATGTTTATGTATTTAACAGTTACAATAGTTCTCTTTTAAAATAATAATAATTTGACTACTAGAATCCCGTAACGCTTCATTAACGAAATAAAAAGGGACATTAATTTTCTAATGGGATTCTAAGAAAATGCTATTACAGAAGACGAAACTTGGAGAGAACTTTCTCGAACCTTAATGAAATTTTAAAGTCAAATTTTGCAAGAATAGTTAACATTTTGAAACCCTTAACTGAAATGAATTTGTATAAAAATCATTAGAAACATGTATCTTCTATAGAAGAAACAAAAAGAATCTACGCATAGTAGATTTTATGTGAAAATCATTTGCATTTTTATTTAAATAATATTCAGACGTTCAAAACTAAAATGACAAGATAATTTTAAGGTTTTACACAATATTAAAAGAGCACCGTTTCTAATGCAAAATAAACTCAAAATAAACGATTTAAAATTTGAATTAAGTATACAGTTCCATCAATATACCTCTAGCGTTAAAAGGCAATCTAAGCTTTTCTAATTAACGAACTATATTGAAAGCACACGAAAGCTTCTCGGAACACGTTGCATATTTCATAAAGTACACAAGCGAACTTTGCAAACAAACAGGCGCTGATGCAAACAGTCCATAAACAGGAAAACCAAAAATAGTTTTTGTGTTCAAAAATCACTAGGTACATAATATAAAACAAAGTCGCTTTTTCTGTCCCTATATCCCTATGTATGCTTAAATCTTTAAAACTACGCAACGGATTTTGATGCGGTTTTTTTTTTAATAGATAGAGTGATTGAAGAGGAAGGTTTATATGTATAATACTTTAATCCGGAGCGAAGCGAGGGCGGGTCGCTAGTAAGCTATAAGTCGCACTGCTAGATCAAAACAGCATCGACACAAAATAAAACTGTATTTTAAAATCAACTTTAATACCAATGTGTTTGGACTTGAAACAAATCTAGCAGTTTTTTTGAGTTGATACTGTTTTGATCTAGCAGTGCGAAGTGTAAAGGTAAAACACCACATACATGTACATACATAGAGCCAATAAAATAGAGAGATTTTCTCTTATTTTCTCTTAGTTGTCATAAAATGAATACATTAGTCATGATATTAGCTATATACACGACAGTTATTTCGCGTATACAGTTATTCCTCTCTTTTATAGCACCTTACAGAGAGCGTAAGAATAAAATTAAGCATGTTCCCTATTGTTAGTTTTAACAGTCCTCATAATTTCAAATGGAACAACATATTTTAAAACCAGCTCATAGGGTATCTGTAAGAGATCGCTATTTAGAGTTAAGGCCTGTTGTATACCTATGATTTAAATGTACTGTTCCGTGTTCTATTTTTTTTATGGTGTTCAATTAAGAGTATTTGTAGTGTGTTGTATTATTCCTGAAAATGTAAAGGCTCCAAGGCAAAAACTAGTTAAAATAAATACGCCAAAATAAGTGAAAAGCATTGAAACATAAACATTAGGCATTAGGCATTGAGGAATGAACTTGTAGAAATCCTTAAAGTCTGAATCTAAAAAAATAGTCTTAAGATCGAAAACCACACGTAGATACTTACTATCCAAGCGTTTTTCGAAGAATACCACAAGGGGTCAATTCTGTGACGAAACCGCGATGTCTGGCACTGAATGAGTTCTATTATTTGTAGCGTTTCATTTCTACTATTATTCTTGAGTGAGATCTTGTGTTAACAAGACATGCCTAAGCAATTCAATTTAGGATGAGCGTAAAAGACAGCTATAGCAGTTATACAGGGTTTTTTTCTTATCAGTGTACAAATTTTAACATATGATTTTGTATCTTTAATATAATATATTACAATAAACAAGTTTTTTTTTTGTTGCAAATTATCTCTCTTTTACCTTCTCGTGTAGACACAAAGTCACACTAGAAATGATGACATGGCTTGTCAAGCTGTAGGTATGCGATACACTGTATTGATATTCTAAATTTGAAATTTCATTTATTAACTTACTTAACAACACTCCCCTCTCCTCGCACCCCTGCATTAAAGGGGCCATAAACATCGTTAAGTTAGCGGAATCATTGAATCGGCAATATCTCTAATATTTTATTTTATTAGAGTAAAAATAACACATGTGTTATTGATTAACAATAGCGAAGCAAATATTAAAATTTGTGCACCTATTTAAAAATTACCCTGCATAGCCGTTTCTTTCTCTCACTGCATACTAAATTACTTAGCCATATCATGGTAACCCTTGGTTTTAGAGCAAACCACTAGTTTTTTAAAAGAAAAAGACTAGAAATTAGAATTTATATTCTGTTTTGTTGCATCTTAGGCTATTGTAATAGGAAAGATTACTGCAATGTCTCACCATTCACTAATAATTTTCAAGCAAATACTTCAAATGTAAAGAAAGTGACACCGGTTTTTTTTTTTTTCTGGAAGCCCAGGGTTGTTGCAGTGTGATAAAAAATAATGCAGAAACAACAGCATCGAAGCAACCCTGCGCAAATGCAGAACTCTTCCGAGCGTAAAATTATGCACTTAATTAATGGCGACTTTTGTTTATTTTGTTAATTACAGGCGACATTTTAAAACACGATCGCGAACAACATTTTGTTAATGAACTTTGTTTTCAATGAGATTTTGTTTACATGTTGTTCTTTTATGATAAAGTAAAATAGATTGGCGACTAAGGTAATAAAAAAGGCTTGTAGTGCTGTTAAGCGATGGGCTTGCAACCTGTCACTAATACATTGGTAAACATCTTAGCCTGATTGTGCAAAATGTGGTACCAAAATTATTAACCTTTTTAAGAGTTGTTCTTAATTCTGTAGCTCTGCCTACTCCAATCTGGGAATGAAAGCGTGTTGCTATGTATGTGGTTATAGGTATCTATATGAATGACTAGAAGACGCCCGCCGACTTTATACGCGTAGAATTATTTTCCCGCTACATCCTCATTTTAACACTTAAAAAAAAAAAAACCCACCCTTAGGATATCCAAGGAATATTCCCTTTAAATTTAACCTCTAGTTCCAGCGGCTTCGGCTTTGCGTTGATCAATCATTCAATCAGTTTCTTTTTTTTTTTTTAAAGCCATACTTATATCTTAAAGCAACAAGCTTCCACACGATACAGTTATGTATAATTATAATAATAAATAGAAGATAGACAACCAAATTTCTCCGCATGCAGAACAAAAAGGTTTTCTTGTGGTTTGACGACACGCTAGCCTAGTTGGGAGTGACCCTGCCTCCGAAGCCAGTGGTCCTGGGTTCAAATCCCGGTAAGGGCAGATATTTGTGTGATGAGCGCGAATATTTGTTCCTGAGTCTTGGTTGTTTTCTATGTATTTAAGTATTTATTTCTCTATATAAGTATGTTTATCGTTCTCTAGTTCCCATAGTACAAGCCTAGAGCTTAGTTTGGGACTAGGTCAATTTGTGTGAGATTGTCCCGTGATATTTATTTATTTATTATTACTAAGCTAATGCTTAAAATGTTTTTTGTTTTATGATGTGAACCTAATGCGGGCATAAACCTACAAATATATTGAACTAAAGTAAATCAATTGATTATTAAACTATAGAATTAAACATCAACAGCCGCACTCCGAGTCAGTTAATGACGATTGGTTCCTTAGTGATGTTATTTCATACACGCACATGTTTGAAAATGGAATGAGTTAACTGTCTCTAAAATGTCAGTGACAATGGCGGCAAGTCTTCGAACAATCTTTAATGAAATCAATAGATAACAGGAGCTACAAATTCTTCTAATAACCAGAACAACATATCAGCCACTATCAATTTTATGATATATCTACCAATCAATTTAATAGACTTGATTGTTTATATACATCTGGGCCTCTATTCAACTGCGTTATAACGATATAGTTTTTGACCTGTTTCCCTATTGTCAACGTTTTGATAACTCTTATGTCATTTACAATAATGGCGACTGTGACATAAACGATTCTTAAACGTGTCAAACACGATATCGTTTTAACGCACCTGAATAGAGGCCCTGATAAAGTGTAAGCATTTAACAGGTATTAAATCAAATCAACCGGTTTAAGCCATATAACATTAGCATATTAAGTAGCACGGATAAAAACAGCGATTAAATTCTATAATTCCGTGTTACAGAAGGACTAAAATGATTTTCACTGAAGTTAATTATAAATTAAGGGCGAACAATGGATGCAATATGGTGACGAAAGCATAAGATGGATAAGACTTTTACTACATTTCAAGTGAAGCTAATGTTAAAAAAAATATTTACGACACGCTAGCTTAGTTGGTAGCAGAGATGGGCATTAACCGATTACATTTTTAATCAACTAAATAATAGATTAAACAATCAATCGTCACAAAATTAATTACGATTATATTAATCGACGGAGTACACGAATAACGATTAATTAATCGCCATTTTAATCGACTAAATATCACGATTAAATCTCGATAAAAAATTGGAACACGCATGGTACAAAAAATCAATGTTGTAAATGATGTTATACAGATGTAAGCTGTTAAGCTGTAGCAATGTGTCAACGTAACTCGAAACTTAGAGTTACAAAAGAAACTATTTAATTTAACGACAATCAGGCCAAGAAGTTTACTAGTGTATTAGCGACAGGTTACAAGCCAATCTCTTAATAATAATACAAGCCCTTATTCCCTTACTACGACTGTGGCACTATTCTAACCCGGCAACCACACGGGGCCAATAACAAGAGACGTAAAATTAATTTTTCATTCTAACATATAGCTACCTCTCGGGTTGTCAGTCGGACTAGTCAGTTTATCTATGTCTTTGTGTATTCACTTTGCCATGAGTATTTTTTACCCTAGGGGCTAAAATACTGAAACTAGAATTCGCTTTCACAAATGAAAAAGATGCATTTGCAACTTGAATAATATAATAGCTGCAGCCCACTGCTGAAATGAATAATATTTAAAATGCAGTGGAACTTGCATAACTATTGGTCCTTTATGATAAAGTAAAACTATTGTAAAACTCTGCAGTCCTTACATAAAGAGTTTATGTAAGGAACAGTCACTCTAGTTTCATAATCGCCACTAATATTTAAAAGGCGAAATTGAGAACATGCATAAAAATCAGAATTGAGTTTCATTGATGGGTATTTTTCAAAGAAATTGTACCTAATAAGGACTGAAATAAAGTTACGGTAAATTTTACGTATGAGTAACGAAAATTAGTCGTCCATGTATATAGTTAATTTTCATGACTCACATGTAAAAAGTTACCGTAACTTAATTTCAGTCCTTAATTAGGTACAATTTCTTTGAAAAATACCTTGATACGATTTAGGAGAATATGTAAAAAGCATATAAAACGCAAAACACTAAGTTTTGACCCGTTTATTGAGATTTTGTATGGAATAAAAACTTGCTCAAATTTTACAACTTCTTTTAATGTTTAGATTATTTTCTGCATCCTCATTTTAATTACGTAATATGTTTATTTAACAATAATGGCTTTAATATAGTATTTTACGATATAAATGCAAATTTCTTTATAAGGTCCTTATATTTTAAACATGGGACAACAGTTGTGACGTCATTCCGGTAGTCGATTTTGTATAACTATGACTTTTTAAACCTTCATATCTTATGAAAAAATTACGACAATTATTTCGTGTATCCAGTTATTCCTCTTTTCATAGCACTTTCCAGAGAGCTTAAGAAAAAAATATGCATGTTTCCTATTGTTAGTTTCTACCTTTGTTAGTTAAAAATAAATAAGCCAAAATAAGTGAAAAGCATTGAAACATAATTATTAGGCAGTGGCCATAGAGGAATGAATTTGTAGAAATCCTTAAAGTCTGATTCTAAAAAAAACGGGCAAGAGCATGTCAGACCATGCTCAGTGTAGGGTTCCGAAGCCGTTAAGTACTAGAAACATAAAAATGAACAAGTAATAACTAATTTTATATTTAAAGTCAATTGGTGCCGTCTTAGATGGTTTTAGCAGGTATAAACACTTTAATCGCCTGTATCTCAAGAACCAATGATGTCTTTTAGCCGTGATAGTTTTCCTTTAAAATTAGTTATATGCTCTTTCATTTAATTTTATTTCAGATTTTTAGTATTTGTAGTTTTGGCTGTAGGGGGAGGGGACACTTGAGTCTAACCAAAATTAGCGCTTCAAAGCTTAATATTTCATAAACGGATGACTTAATCAGAAATCTGTTTTCACAAACCCACAGTATTTTTGAAAGACCTATCCAACGACACCCCACACTATAGGTAGACGAGAAAAAGAAATGCATTCCCACGTTACGTGTAGGGGAGGTACCCTAAAAAAAATATTTTTTTACTTTTTATTGTACCACTTTGTTAACGTAACGAATATGCATATTCATGCAAAATTGCAGCTTTCTAGTACTAATAGTCTTTGAGTTAGGCTGCGGACGGACGGACGGACGGACGGACATGGCGAAACTATAAGGGTTCCTAGTTTGACTACGGAACCCTAAAAATCAGTTTGGAGTTCTCCTTTAGCCAAAACCACACGTAGATACTTACTATCCAAGCGTTTTTTCAAGAACACCACAAGGGGTCAATTCTGTGATGAAACCGCGATGTCCGGCACTGAATGAGTTCTATTATTTGTAGCGTTTCATTGCTACTATTATTCAAGCGCCGCCCGCGCAGCTTTACTGATAATCGGCCTTCTGACGATAATAATTCAACTCGCTCTAGTTTATTTGGTACGCCTCCGGGATTATGAACGGGTCATTTGGAAATCCCACGCTGAGGGTACGAAGAAATGCAAGGGCTTAGCACCGATTTTGATTAGCATTACACAATTTTTAGATTAGATTTGCATTGTGTTACTTCACATGAATCAAGTGCGAGATGGAATGGCGCACGAACGTTCCGTACCATTATATCTATACAACATACATACATACATACATAACATCACGCCTTGATTCCCAGTGGGGTTGGCAGAGCTACAGAAATACCAACAACTCTAAAGACATGTTAATAATTCTGTAACCACATTTTGCACAAGTAGACTGAGATGTTTACTAGTGTATTAGTGACAGGTTGCAAGCCCATCGCCTAATAATACTACAAGCCTTTATTCGTTTAGTCGCCTCTTACGACATCCACGGGAAGACATGGAGTGGCACTATTAGAATATTGGAGTGGCACTATTCTAACCCGGAAACCACACGGGCAATACAACATTACACACTATATAATTTACCCATTTGTTAAACACGTTTGTTTTATGGAAGTTTCCCTAATTTATGTTATTTTAATAATTAATTTTTGAAGTGAATATGCCTCTAAAATATTCTATGTAGGTATATTTCGTGCGACTACCTGTTGCCGTTACTAATATCGAGCAAAAATCACGTTTGTTGTATGGGAGCCCCGGATAAATATTAATTTTATTCTGTTTTTAGTCTTTGTTGTTGAAAGGGCAACAGAAATACATCATCTGTGAAAATTTCAACTGTCTAGCTATCACGGTTCATGAGATACAGCCTGGTGACAGACGGACAGACAGTCGAGTCTTAGTAATATGATCCTGTTTTCACCGCGTCGGAATCCTTAATCCTTCTTTTTAACTAACCGTACTTACTCCCAGAACTGATATCTCATAAACGATCTAACTTACTTACATCAAACCTAGTTAGAAACAATCCGGATTAAACTACCTTTCTTTTTATAAAAACCGCATCCGAATCGGTCAATCTATTTGGGAGCTACGATGCCAGCGACAGATACACAAATAAACAGATCATTCATCACAGTCTTTTGTTGAAACTAACAGTTTGTTCCAAAAACTTCAACAATACCTAATAACTACTCAATACCGGCTTTCAACAAACAACCAGCAATATTATCAATGTTGATGTAGATAATATTGATACAAACAATTTGCCAGACGTAACTTCGAAACAATAGGTTATAGCTAATCATTCGTCAAAACCGTCAGTTCAAGCTTTTATCGCCTAATTCAGAATTTGAGTGGGAAGTACATTAGGTAAAGGCGAACGACTCCTACGAGTTTTGGCTATCGTAAATCTACTAGGCTACAGTCTAGACAGAATTATCGAGCCTATCTGATTCAGTTGCCAAATTATAACCGGTGATCATTATAGTATTGACAGCAATGAATTGATCTGATAAATAATCAATGGAAGAGAATACGATCGTTATAATCTTTAGCGGTAAACTGCAACAACGATTTGTAATTAACGCTGTTCTAGAAACACCGTCCAGTTGGACTTTGAAATTACTGTAAACATAGAGTTAGTTATTGATAAAAGGGTCATACACAGATTTAGGTTACCGTCTTTCCTTTGGACACACCGAAAGTTAAACGTTTTTAAGGTCTAATTTTCTGGCTAAGCCCATTCCCGCAAAAACGCCGTCAGGACTGCTTTAGACCTATCATATAAAAACATAACTTATATGCACATTAGCGTTAACTATTGACCACAGGAGACAACTTTTGTTTTTAAGAGTGTGTATGATCCAAAAACCAATGCTCTATCTTTTAGGGTCTTGTATTATCTAAAAATCCATTGTTGAGGTCTAATGTTCGCAACACATAAATAGATTTTAATCTCATTGAATAGTTACCTACCAGCATTGGATATGTACCTATGTAAGCATTTCTTACCCTGTATTTCGATTATGGTAAATAAATTTCATTTCATTTCAATTACCCTTGCAATTCTACCTCTTCGTCCACCAACTATCATGCTGACCGGATCGTGTTTCCAATAAGTGAATGTAAACGGTGATTATAGAAAAGGAGGTATTTTAATATAATACAATCCACGCTTCACAAATCTAAAAAAATGACAAGTCATAGAAATTTGTCATTTCACGCGACTTACAATAGTCATCTCACAAGATTAGTTTTTTCCCAACCTTTTCAAAATCTCGTTAGTTCTTTATCTAGTTCAAAACATATTATAAATAGTAAAGGCGGTTACGTTTTTGCACGTGTGTAATTCTAAGAAATTCAATTTCACGCTAAATTAAAAACTAAATGCAAGAATAAAAGAATTAAAATAAAAGTTCTAGAAATTTCCAGGAGCTAGAACTACGAGCAAGATGGAAGTTGGAACAAATTTGTACAGACGAATAATCTTTTTGCAAGACCGCAGAAGATCCACTAGTAAAATTTCTACAGCAGTTTTTATGGGTATGCAATAAAACTAGAGTCCGTTATTTATCTAGACCCTAAACTAGAAAATAGAGCTCCTATGTTTTTGGGAATATATTTTAAACACAAAAGGAATGAATTAGGGTAATATGGAAATTACTCTACCGGCAAGAGTTTGTAAATGATGATGAAATAGGAATCACACAGAGCACTGTACTAACCAATAGACGTGTTAAAACCTAAAAATATAAGTGTAAGAACTTCACTTACTTTAATATAAAAACAATGAAAAATAGGACATTGTTATGTTTAACAAGACATCAATGCAAGTTAATAAATACAAAAAGAAAGACATGTCAAAGTTCAGGACGTGTTAGAAATCTTAACACTGACACTCGGAAAGGACTTGATGCAATACTTGCAAATGACTATTGTGAAAGAGGTTCGAATAACAAAATCACAGCAACATTAAGTTGAAGTAATAATAGAACGGTTGAAGATTTTTGTGACAATAAAAGAGTACGGTACGTTAGTGTGTCAATAGCATCAAGAACAAGACCACTTTAATTCGCTGTCTTCCTGTGTGAAAGCCGATCAAACCTGTTTAAGGCTACTTATAAATTTAATAGAAAGCAGTATAGCACCCGTAGTGGCCAAGTTGAACATAAACGTAAAAACCTTCGAAAAACCTCGCAATACTCAAATATTTAAGTAGAAGATGAAAAAAACAATTGAGTTTTGATGTTTTTTATTATAACATAGTTGTAATGTAATGCCACATACCGACAATTAAAAAGAGAAAACACTTTTGTTTTACTTTAATCTAAATATACGACAGTCGTGGATCTTTTGTTATGTTATCCCCCTAAAATTTTACTTTTCGGTCTTACTGAGCTAAGGTTAAATATATTTATTGTATAAAGGGTTTTACTAACAAGATATCGATATTTATATTTTGATTAAAGTATTTTGGAAATTAATCTCCTATTCGTAAGGTATGTGAATGCGAGTGAGCAAGACATATTTATGATCTAAAGTGCCAACCACTAGCTAGTAAATAAAAGGAAGAAAGTAAATGCCAAGCGTGGTAAGACCTTAGATATACCTCAAATTCATGCTTGTAAAGTAAATTGTAGAATAGGTAGTAATTAAGGTAATATGTCTGTTCTCAGTACAAAGACTATTAGTAATTCAAGTGCAAAATAACTTACGTCACAGCATAAACTGTAACAGCAGTTCGTCTCCAAACAAAGGTACCGCGTGGCGTGCCTCGACCGCACGCGCTGCGAGCTATAACCTAACAAGGTCATCAAGCAAACTCAACAGGACGCATCAAGCCGGTGTAGCCAGAGCCGCGCCGTCCTGGTTCCATACGTACATATTATGCATCGAGCGACGCACATCAACGCAGCCCAAGCGGCAATAGGTAACAGAAACCCCTAAACGGCCACGAGACGAATTACTTCTTTATTTATACTATGCTTACGTTAAGACATGTTTGAGTGATTGCGCAATTAGTATTCGGTTTGACAAAGTTCCATGAATACGTCAAGTTGAAATTAATTAGGTATAAAGGTGTCAGTATAGCACTTAATAGATACATGCCAAGGAGTTGATGTAGTGTCGGTTTTGTACTGCATTCAGGGAATGGGGCAGAGAACGCTTTTAGTACCAAACGCGTCTGTTAGATATGTAATGATGTCATTAAAATGTGTTTTTGATTTAAGTAAATGTTTTGCGTTCTTTGGCTAGCCAGATTGATGCTTGAAAATAATACTGATAGTCTTTAATTTTGTCCATGAATTTTTAATGTAATTGCGATTTTTAGCGCGTGGGATTAATAAAACGGTATCTGTTTTTAGCATGAGTCTAAAACGACCTATACAGAAGAAAAAAATCATGAGATTTCGGATTTTGTCGTATGAGCATTTACCAAGCCTTTTCGATTAGCTTATCAATGGATATGATATTAAAGGATTGGTTTTTTTTTAAATGACTTATTCAGTAAGTTTGCAACATCAGGAATCTTTAACACGTCGGAAATATGGAGTAAATCTACCAGCGCTTCGGCCAAGACCATTAAAGCAAAGAAGATAACTAGATTTAAAACAGTCCAAAATACTGTGAAATCTTATACCAATGTCGTTTAAAAACTGGTTATTGGCAATGAATTATGATATGCCATAGAACATATTCTTACTTGCAGACATTAAATATCTATACGCTACTTTGTTCCTGCTATAAATTATGTTTAGGCAAGACAAAAACTCAATTCACTCCGACCTCCGACACAACCTGACATCCAACTCCAGACACATAATGCACGTAAGTTTATGGTAACTGATGTTGAAATATCAATAACTTTTCAAAGCATTTCACGTCACATCATTTCAATTCATTTGCAAATGACGAGCGCAGAGAGAACAAGTTTTTGCAAGTTGTTTTTAGGTGAACTTAATCTCAGGTGACATATATGGCTACTTCCATATTCGTTGGCCTGGTGATACTTCGCAAAAACTTGCTCAGATTTTATGATGTAGGTTTCCAATTACAGGTAATTAATCATATTTTAAGTGGTAACTATTATTGTTTTAGTGGCTTGTTTAGTAGTATTGATTTATAATTTTTAGATAGGATCCGAGATGAACAAAAGACGTGCAAGCATACAAAAAGAATCAATGATAAACATGGACATGATCATGCTTAACAATGGGTAACCTATCATTAGTCTGAAACATCTTCATGCCTTAGTAAATATTTTTTTTCTGAACCTTTTAACAAAAATTAAAAATACCTTACAGAACCTGTTGATTAGGTTAGGTTTGTTTTATAACAATCCAGGTGAGTTAAACGGTTACAGATATAAAAATGTAACTTATGAAAATTCGGACAAACGGAACAGCGGACAAACGTTTTTAGTGATTCAGATAGGTAACCTTAACAATTACCTAATCAGGAAAAGGAAGGTCTTTGACAAGAAATACAGAATCCACATTGAAGAGAGAGACAACTGGTAGCAAGAAGTATTGGAACCCAAAGCCAGCTTCACAGATGGTTGGTGGAAGTCATCAACCAAAGGAGCCGCTTTTACTATTTTATTATTCTCGTTTATCCAGTGAGTGAGTCTTGAGAGAGCAAATGTCTAATGGTTTACAAATCCCATCAACCATTCAGCCGCCTTTTTCACCATCTTGACAATGACACGCGACTGGTGACAATTCGGTATACATTGCAAAGTTAACACGCTGATACATCACTTTTTTTAATATAAGCTGCGCTATGTACACTAAAATGTTACCTGTCACTTGTCATTGTCAGTATGGTGAAATAGGGAGCAGGTGGCATTTTTACACGTTTGGCTTTTCCATGCCTTAAAGCGTTTCATGAATAAAGACTCACTATTATAGCTTTGATGAGGGCAAAGAGTTCTATAATAACAGCATAACGGAAGACACATGCCTCGACAATCTAGTAAAGGTATCAAAATACGTCTGGATATGAATAGCACAGGATCAATCTTTGAGGAAGTCCCATATACAGAATAAAATGTGTTTTGGCTAATTTGTACGGTAAAGATGAAGAAATACATACATAACATACATAATGTCACGCCTTCATTCCCAGAGTGGGGTAGGCAGAGCTATTTCAGAATTACCAACAACTCTAAAAAAACTTGTTGATAATTCTGTAACCACATTTTGCACAATTTAGGCTTAGATGTTTACCAGTGTCTACAAGCTTTTATTTAGTCACCTCTTACGACATCCAAGGAAATCCATTAAGAATTAGATGATGACAATGATGATGGTGATATTGATAGCAATAATGATGACGAAGTGTTTTCTATGTAATAAGCGTTCACTGTTTAGATTGAGATACAATTCCTCAGTCGTATAACGTGAAATTAATCGGAGAGGCACGTCGTCGTTGATTGAAATCAAGTTACTATAACTACCAAATTCACGGGCAGTTTTCTCAAGCCCCAGATACACAGTAAGCGGTAGCAAAACATAAAGTGCTTGCAACTTTATTTTTCTGAAAACGCGCATTAAAGGCTAATCTTTCCAACGCTATAAAGAATCATATGTCTTCAGTCCCGAGGCGGTTTGCGGAGAAAATTCGCTGTTAACACAAAGTTACTGGTGCTGTACGATATTTTCAGTGTCGATAAATCTAACTAAGCGTAGACATACAATCTATTACCCACCTGGGTCTCGAGATGTAGTAATCGTTGTATTCACTATTGAAGTATGGAAAGTAAACAATCTAGTAGTAAAGTATCATTTCAACTGGTTACTAATATAAACACCATTTGAAATTTTGACATAAAGCTTGAATACCTAAACCTTATTTCATCTAAGGTAAAAGTATGACTGTGAGGCCTCTTTTGAAAAAATTCAAAAGGCACGTTTTTTTTGACACTGCGTAGAGATTTATCTTGTTGTTTACCCTTAATTTGATAGTGTCCAATATACTTCACATATCATAATATTCACTTTTTGTATATTTTTTTGAATAAATATTTTTCTCTACTGGTTCAAAATCAAACAGTTTGAATTCACGACTTTTTGAATTTTTGCCAATTTAAGGGTTAGTGTAACTTTTATCTGGCTTTTTAGCCTGCTGTTTGGCAAGGGTTTTAACTTAAGCTTTAAGAAAACGTTGGCTGAAAACTCTTCCTTGGCTCTTACTAAATATATTTGATGTGGGAAATATAGTCGCCTACAAATTGCTCGTGCAATTCCAAGGAACATTTTTTATTTCCGTGCCTGATTAAAAAAATACCACTGTCAACATCCATACACGTCATGTGACACCGCAGATTTTTTGCACATCTAGACCAAAATCAAATTGAACGTCCAAACTTTTTATTTGAATTAAAATACTGAGCCGGCACTCAAACCGCTATCACAACTTGTTTTTTAATTAAATTGGGAACATTATTCACACTAATGCCACAGACGACATGGTGCGCCAAAAATTCATACAAACGACGACTTTGGGCGCTGAGTATCGTGGTGAGGGAACATTGTTAGTAAGTGACAGCGTGAGATAACTCAAATGAGTTATCTCTTATCTTATTAACGCGGGTGTAAAAAATCTGCCGCGACTTACGAGCTTGTAAAATATGTTCAAGTGCTCATATTTTATGTGTTATCAGTTATCACAACAATTAAAACTTTCAACAATACGATGCGCCATGTTTCATTGATAGTAACTTGGTCGTTTCTAGATTGTGATTGTAGCGCATAAGTTTAGATATATCTAGCTTCGGAAGACGTTGGACACATCAGTAAGATCGTTTAGGTTCACTTCGTCCACAATCCCATTTCGTCCAAATTCCCATGTCGTCCATATTCCCATTTCGTCCACCATACCAAGACACCCACACCAAGGATTTGACAAAATGGGAGTGTGGACGAAGTGACTCTAAACGAGTAAGATGTTAGTAGACTCGGTAAAGAACTTGCTGTTGTAACTAGCTTTGACTGATGATAACTTTTTTTTTCAACTTATAGAAAATATCACTTATCTCTAATTATTTTGAGTGTAGAATCTTATTGGTGAATAGTTTACGTAAAACGTGTCGTCACCGCTATACTGCACTGAAGAAGGCGGCTAACTGCAATGTGCAATGTTGTAGTCGAAGCATTCTATACTCTATTGATAACGACATTAAATTTAAAATGCTTTTGCTATTACTATGCTGTTAGCCGCCATCTTTGCTATCACGGCAGAATACGACGTTATGTTTTAGAAATCAAGGCAAATGTCTTAATAATCTTAACGCGTCATTAATAATAACAAGAAAGTAGTTATTTTCATACATACATACATACATAACATCACGCCTTCATTCCCAGAGTGGGTTAGGCAGAGCAACAGAAATACCAACAACTGTAAAAGGAATTGTTGATAATTCTGTAACCACATTTTGTACAATCGGGCCAAGAAGTTTACTAGTGTATAAGTAAGTGACAGGTTGCAAGCCCATCGCCTAACAGTACAACAAGCCTTTATTCCCTGAGTCGCCTCTTACGACATCCACGGGAAGACATGGAGTGGCACTATTCTAACCCGGCAACCACACGGGGTTAGTTATTTTCAATTGTTTTTAAATCGTTTAACTTACAACTGCTTCAGTAGACAAGCGAGATAATACCTAAAGACGTTGTAAGCCAGTTTTCAAAAAAAAAAACGGGCAAGAGCATGTCGGACCATGCGCAGAGTAGGTAGGTAGGTAGTAGTTCCGAAGCCGTTAATCAAAATAAAAGAAGTGCTTAAAAATCAACAAGTAATAACTAATTTTCTATTTAAAGTCATTTGGTGCCGTCTTAGATGATTTTAGTAAGTATAAACACTTTAAGCGCCTGTATCTCAAGAACCAATAATGTCTACTTAGTCCTGATAGTTTTCCTTTAAAATTCGTTATATGCTCTTTCACTAAGATTTTTTTCAGATTTTTAGTATTTGTAGTTTTGGTTGTATTGCACTTGAGTCTAACAAAAATTAACGCTTTAAAGGTTAATATTTCATAAACGAATTACTTAATCGAAAAACTGTTTTCACAAACCCGTAATATTTTTGAAAGACCTGTCCAACGACACCCCACACTATAGCGTAGACGAGAAAAATACATCCGCAAGTAACGTGTGGGAGAGGTACCCTAAAAATGTTTTTATTACATTTTATTGTACCACTTTGTTGGCGTGACTAATATGCATATTCATGCCAAATTGCAGCTTTCTAGTACTAAGAGTCTCTGCGCTAGGCCTCGGACGGACGGACTGACGGACATGGCGAAACTATAAGGGTTCCTAGTTTGACTACGGAACCATAAAAAAAACATTCGTTTGTCTGTCTACAATAGCGGAGCAAGTGTATACGCTCTTACAATTTAATTATAGCTATTAAGGTGACTTGTTGATAACCCGTAGCTTGCACAATAAAACATTAAACAACACAATTAAATTAAGATGTCTGACAAATTATTCGATAGCTCTCAACTTGTTCTTAAAGACTTGCAACGAGTTACCGAAAATGTTAATACCATTTGCACGTGTACCTCACTCAGTTAGTCATAGATATTTTTTATGTCGACCATCTATTCGTATAGTTTTTTTTTTTTATGTTAAGGAGAAGGCACATGAGCACTCAGGCCACCTGATGGTAAGTGGAATCTGAGACCCATAGACATTTGAATTCTCAAGACTATAATCCTAAGACCTCAAATGCGTTGCCAACCCTGAGGACTAAGATGGAATGCCTCTATGCTAGTAATTTCACCGGTTGTCTTATCCCCACACCGGAACACAAAAATGCACTACAAACACTGTTGCTTGGCGGGTGGTTAATGGATAAGATGGTGGTAGCGATCCGGACGGACCCTGCACAGGGTCCTACCACCACTAAAGCTTAGCTTAGGTTGGGACTTTGTCTCCTGATATTTTTAATTCTAAATTTCAGCCCATTACTACGGGGAGTTCAACATTGACATGCAAGCTTTGAACAGGGATAACAGAAACAGTCTAGTCATAAATATATACCCGCCTTTATATCACTTACAATTAAGGTGAAAATAATATGTATACAAGTAGATGTTGATGCTTTTATAAACGAAGCAAATTAAATAAAAACTTGTCAAAACGGGTTTTGTTTCAAAGCGTGCTACATAAAAGTAAATAACAAATAGAAAATGGCTGACTAATACTCGTTAACTTTGACGATGCACTAAAGAGACCGCGAAGCTGCTGTATTATTTAGGTGTAATAAAATTTAAGATCATTAATGCTTTTCTTGGAAATTTATCGTTTTTAGAGTTTCGTACCGAAAGTTTGCCAACGGGACTCGTTACTAAGGTCCGATGTCAGTCTGTCTGTAATCGAGCTGTATCTTTTGAACCGTGATAACTTGAATTTCCACAGGATTATTAGGTACGCTATAACTACAAAAAGTGGTCCCGATATAAGACACTTTTTTGTTGGACTCTTGCCTACCATTATAACAACACGCCTTCATTCCCAGAGTGGGGTAGGCAGAGCTACAGAAATACCAACCCTGAAAAGAATTGCCAATAAGTTCACTAGTGTATTAGTGACAGGTTGCAAGCCCATCGCCTAATAGTACTACGAGTAGGTACAAGCCCTTATTCCCTTCGTCTCCACTTATGACATCCACGGGAAGACATGGAGTAGTGTAGTACGACAATCACGTCGGGGCCACCAATGTAGTAAGAGAGGACAATAGAGAGATCTCTATCCAGGCGGGCGTTATGCGAAGTCCATTAGGATGAAGTTGGAAGTGGTATATAAGTCAACCGACTGAAGAAACTTCGTTAGCGCGATGTAGCGCACTGTCAGATTTAGTTCCGCTGTCTGACGCTGGTGGCGCTGGCGAGTTGGTTGTTATAAGTTGTCACTAGATGTCGCAAGGTCGCCACAGTAGCACTATTCTATCCCGGACACTACACGGGCGAATTAAAAAATCTACACTGTTAATATTTTTTATTTATTTTTATGTTTAGGAGAATGCACACGAGCACTCAGGCCACCTGATGGTAAGTGGAATCTGAGACTCATCGACATTTGAATTCTCAAGACTATAATCCTAAGACCTCAAATGCATTGCCAACCCTGAGGACTAAGATGGAATGCCTCTATGCTAGTAATTTCACCGGTTGTCTTATCCCCACGCCGGAACACAACAATGCGAACACTGTTGCTTGGTGGGTGGGTGGTTAATGGATAATAATACGACAACGACAATTACAGTGTAAATTTACCCGTTTTGCATCTATAAGCGGAAATTAAATGAAAATTACCCAACCTCAGAGGAAGTCGTTACACATAATTCACATAACATAACTAATAAGAATGGCTATAAAAGAAAATAATGCCTAATAATTATTACGAGTTCAATATTAATTATAACAAACGCTTACAAATAATTTTTATATACCTACGAATGTATTTAAATCTAAGATATCAGGGGACAATCTTATAAAATTTGACCTAGTCAGCTAATAGACTAGACAGCGATAAACTTATACTTATAAGAGAAATAGATACTATACCACACGATATATACGAGTACATACTATACCACAGCAGATGTGCATGTTATCTCTTTTATTATTTTTTCACTTTTATTATGTAGTACTGAGTTAGTGTTACCACGGATAAAAACGGCATCCTCGAAGTTACTTCACTGTACGTGTGGGCACACCGTTTAATACACAAAGACAATTATATGCTAATAACGTTTTAAATCAAGTTTAGATGCGGAACCCTGGCGCCAAGGAACCGGTTTGAGCGATATAGGTTACAAGACCAAATATGGCGAATGAATTATGTTAACCTATTTGGTTTAAGGATGAATTATTTAAATACTTCCTTGTTGGTTTAAAATTGTTGTTATAGCTGCTATTACAGTGCAACCCACCTACACACTCGCAGTAGTTTAGGGTAATTTCACAGTGAAGTTCGCGGTCCCTTTAATGCGCGACAAAAAAATCGGGAAACAATACTCGACACTGTGAAAAACATACGAAACGGCACACTTAGTCTGGTTTTAGTGGCCGCAGTGGGCTTAACACGCTGTCACGGGACAAGATTTTGACATAGGCTCGGGACTTTAATTAGTTTTTTCCATATTCCAACGTAAGAATAAATTTCTACGGTTTAAAATAAATGTGTGCTTTGTGTGACTTAAGTCCTTTTTTACTAAGCAACTTAAACCCCGGTTGGCTGTCATTTTTTCATAATAATTTGACACTCGTTCCCGTTTGACGTATTTGACACTAGTTCCCGTGTGTATGAAAATTAAGATTGAAATTCAATTAGAATAACAGTAGGTATATAAAAAGCACACGTAAAGTAAAAGCTTATTTAACTTAATTCAGTACATAATAGAAAGAACAGCTTATAAATGTTTTTAATATCTTTAAATTGGGCAATGATTTTAGTAAAACTTTTTTTAAATCAATTACCGATCGTAATATATTTTGTTGAAAAATAATTATGAGGCAATTAATCGTGTTCATATTTCACGACAAAAATACAATTTATTTGAAATTTATTACTGACATAAAATTAATACTCCAATCGTTTCAACTAAAGCAATAAAAATGATCTAATAAACATTAACATCACTCACTAAATCAAATTTGTATACTAATAGTCAAACAAATGGACTAACGCTACAAGTTTCCATACATAGCAATCAGTCCACTTTAGGTGTGGGCCGTTTAGTATAATGCACGGCATTACAACGCTTTATTACATCTATAAACTGAATGAGCTTTAATATTACAATAATTTCAGAACATTTGAAAATTAAAGCGTTTCACTTGAGTCGGTAATACTAATTTAAAATGAGTATTATGTGCGAGAATTATATTATAAGTATTCTGGGAATTCATTTTAACAGTTGTCCAATAACTGATTAATAAATCCTCAGAATAGCTTTGAAGTTCTTTTACGACTCGAGACCTATTGAGAAATATTAATCATCTCCATAGAATCTCGCCATGTTATATTGTTAAATGCCTAAACCCGTGAATTCTATAGTAACAAATTTAAATGCAACAATTGACGAAATACTTCACCAAATTGTGTACCTTGCCTATGAGTAGTTCTCAGTAAATGCTTTTGGATGTTTTTGAGAATTTTCTGCTTGTTCTCTTTGTGATTTCTGAAATAATGTTAATATTCTAGCGTCCTGGATCCTCGCATCCTTTATAAAGAATTAAATGGACGCTCACTTTAAGTCCTGACACTACGCAAATAAACTCATCCGCAAAAACCGTTTTTTTTTTTTATGTTAATGAGAAGGCACACGAGCACTCAGGCCACCTGATGGTGAGTGGAATCTGAGACCCATAGACATTTGAATTCTCAAGAATATAATCCTAAGACCTCAAATGCGTTGCCAACCCTGAGGACTAAGATGGAATGCCTCTATGCTAGTAATTTCACCGGTAGTCTTATCCCCACACCGGAACACAACAATGCGAACACTGTTGCTTGGCGGGTGGTTAATGGATAAGATGGTGGTAGCAATCCGGACGGACCCTGCACAGGGACCTACCACCACTAAAAGACGTGAAGAGTGTACTTTATAAAGTACATAAAATTTATCGCTAAAATGAACTTTGTTCTAGCGGAAGGTTCAGAACTCAAGTGCAAAGTACTTTACGGAGTCTCGGTTTTTAGGTCTTTATGACAAAAAAATATCTGGATCGGGTAGTATTTAATTGTAATGTCGAAAAAGTTACCAATTTGTGTAACTTGCCTATGAGTAGTTCTTGGTTAATGCTTTCAAATGTTTTTGAGAATGTTCTGCGTGTTTTTTTTTTAATTTACATATTATTGTTAACTAGCGACCCGCCCTCGCTTCGCTCCGGATTAAAGTATTATACATATAAACCATCCTCTTCAGTCACTCTATCTATTAAAAAAAACCGCATCAAAATCCGTTGCGTCGTTTTAAAGATTTAAGCATACATAGGGATATAGGGACAGAAAAAGCGACTTTGTTTTATACTATGTAGTGCTAATCTAGAACTTGCTGCTACATGGATCTGACATGAATTTCTCATTAACCTTTAAAGAGCGGTTTATTCCTAATGATAAATCCAATTCCCAGCAATCCAAACAAATCCTGCAACACTCGTAAATATCGCTTAATCGAATAAAACATAAATCTACGCGTGAAACGATTATAGATATGATCGATGACTCGCATCGGATCGCTTACGCGTAGGCTTAGCCATGAAATCGCGTAACCGCTTAACTTCTTCCGGAACTAATCTGTGGATTCTGAATCTTTACTACTAATCAAGAGGCCAGATATACTATTACATACATACATACATAACATCACGCCTTCATTCCCAGAGTGGGGTAGGCAGAGCTACAGAAATACCAACAACTCTAAAAAGACTTGTTGATAATTCTGTAACCACATTTTGCACAATCAGGCCAAGAAGTTTACTAGTGTATTAGTGACAGGTTGCAAGCCCATTGCCTAACAATACTACAAGCCTTTATTCCCTTAGTCGCCTCTTACGACATCCACGGGAAGACATGGAGTGGCACTATTCTAACCCGGCAACCACACGGGCTCGGCAACCACACGGGCTAGATATACTATTATATATATATATATATATATATATATATATATATATATATACCACGCCCATACAAAAATTAAAAGGGATGGATTTATGTGCTTCCGCGCGAACAACGTGTGATGGGGATAGTTTGCGCTCCCTTCGATTGCAGCGTCAAATTCAAATATCTGTTTAACTAAAAACCAAAACACTTATGAGAAAACTGGTTTACCAGATTCAAGAAGTTATAAGTACTCAACTAATTGATCAAAAATGGTCGTTAAAGATAGTATAATTTTCGCGTCATGTTTGAAAAATGAATTATCGAGGACTTTGAGTGTTTTCACGTTTAACAGTGGATAGGTCTACTGGCGCAGACTACTAGAGAAACAAAAAACTTCTTGGGAGGGAAAACTTAACTGTGTTGTTATAGTTGTTTTAGTGTAAAGAAGTGTTTACATACATAAAAACATAACTGCAGTTAGGTACTTTATGTTACTAGCTGATAGCGACTTTTATCACTACTACGTAATGGTCTTTAAAGACTATAAAATGTATAGGTCATTCACAGGATCAGACCGCTAGCATTGAAATCTAACTAATAGTCTTTCTATTTATCCATATTTAAGGCATTAAAAACGCCAATAATCTACTAAAACTTACCTATAAAACAAAGTAAACTTGTCCCCTATCCAACCCTAATACGACAGTTATACGACTTAGTCCACAAAAAGCATGTTCCCCGAACATAACCGTCTAGCATCAACTATTACTCCCACGTACTTCGGGCAAGAACCCCATTGTGTCCTTATCTCTCAGCAAGCAAAGTCGGGGCCAAATCAACTCATAAATAAACTATACATCATTTAGGTCATAAAAGGGTCGTATAAAGGTGTAGTGGATTAGTTTTGGAATATTCTTTAATAGTTATTGGATGAAGCAGTGACCTCACTTAAAACTCTTAAAAGGTACTTGGAGAGGCTTATGTCCAGATTAGGTTTCAATTGATTGATTGATGGTGATAAAAACTATATTTTATTACTGCTTATTTACGCTTACATGATACGTTAAGTCACAGTATAAACTGTTAGTTCGCCTTCAAACAAAGGTTTATCACGCGGCTTACATGTGTGCGTGGCTCGACCGTATGCGCCGCGAGCAAACACAAGCAAACTCAACAGGACGCACCAAGCCGGTTTATTCGGGGCCGCGCCCTCGTCGCGTTTGGTTGCGTGTGTATTAAGTATCGAGCGACGTGCAGTGACGCAACCCTAGGGCCCAAGCGGCTATAGGTAACAGAAACTCCTAAACGTCCAAAGACGAAATTATTTTCTATTTATACTATGGTTAATTCGTAGTTATGATTTTTGAATATCAATCCAGATTTTAAACATCCTTGTTAGCATTAGATTTAGACACACGTATCACATACAAATGACGCTGGGCGCTGAACGTGTCATTATAATCTTCTTTGCCAAAAGCTAAATGTGACGCTGATAGGCGTCAACGGCAACCGAGATAGAATTGAAGTAACAACAAAACATGTTTTTGCTTGTAAAATAAATAAATAAATAATATCACGGGACAATGTCACACAAATTGACCTAGTTCCAAATTAAGCTCTAGGCTTGTACTATGGGTACTAGACAACGATAAACATACTTATATAGAGAAATACATACTTTAATACACGGAAAACATCCAAGACTCAGGAACAAATACTCATGCTCATCACACAAATATTTCCCCTTACCGGGCCCAGGACCTCCAGCTTCGAAGGCAGGGGCACTACCAACGAGGCTAGCGTGTCGTCAAACCTAATAAAACCGGTAATTTGAAGATCAAAGCACGATATTAATTTACGAAACATATTCCATAGAATCGTTAGTGAAAATATGACTCCGATTGGCGTCCACGGCGGGATCCTATCATTACATAACCAACGTTTCACAAATGATTAATTTCACAAACATATCATTTGACAACCCGCATTTTTTTCCGAAACCGTAAATAATTCGGGATTTAATTCAGGACCCCTAGAACCCTATAGGTTAGGTTAGTTTTATAAAAATCCTGAAATATTTGTAGTTACAGAAAAAAAAGCGGATTGGCAAATTAATAAGTTGCGAAACAATGTATGTGTCAAAGATTTGTCTGCAAAAGGCAGAGAATTGAGTAAAGAATGACGCCGATCGGGGCCATTGGCAATATTCAATGTTCAACGTTGAATATTGTTAGCCAACGTTCCTGTTGCGTGGGACACTCAGGTCACGCGGTCAAAGGGGCGGACAGGCCGATGGTTGACGGATACCAGAGAAACTTCGCATTATGCCAAGGAACGGGACATAGCTATTTAAAGGTGGGTCCACACTACGGGGCTCTATAGGATTCGGCTGTTACACTAAATGTGGGCAGTGTAAAACATGTGCTCGGGAATGGTCTCATCGCGACAGTGGTTCTCTATCGTTTGACCGAATTTCATATGACATTATTTTATATGCCATAACAATCATGTGCAATAATATACATTTGTTCACATGTGAACTGTTCAGAATTGTAATAAAACAAACCTAACCTAACCTATTGGGCTCTATTCGATGGCATGTAGAAATTACCCGAAAGGTTTACGATTTCAGAAAACATGTCTTTATGGCAAATTAAATTATGGTATGTATTAGGGAAAATGAAGGTTATAGCCAGTGACCATTATGGCAAATTAATTTAGTGCAAATGAAATTATGAAAATTTAAGTGATACGCGCGACAGTACGTCGTAACATGACAAATACCGTCCTCATAAAGGTGGGTCCACATTGGTGACATTTCACAGTCACATGGGTCCCTGACAGATTAAGCAACGCGTTTCAGTGGTTCTGAAGATGGTCCGTCATGTTTAAACGTTCTTAAACAGTCATTTCCGATGCATTCATGTAAATCCAATTAAAACTGTACAAAATTAAAACACTTATGTCATTTAATCAAGGTTTTAAAACCCTTTAAAAGCAACAAGCTGTTCAATACACAGTTTATTATAAAAAGCGACACGAATTCTTGGCGCCAAATTAAGAAAACAGTATCGAAGTCGACTTTTACTGTGTGTATTTACGAGAAATTCGTATCAAAACATAACTTTCTTCATTAATATCGTTCCTCGTAATTGAATAAGTATTGACTTTTTTTATCGACCTCTCGATTCAAATACCTGCTTGGTTTCCAGAGGTCAAGCAAAGCAGGTTTATATTTATAGATTGTAAGCTTGACACTGATTTCGGCTGACTTTTCCGTCATGGCTTGATATTCACAGTAGAATTAAATACTAAAGAAACAGTGAAAGAAGATTGCATTATTTGAAATTTTATTTTATTTCGCAACCTGTCACTAATACATTGGTATCTTAGCCCGTTTGTGCAAAATGTGTTAACAGAAAATTACCAACAAGTCTATTTGTAGTTGTTGGTATTTCTGTAGCTCTACCTACCCCACTCTGGGAATGAAGGCGTGATAGTATGTATGTATTTATTTTATAAATGAGAATTAACTTAATGCTTTAGAATGACAAAAAAGATACAATATGGTTCTTCAGTAAGTAAATCGCATGGGCACTTTTACACTTCAAAAATCTACCAGCGCTTCTCAAGAGGACACCGCTGCACAGTCATTTTCTAACATAATACTCAGGTACTAACGCCATTCTAACTACCTAACTAATTTGTAACAACTTTTGATAATAATAATACCCAGATAACCAAGAACAAGTCCAAAAGATCTGATAGGCAAGACAAGAATGTCTTATAAGGGTCGCGGAAAATCGGTAGATGCAAGTAGTAGTGATGACTTACGGATCTGAGACGTGGGCGCTAACGATGGGCCTCATAAGAAAGCTCAGAGTCACTCAGAGGGCTATGGAGAGAGCTATGCTCGGGGTTTCTCTGCGGGATAGAATCAGAAATGATGATATCCGCAGTAGAACTAAGGTTACCGACATAGCCCGAAGAATAGCGAAACTTAAGTGGCAGTGGGCGGGGCACATTGCTCGCAGGACTGATGGCCGATGGGGCCAGAAAGTTCTCGAATGGCGTCCACGGACCGGGAGACGAGCTGTTGGTAGGCCTCCAACAAGATGGAGCGACGACATCGTAAGGATGGCGGGATCGCGATGGATGCGGAAGGCGCAAGACCGGTCTAAGTGGAGAGCCTTGGGGGAGGCCTATGTCCAGCAGTGGACGTCTTTCGGCTGATATGATGATGATGATGATGAAGTAGCACAAGTCAGATCATTGTCGAGACCTTTGGAAAGGAGCTATATCAAGCGGTGAACGTGTAGAAGGGTATATTGTTAATAATTTAAGCACTACTTTCAGTAAATAGTAGTGAAATGGAGTGCTGTCCTTTCTTTTCAGTCCAGTAGCCCTGAAAACCAGCATCCAAGCTAGAAAACCTGACACCATACTGAGTGCGAAACATTTATTATTATTATTTTATTTAGGACAGGCAGTTGACACTGATATATCCAAATCACTGTTCACTTAGTATGATTGTCAAACTTATTTTTAAACTGGTTAACACTTATAGAGTTCACAACATCAGAGGGTAATTTGTTCCACATTTTTCTTGTTGTGTTTTTTATTTGCGAGTTTAAACTGTGTCCTGTTGTGCGTGTGTGGTGTTACGAGTAAACATATCTATTTTTTTTTATATAAATTTAAGAAAGTACTAAGTCTGTAGTAGTACTTTTTTTGAGGTGATTTTTATGAGGCTTCTATAACCCTTATTATACAGACTTTTACTAACTTACCAGAATCATCTATTAAAAACTGAAGAAATATAAGATTTCCTATAAGAAATAACCTTAAAGAATATTTCTATTTTTTCCGTTTCTCAATGCTCTGAGATGATTGGGACAATGTTTCTGTAATTTCTTGGGTAGATTTTAAACTCGAAGAATGTTTGGGAACATGCACATTGCTACATAAAATGCATAAATTGCTGATGTGTGAACTGTTTCGCTGATGCGTCCAAAACCACCCTCGAACGATGGAACAGACGTGGCGTTTGATAAGGGGGAGAATGGTCTATTTCACTGCTATAGGGTGACTTTTTAAACAAAATATAGTATTGTTTTCCATTCTAAAGCCCCCTCTCCCCCCCCCCCATAGAAAATTAGTGATTACTTGATGATTTTTTATGTTTGTAGTACTTAACGGCTTCGGAACCCTACACTGAGCATGATCCGACATGCTCTTGCCCGGTTTTTTTATCAGATTGATTTCGATTCGATTTTTGCACAAAACAAATCAATGAAGCATTAATAAGTGACCATACAATTAATTTGGGCAACCATTGAATCGAGTACTAATTCAGTAACCACAATTACGCTCAGGATTTTAACAAACAAACACGTAAAAAATATTTAGGGGGCGTGTTGTAATAAGGTTCACTGAAGGACAAAGTACCACGGACAGCAGACAGCAGTTGAATTTTGATGTTTTAAGGGTTCTGTAGGAGTTATAACAATCCATAGTAATATCATAAATGTAAAAAATATTTGTCTGTTAATTACGCTAAGCCTCGAAACTGGTTTTAAATAAATTTGGTACGGAGATAGCTTGCCCCGGCGAAGGGCATAGGACACTTTTTCTTCTAGACATTGTTAATGTTTCCCATGGAAAAGCGATAGGTAAACGATTTTTACGCGCCTGTAAATGTGGGGAGTGCGCCATAGTTCATATAAAATTGCATCATAATGATCACTCCTCATAATCAATATTAATCATACACTTGTTCATTTTCAGGATTTTAAAAATATCCAAATGGTACATAGGGTTAGGTTAGGTTAGGTTTGTTTTATAAACGTCCTCAAATCAGAACGGTTTCAGTCAAATTCACTTCAGGAGTTGCGATGATTATGAATAACAATTATGAACAAAAAAAATATGAGCATTTTTTTCGGAGAAATGATGAGTATAGTCACAGATCCTTATTTGATAAAAAAAATCGAAAGACCAATTTTATATGAGCCAATATGGACCCAAATGTGGGACACATCTCGTTGTAAATAAATGCAAAGACAAAATAACGTCGAAATTGTCGAATAATGAATCTCTCGCTAGCAAAAATTAATAAGAAATTGGGATGGTGACGACAAGATACCCTGTTATATGTTTTAGAAAGATTGAGAATCACCGTTAAAGAATTAATAATAACAATAACTCAATAAGAAACAAATCTGTCCCAATCAACCTGCGTTGAACCGAAGCTCCCGATTTTTTACATCATTATCGAAATGCGATTATCAACCGATACACCGTTAGCCGAAGGAATTCCGATTTATCGATTTTGTAAATCACCTTACTGTACAGTTACGAATCGGTCTTGCCAACAAAGATGTGCTTTTTGTAGGGCTCTATTATGCCACGATTAGTCGATTCTTAATCTTGACTCAAATGAACCGAATAATGCTTGAAAACTTATTTCAATCTATAATTTGACAGTCACGACACTTTCCCCGTTATTTCTCTGAAGTTAGATTGCAAATTTTATGAACGGATTTCGTATAAATAGAAAATTGGTTTGATATGTAATATCCACAAATTTCCCTAGCTCATTAATTAAGTTGAATTAAGTAATGACTTCCTTAGTACTTATGAAACATTTATCAAAAAACACAATTAGTATCACGAATGTGTAGATGATTTTGATACTTTAAGCAACCCGATTTATTAATTAATAAAAAACATAAAATTACGTCCGACATCACGCGTTACGCAAAACTACTACATTGGAAATTGAACAATAACTACACCAAATACTAACTGTGTTAATAATTGTATTCGACCCGCTCCAACAAGCCATCGAGTCCAGATGACCGGGCCGACCCTCCACCCTAATCAACAATGACCACATTCATATTAAAATGGCGGCTAAACCTTTTAATATTCATAATTCTCATCACAATGAAATCATTCGAATCAATACCCTCTGAATGCAAATAATGCGATCACTATTGTTCCGATGTTTGTTAAGAAAACCTGTTTTTTGCGATTGTTCATCTCAGCTATGAGGTCTATGACTCTTGGAGAAGCGCTATTCATATTAATTATCTTCATTACTTATTAATTTTAGGATACAAACTTCATCCACACGTTTTTTGTAGTAAATAATTAGCATACCGTGGAATTGAAGTCTAAGCACCAATTTCACCAAACGATGTTAAATTAAATCAATGGTAATCGACTGTTAGTTCATATATTTTGACACATGTTAACGCTGTAATCGACTATTACGTGGTTAACATCGTTTAGTGACATTGGTAGTTAGCTATCAAAAACCTGAAGTTCTAACAATTGTCAGACAAAACATGAAAATTTCTGTTAATTTTTCATATGGAAATGTGGTAAAATATGGAGTGTCCCAATCCCAATTAAACAAAGAAGTCGGTAAAGGTCTTAAAATAAAAAACAAAATGCTTACTTTTAAGCTTAGGACTATTGAAAACTATCGATCCTATCTCATAATAAAATCATTTGAGAACAAACATCCAACAAAGAAGTCTGGCAACCTAGGACAGATCCCTTCGTAAAACCAAACTAACTTAACTACAATTCGGACCCTTATACATATTTTATTGCTCGTAATAAATAAACCTACGACTGTGGGGAAGCATTCAATGAAAATATCATTGGAGAAAATTCTTAATGACGGTATTGCACTGCATACAATGCCCTCGTGCACAGAAATCCTATTTACGGCATCATATTTCTGGGGAGCAGGAATGAGCATTGTTTTCAATCTCATTTAGAAAAGAAAATATGAAATTCGCAACGGAAATTGACGAAGAACGTGTCAATGGAAGTAATGAATGAATAGTGATTGAAATTAATTAAATGAAAATAGTTATGACTGTTAAAATGTATTTCGGTCACCTACGTCCAATTTACGTAAATTAGCACCACCCAGCATGTTAATGAAACATTAAAAGCATAGTTAATCTAGATAATTGGCACGATAATAACGCAAACAGCCAAAATTCAGCTCTGATGAAATCTATTCCCAGAAATAAGCTTAAAATCATACGTCAATTTTGACATAAGCTAATGCAAACGGAAAGGTTTCCGATAATTGCGATCCCTTCGATCCTAAATTAGTACAGTTGACCGACGTCGGGTTTATGCGATTATCGAGTGCGATTGAACCCCAATGACAGATGGTATACACAATGGAGACAGCGGAATGCGCCATTGTTGGCCAATTCCGATTGATTCTAGTTTTAGGGGCAATTTCGCGTATTCATGCTGAGATCGATCGGCTTAGTATCGATTTTTCATCTCCTAATGATGACAGTTTCGGATTACGGGATATCGATTGTACAATAGATGCTAAATTGGCAATCGTTGAAAAATTGAGTTGTGAATTGCATATTAATGCTTGTTGGTTTTAGCGAAGTCATCCACGTTATTAGTTTCATGATGGTGAGTATTGAAATATAATTGATACCAAAGCAGACTTTTTTAGGAATCGGATATCAATAAAAACTGTTCCAATAACGACGGTACTGGACGGTGATGATTAAACTCAAATTTATAAGAAAAACAATACTAATTAAAATTATCCAGCTGTCTAATAATATACCAAAAACAACCGAACCGAACTCGAAGTAACGAAAGACATAAACTACAATATATTAAACAACAAAGCAAGTGTTATGGATGACGTAGAAAGTTTTTTACAACCTATTCTTAAGGTGAAACTTAACGCATAGCATGCACCCGCACTGGTTTAACTTTAGTCGCGTGCTATTCACACAATGTCAGTGAGAACTGACATGCTAATTGGGTTGAGATTTAAATTCATGCAAATCATCTTGAATTATTGCAGGATACGATGGCATTACCAGTTTACTTGCACGCAATTAGAGTTCTTATCTAAAGATGATTCAACTTTAATAATGTTTTTGTTCAACTTTAAATAATTCATTAGGATATTGATACTTAGTTGTCAACTGTCCAACATCATCATTGTCTTTAACAAACTCATAACAGTCCATGATTTCAAAATCAGTAATGATCTTGACTGGTAATCGATCATAATTTACGACGTCATGCAATAGGCATTTAATTAGTGTTTGTTAGATAACGACCAATTAGAGACTTCAGTTTTTACAACAATCAAGATGAGCTACTTTCCCTGAGCATCTGTGTTATGTTATTAGATGCTGGATAATCATCACGAATGTTAATTTAACTGGACGGGTAAGGATAGTAATTAAGAAACTTTGAGTAACGTGCAATATTACAGTAGCAAATTGTGAACGTTCCGTTTCTGACGTATGTCGATGAAAGTTCGCTCGATTTGACAACAATAGTGCCAAGAACTCTACACGGAGTTCATTTCGTATGGAAATCACGGAGAAAGGCGCTGAATATGCAGCGAGGGCGGTCAAGTAGAGATTATAATCATAATGTCCTGCGGTTGAATGGCACTTGAGTTTCCAACTACCGCTTTGTGGTAAACTGCGGCCAATTACACAACGTTGTCAATTTATGTGAATTTTAATAAAAGCTCTAAATTTTAACTTCATTATTGCTCAACTCACAAGATTACTTTTTAATCTGAATACTTTGTTGAAACAAAATTTAAATGCCTCGAGCATGGAGGACCTTTCATTATTTTCAAATTAGTTATCCATCCAATAAAAGTCGGTAGCCACAACGATTTCGAAGAACTGTTGCAAAATTGGGGTTCACTATTAACAAGATTGCTGGCTACGATTATTCTTGTTCCAACGTATTTGAATATTTAAGTCTGGAATCTTCGGCAGTCTTGCTTAAGTGGACCTATACGTCTCTCGGTAGTCTTGAAGCGGGTTTAGTCTATCTTAATGCTAATTGGTATCAATTTTGCAAAGTGGAACGGAGCTGGCTTTCATTACCGAGGTGTGGGTCCCAGAGGAAGGTAAATGAATAAGACGCTGCTCATTAAGTGTCTGTGACCTAATTAGCAACGATTTCATTGCAGAAATGCACTAAAGCATGTGCGGCATACCACACGCCGACAATTTCTAAGCGTCAACAAGCTGGGATAAGAAAACAAGTAATTGAAACCAGCATTTGCTTTAAAAAGCGTATGTCTTACATATAATATTAAGAGAGAGAATTGTTAATAAATACGGACTTTTTCAAATTGAACATAGAGAAAAGTCGATAAAGCAAAAATTAGTGAGGATTACAGAAAATGGCTAAAGCAATAATCTACTTCCATTGTAAATAAACGTGAAACTTAAGATAAAGTAATTTATCGTAATAAAGAACCGTCACAAAATACCAATCTTCAATTGAAGGAATTTATTGATTCACGATAAAAATAATGTCACGCGACAAATACTGGCTCTCTATCAAGGCATTATGAATCAAAGTCTTTTAAGTGGGTGCAGTGAACGACCTCGGGGCAAATATGTCCTGCAGAATTACCTGTGCAGATGACGTGAACCTTAATATGTAGTAATCAAGGTTAAGAATGCAACTCATTTGTAAATTAAGTGCTGTTTGAAAGTAAATATGCCCTGTGGGCGAAGATATGAGTGATTCATTATAGATGGGCTCGCTTTTAGATTTATTATGTTCTAAAACCATTAAATCTTGAAGTTCATCTATGTCAGACAAGTTATCTTCATTCTCATCTGCATGTACTGTCATCGACTATCCCATTGTTATTTCATTCTTTTCAAACAGTCGTTTCACATGATAATTCTACGAGCAATAAAATTGTTGGGTTATTATTTTTACTTAATTGCATTAGCATTTTTAGTTTCCCAAATTCTATTAAACAAATTCATAATGTAGAATCTTTTGTTTTATAGAAGTTTGGCGCTTCTATTTTATTCTCATCTAAATCTTGGAAGATTAAAATCGTATGATGAATTATGTCAAAGATAATGTTTACCGTAAACCTTGTTACAACTTAATTTAATCGTGTGAAATGTACTGTGTTGTCAGTGTTCAACCAAAAATATTGAGTATTTTATCATTTTTAAATTTATTTGTTTGAACTCCGCTCCTTCTTTTTTGATGAAGACTGCTAAAGAGTGTATGTAGTTCGCTTTCTTTATCCATCTGTATTTCCAGAGAGATATAACTTGGGTGTCTTTAAAGCAAGTGTGAATAAGCTGCTATTGAACCAGTGAACCCTTTAACTTCATAACCCTATAACTTGCCATTAGCGAGATGAAAGTTAACTCTAGTCAGTTTTATTTGAAAAACAAGCTGTTAATTGGGGAAATATTTAATAACGACACTCCTTATAAATATTTCTAATACCTCTATTGCATAATTCTTGCGAAACTCGTAATTATTCAGAATACATTAGTGATTGAGAACCGTTTCTCTTTATTAATTGCTTGAATTGTATGCTAAGGTGTTTTTTGCTTCATACCAAATTACCTTTAAATCGAGTATCCTCTTAAAGGAAGAAAAGGAAGCATATTAACGAATCTTTGGCACACCTTGCCTTTACCTTACTAAGAAATCATAATCCTAAAGTTGGTATGGAAAACAGAAAGACCAGTACTAGTAGTACCAGTAGTAGTAGGTAGTTGTATTGTTTTGGTTTTTCTTTTGTACAATAAAGTGTTTACATACATACATACCAGTACTGTATGGTTACCACAAAACACTGAATTATAAACTTCGCATGCACTATCCCGCTCACTCGTCATTCGAGACTAAATTGAGACAAAGAGATGCTAACATTGCTAACGTTACTTTTAAACCTAATTTTGTAGGCCCCTGAGTAAATCGAGGAACATACAGTCGTCAACGTAATAATAATGAGTAAACCAATAGTCTTAGTTTACATTCCCTCTCTCTCCAAAATAATGGTAGCGGTAACCTGCATTGACGCTGACTGTACCTCATATTAACGGGCATAATGAAGACAAGATTTTTACGATGCATTTAACAATATTGTAATGGCCATAGTAAAACATTTTCGGAATAAGCATAATTAGTCAAGAACGGTTTATTTCAAAAAGAAGTTCATGAAAGTATGCGTGCTAAATACATTTCTAGGTGCAAAATAACCTTTCCAAGGCATTTTAAGATAAGAATACTACAACAATTCAGCAAGCTTAAGACTAATTAAACTCCTGAAATACAAATAAACAGAGAAGAATAACGAAGTTTATCTTCAGAGTCGCAGCTTCCTAGCCATTATACAATTTGGTTTGATCTCGGTCTCATAGATAAAGATATTATTATCTTATCTTAATTCGCTTACAATAGCAACCATTCATATTAGAAACGCTTAAGAATAAATTTGATGTCGTGCACCGCAATAATATGAACAATCAATTGTACAATTGCAAATTATCTGCAACCATTATCGGGATCAGAAGCTGAATTTAAATGCGAATTAAGCAACGTACTAAGGCAATAAAGACTAAGGCTTTCTAAATGGGCTTTGTAAATTAGGAGCAATTGGTGTAAAGGATATATCAGCAATATAAATTTTTGGAATTCCTCAAATAGAGAAACACAATACGCGCAGTTAAACAGTAACAGCCGGAACTAGATAGTGCAATGTAAAATTAAATAGCAGTTGAAATTGAAGTCGACCCAGAAAGAGTAATCAATCATGCTTCCATTGTTTATAAAGTAAGTAATGAAATTTTGATAAGGCAGACTGGGAAGTGTGTCAGTTACCTATCTGTTATAGACAGTGTATATAACAGTAGTTTACACGTGTTAGTTTGAAGCTTAGAAAACTAGATCGCTGGTCAAATACTTGGAGTTTTTGTATAGCACATCTACATAAAAATATCTGAACTATCATTAGTAAGGAATCGTCAGTAACTTCTTAGAATAACCTTAATTGTGTATGGAAAGAGAATATAATAGCTCTTGAATGTTTCCAAGAATATTCATTTTTTTACATGTAGAAGGACAACGAGGACATAGACCACGTCACTAGCAAACTTAAGATGACAAAAAACAAAGGCTTTCTGAAGTCTTAGATGGAATGGTTCAATGCTTCTCATTTCATCTAATTGCAATCTTACATTACGTTGATGTAACATTATCAAAGTCCCAACCGCTTGTAAGATGAAATACAAAGATCATCTTCAACCACACCAGTTCACGTCGGGCGTGAGGTGGTCAAAGCCCTATCGTGTGCAAAAAATATTAATGATTAATTAATCACCACGGATAGTGTCACGCACGTCAGCAACATCAAACCAGTTCCACTATCTACGATCTTGAGCATAGCAACCAGCATTGCTTACTATCATAGCTACAGGTTTCTAGCCTCTAAGAAAATAAAACAGATAATAAACCGCAACAACGACACTTCCTAATTTCAGAGCCTATATCTCTTAAACAACCCAACCAATTTTCATGAAACTTAGATTAAAACGACCCTGATTAAACTATATTTCTTTTGAAAAAAGCGTCCGAATTGGACCATCCGTTTGGGAGCGACGGTGCCACAAATAGACACACACATATACTTACAGCACTGTTTTTTGCGTCGAGGAATGTAGCAAAACAAAGAGTACCTAGTAAGAATGAGAAAAGCAAATTTCTACTAACGCTGCCTAATCAAAAGAATCCACTTAACATCCTCATTGACGGTTACTTCTGGTAATGACGTCAGTCCAAAACAGAACATGCAGTTGTATGCAGTCTCCGGTTCCCGTTCGTATGCAATTCTCTGTGGAAGTGTGCGGCTGGCCGGTACGCGTGCACATGCATATTCAAAGATCATTCAGTTTCCATTTCGCGTAATCGGAAACACCAGTCCATACCAAGCGAATGAAGACCTTAATACTAGTGTCGGTAACCACATAATTGTCATAATTACCCGATAATGGTTTATTCATTTCTTAATTGCTCCAAAGAGGAAGTATGCGGACAAAAAGGGTAGTAAAATAAACACAGGCGGCAGAGTGTGACGGTGATTCGTCGATTGTTTAACGGAAGAAAGTGATGGGTGCACGTCACGATATTGACAGGTGGTTCGAATGTTGGTTAGTAAGCTACCGTGTCAAATGGGAGGAAGTTGATTAGGCATGGGAACCGGGGAGAAAGGGTTGGGAGATCGATTATCTTGTTATGGCAAGGTAAGGGACAATATTGAAAGTTGCATGCTGTATTATTTAAATGAAAATGAGAGTTTGATGAGTTTGCTCAAGGAATAATTAGGCATGGTAACCGACATTTGCTAAATCGTCGTCCAATCCAGAAGAAAGAAAAAAAATAATATTTAGACTACTATCAAGAGGACAAAACAACTAAGTAACTAAATAGTTGACTGACCTCATGGCAGATGTCGGGTAATAGTCCAAGCCCAGCATTTTGCAGAAGGAACAAAGTAGGTACCTACGTTATGAGTGGCTGCTTAATAATTATGATTCAGAAGGTAGATGTTCTCTTACTCCGGAATGTTTGGCATCCTACTCGTTTTATTATCAATGACTTAATTCGGTAATTACGCTTTGCCCATTGTCAATAAAATTTAGACCTAGAACCAGGGACCGGCCGGCTATCCCATCCAAGGGGTTTCGAATGGGTTTTTATAAGTCTTTTACTTAGGAAAGCCGTTTGATATGCTTTTTAAAGCGCTATGTATAAGGGTTATCTGTGCTTTTGCTGTTAAGGTTTAGTCATACACCAATTTCGTTCCAAGAGGTTATTCGTTTAAGTGGGGTATTCTATTGAGAAGTTAGTCTTTCAAAGGCTTTTATCGGTGAATGGGTGGGCGGGTCCCCGCCTAGAACACTTTTGGATATTGGAGAAAGTAGACCGCAGACTGCTTCCTTCCCTTGTCTATCAGTACGGGTAGCAGAAGTTGTATTTTCTCGCTTGTCGCTGGACAACTTGTGCTAGCCCTCCAGGTGTAATGATGATGCATAGTTAGCGATTTAAAGAAATCGATAAAATGTACGAAGGTAGGTATAGGATTGATGCAAGGTTTTGACAGCTCGCATCAACCGCTTAGGTAGGTAGGTGGGTATGCGGGACTTGAGAGAAATGCGTGGAGCTAACCCCATGTGCTTCTGCTTACCTAGTACACCAGAGTAAAAATACCTACTCTTTTACCGAACAATTGGCCTCGCGTGTGATATCTATGTACTCATTTCTCTAATAAGTCCATGGTAATTGTCTAAAACTCGACATTGGTGAAATAGGTACACTCGAATTCATAAGTAGCTGGAAATTTTAAGACCTTGTCGCTATAACGTAGGTATTAAACTGAGAGTGGTTGTATAAATAGCTGCGACAAGGTACTAAAATGATTTCGACCGATTAATTTAGGAAAGAAAAAAGGACGGTACCTAGGAATGTCAACTTATAATAAATTTCGAGTCAATAGAAAACAGAAGTTTTGGTTTACTTTATGACGTCAACCGTTTTGGTTGACATCATAAAGAGTTCGGTGGCTTTTGACTTGTGCATCATTTAGGTAGGTATACTGTAATTCTATGGAACTTGCTAACTATGTAAACAAACAATATATTGAAATTGACATCTAATGTCAATTTTAGTATGGCGGCTTGTTTACATAGTTAGCAAGTTCCATAGAATGACACTTTATGTACTTAATTGAGTTGAAATAATCTTTCAACTAATTTGTATGAGATGTCCCCTGATACCTATGTAGATATTATATAGGTATTCATTTCTTTGTACCTACGAACCTTAGTTACCAACACAAATTCATTAAACATAATTTCTTGAACCGTCGTAAAAGTGTCACGTAAAGCAATTAAGTAAATTATCTAATTAGGCGTTTCCAAATTAATTTATATACCTACGAGGTCTATAATTCCCTAGGTTTAAAGCCTAAAAAAACTTGACTTAACCTATTTAATCATCGTCACTTCAACGGGTAGGTTGCATTGTTTATTTTCATGGCTGAGAACGTGAGAACATAGCTACTTACGTACTCAGTAGGTACTCGAAATTCATACCTAGTCACTAACCTATTAATTTGATTGCAACTAAGTTGCTAGGTAGGTTCTTACTAGGTAGACAAAAATAAAGTTCGTTTATTTAGGTATTTATTTTTCAATTGAATGCGCGTAGTAGGTACTAGATAATCTACGAAATATTTTGCGTTAATATTATAGAGGTATATACCTAGTACTTACCTACTTTTCTTACATAACAGTACCGCAGCACAATTAGTTAGTGTTAATTTGTATAGGTATTATTGTATTACTCGCACTGATTACTAAATTTCCATTACAAACTGTTGCTTGAAGAAACATTTGAATACACTAGAGGGTTATGCCAAGTGGGTTTGAGGAAGGATGCTTTACAGTAGTAAATTCGAAGAAGTTACTTGTTCAGTAATAATTAGGTAGCGTACTGTATTTCATTAATTATGTGGGCAGAAACGTAACACCATTACATAGGTATTATCTACAGGGACTGATCGCTTGAAACGATTACACCAACGTGCTGATGAATACTTAATCAACAATCACTTAGATAACATAATAAAAACAAAAACATGCCAACATACCTGTTGAAAACGCCGACGATCACCATAGTAGAAAAATCCAAATAACTCTAGTTATATCTCATATAACACAACAGTCATTCAATAATATTTTCACTGTCCACTGTAAAATCCAATCACATTTTCACAAATCGTAATCGTAATTGCAATGTTCCGTGCGCGTTCGAGGTTCGGGAGCGTTACATCGCGACGACGCACACGTCCGCTCGCGTCGGCTGTCGGCGAGATACTGGAGCTCTGATTGGTCGAGCCGGCGCATGGTAGCGGAGATGCAGCGTGTGCGCATACCTACTCAAAAAAACGGACAGGGGCTGCGAGTCGATTTAAATAATCACATTGATTATGATTTTGTAAAGTTTTGTTTTATGAAAGTTTATTAGATAGAATATAAGGTTAACGATATCTTTTACTTTAAACTGACTAACGGCCGAACCCTATATTCAAACCGCGGACAAATAGCCTTACTTCGGATTAAAATTAAACACATTTTGTATGGGCAAATGTCAAATTTCAACCGAAGTAAGCCTTATCTATCCGCGGTTTGAATATATAGTTCGGCTGTAAGTAGGTAGGTAGGTATTGTACCTATTATACGAAGGAATTGTGTGATAAATATTTTCAGATGAGACACCTAGTTAGGTACGTATTGTTTTATTTTTTTTAATGGTTTAATTATAGTAGATGAATAGGTACAATGATATTAAAAGCACAAAAGCTTTTGTGTATTTTTTACCTATCTAGTTACGTAGGTTACCTACAATATTGATTGCTTCCAGTACGCTTTAATTTTTTTTTACTATACATAAGTAGGTATATTATCGACGAATATACCTACTTAGTAAGTACTAGGTATCTAAAATCTGCAACCGTCCAACGCACTATAGAACTGTATCACAGTGACGCTTTGTTCGACAATTCTTCCGATTTCATAGCCTACCAATTAAACGTGACTTTGGCACAGTGTGTTACATGATCCGCCAAATCAACACGCTCACTACTAATGGGTTACATTAATAAGGGATCCGACTAGGTAATTAATAGGTAATTTTTAGGGTTCTGTAGTCAAACTAGGAACCCTTATAGTTTCGCCATGTCCGTCCATCCATCCGCAGCCTAGCTCTGAGTCTCTTAGTACTGGAAAGCTGTAATTTGGCATGAATATACCTACATAATTTAGTCACGCCAACAAAGTCGACAAATAGGTAATACATTGTTTTTTTTTGTGTAGGTACCTCCTGTTCATGTAACGTGGAAATGATTTTTTGTATCCTCGTTAGGTCTTTAAAAATATTTTAGGTTTGTTAAAACCATTTTTCGCTTAAGGGATCCGTTTATGAAATATTAAGCTTTAAAGCGCTAATGTTTGTCAGAGTCTAGTGTCCATACAGTCAAAACTACAAATAGGCACTAAAAATCTGAAAAAAACTTTAATAGATGCGCATAGGTAAAACGAATTTAAAAGGAAAACTATCACGACTAAGTAAAGATCATTGGTTCTTGAGATACAGGCGATTAAAGTGTTTATACCTACTAAAATCATCTAAGACGGCACCAAATGACTTTTTTAAACACAAAAATTGTTAGCTTATTACTTGTGGATTTTACGTTCGTAGTACTTCACGGCTTCGGAACCCTACACTGAGCATAGTCCGACATGCTCTTGCCCGGTTTTTTTAATATTATCCCTGGTTACATTATTACCTATTTATTGTTATTAAAACCTGGCCCCGTGTGGTTGCCAGGGTAGACTACTGCCACCATTTCTTGCAGTTTTGCCGTGGATGTCGTAAGAGGCTACTAAGGGAATAAAGGCTTGTAGTAGGTACTGTTAGGCGATGGGCTTGCAACCTGTCACTAATAAGTACACTAGTAAAACTTCTTGGTCTGATTGTGCAGAATGTGGTTGAATTAAACAATTATTTTTGACTTGTTGGTATTTCTGTAGCTCTGCCTACCTCATTCTGGGAATGAAGGCGTGATGTCATGTAGAAACGATAATAGGTATATCCCAATATCGTTCTAGGTGCAAATACCTTGGTATTTGAAAAAAAAATACATTCTTACCTAGGTACTTTACAAACTTACGTAGGTCTACTTAAATTATTGAAAACCGCGATATCTGGACGTTGAAGTCAAGTAGCACCTAGATATAGGAATCTAGTTAATCACTAGGCCTGGGTACTAATTAGCCCCATCCCTTTCCGTTTCTTTGGATCCTGGCACGTATACATCATCCGGGCCTCTTCGCTCCGATGCCCATACGTATAGGTAGGTAGGTACCTATGTTATCACTACATAGTATAAAACAAAGTCGATTTTTCTGTCCCTATAAGCTATATCCCTATGTATGCTTAAATCTTTAAAACTACGCAACGGATTTTGATGCGGTTTTTTTTAATAGATACCTAGAGTGATTGAAGAGTTAGGTTTATATGTATAATACTTTAATCCGGAGCGAAGCGAGGGCGGGTCGCTAGTTATTAATACGATACAGTCTACGCACACATGTGTAAGATCCATACCAACTGATAGTGTTATTTAGTAAACACTTTTATAACCTCAAAATGCATCGAACTTGTCTTTAATGACCGTTTTCTGGTGAATAAAGCAACTTGAGACCAAATTTTGGACACTATTTTTCTGATTTTACATCATGGATGGTATTTTTAAGACCAAATTGTAATTTTAGTCGAAGAGAGCATTGTGTTTAGTATATAGGTAAGACAAGTCAGATGGTATGGAGTATAGGCAGTCTATGGTTTGATTTGTTAGACAGCACTTGACGCATGACGCACCCGTGTGTCATCCGAAAAATGCGTACTTAAAAACCGCCGAGTAAGTTCGTCGGCGATTCAACATCTTTGAATTTTGCTCGCAGGACGTCTTGGCTCGTAGGTACCTAGTACCTACGTCTGTCATCGCCAGGAGTAGCGAACCACGATCTTTCAGCAGTCTGTGTGTGAGGTGTTTGTGTATTTGTGTTGCGTTGAGAAATTATTTTAGTGGTGATATGATCGCTACCATCATCTTATCCATTAACCACCGCCAAGCAACAGTGTTCGCGTTGTTGTGTTCCGGTGTTGGGATAAGACAACCGGTGAAATTACTAGCATAGAGGAATATCATCGTAGTCCTCAGGGTTGGCAACGCATTTGAGGTCTTAGGATTATAGTCTTGAGAATTCAAATGTCTATGGGTCTCAGATTCCACTTACCATCAGGTGGCCTGAGTGCCCGTGTGCCTTCTCATTAACATAAAAAAAAACTAATAATAACCTAAAAATTGTGATTTGTAAAATATGATAACATATAATTCCTTAATAAATAACTCAAAGCTACTGTTGACGAAATTTTGCGTTTGAATGTGAGCAAACTTTAACGTGAGGAAACCGTGAAAATTAGTTATTACTTGTTGATTTTTATGTTTGTAGTAAGTACTTAACGGCTTCGGAACACTACACTGAGCGTGGTCCGACATGTTCTTGCCCTGTTTTTAAAATGACTAAACACTTAGATATAAACATGCGTGATGCCATTCTAATTACCTATCCAGTTTTAACTTAATTTTTATTTCATTAGTTACGCCGTGCGTCTGGCTTTCCTTCCAGCCGAGCCGAGCCGTGAGCCGTGAGCGGAGTAAGTTCGCGATTTTACCCTTTAAACTGTCAAACCCTATATTCAAACCGCGGATAGATAAGGCTTACTTCAGGTTGAAATTTGACATTTGCCCATACAAAATGTGTCAAATTTTAATCCGAAGTAAGGCTATAGATGTCCGCGGCTTGAATATAGGGTTCGGCCGTTAGTCTGTTAAAAATGCCATCGTTTACTTTATCTTCATGTAGCTGATCATTCAGATATGTACGATTTACTTTTGCAAGAAATATAAAATCAATACTTAATATTATGTCACGAAAAAAGTTGTCGATAAACTTATTCGATATTTAATGAATCACTAGCACTGGTACATTTTTAGGGTTCCGTAGCCAAATGGCAAAAAAGGGAACCCTTATTGATTCGTCATGTCTGTCTGTCTGTCCGTCCGAATGTCACAGTCACTTTTTTCCGAAACTATAAGAACTACACTGTTGAAACTTGGTAAGTAGATGTATTCTGTGAACCGCATTAAGATTTTCACACAAAAATAAAAAAAAAAACAAATTTTGGGGGTTCCCCATACAAAGAACTGAAGCTCAAATTTTTTTTTTCATCAAACCCATACGTGTGGGGTATCTATGGATAGGTCTTCAAAAATTATATTGAGGTTACTAACATAATTTTTTTCTAAACTGAACAGTTTGCGCGAGAGACACTTCCAAAGTGTTGAAATGTGTGTCCCCCCCCTGTAAATTCTAAAATAAGTGAATGATAGAACTAAAAAAAATATATGATGTACATTACCATGCAAACTTCCACCGAAAATTGGTTTGAACGAGATCTAGTAAGTAGTTTTTTTTAATACGTCATAAAAACATTGATCAAAGCTACAACGAACTTTTATATTATGTTACTTGCTGCTTCGGAACCTTTCATGGGCGAGTCCGACTCGCACTTGGCCGCTTTTTATTATGTATTATAGCTACACACTTTTGTTCCTTGTCGCTTTAACTCCTTTGAAAAAATGACAAAGCTAAGTCAACCGTATCTACAGGTTGATTGTAGAACTTAAGTTTATGTAAAGCGACGCAGTATTAATTTAGTCTTCCATGCTGATGTATTTGTTTAACATAGCATTTTGTGCGAGTATCCGTACATCACAATACCTACAAGCTTTACAAATTAGCAATTTAATTTAATATAATAACTGGGCGTAAATTAGAAAACCTTGAATAATATGTTTAGGTACATCTTTCAGTTTGTAATATCTTTTACGCAACACTTTGTACTAATTACGGGTCTATGCATATGTATAACAGAAGTTTTTCTGTACAGGTAAGAATAAATACTTTAATACATACATACATAACATCACGCCTTCATTCCCAGAGTGGGGTAGGCAGAGCTACAAAAATACCAACAACTCTAAAAAGACTTGTTGATAATTCTGTAACCACATTTTGCACAATCAGGCCAAGAAGTTTACTAGTGTATTAGTGACAGGTTGGAAGCCCATCGCGTAACAATACTACAAGCCTTTATTCCCTTAGTCGCCTCTTACGACATCCACGGAAACGCATGGCATTACTTTAATTCGTTAATTAATTTGCTTTTGAATGATATTTTTAATTAATATTCCTTGTTGTATATAATGCTAGCTTAAGTATTATCAATATTATCATAGTCATAAGTAATATTTCATAATAACTGTCTATTGAATTGCTTGCGGCGTTTCTTCTCAGCAGTGGTGTCCTCTGGGAAACACTGGTAGAATTTTGACGTGTTAAAGTGCCCGTGTGGCCTACTTAGTGTATAAACATCTTTAACGTTTTTGTTTTTATCGTTTATATTTAAATTAAACATATTTCTAATTAATATTCGATTAAAAATCAGGAAAGGGACATAAATAGGTATACTTACCAACATACCTTTCATACCTGAGTTTATCCCAAAACTTCCAAATGCTAAGCTTAAATATAATCCCAAACAGTAATTAAAACCTTCAATTTAATTTAAACTTTACTGTTTAACTTTGCCAATATAATTTTAAGTAAACAGTAGAGGTAATCTTTTAATAAAACATTTGATCGGTATTTTTAAATGATCTTAGCAGAATGGTTAGTCAGGCGTATAATAAAACACGCAACGATTTATTTAGTAAGAAACTGGGTTTAGTTCAAGCACTTGCACAAGATGTATGAGGAACCATGTCCATTCAAACTTGGCTACCTCTGTGGTGCTAGACAAGTTGCATTCGACAATCGTTAGCGATTATGTTTCGATTGAAAAATATATGGAATTGACGTAAGTGTCACGTTATTATCTCGGTGGCTTACGTCAATTCCATAGATTTATCAATCGAAACATAATCGCTAACGATTGTCGAATGCAACTTGTCTAGCACCACTGATTTGTCATGTTTTTTTGTGTTGGCTACACAGCTATACCCAAATACATTTTCGAAATGGTTTAAAAAATAATGTTTAAAAATCTGCTTATCGTATTTCACGCAAAATTTTGGCGATGTACCTACCTATGACTGAACCAAGCAAGGATATTTTTTTTGGAAACGTAACCTACTGATCGGCATAAATCCGACGCGAAGATGTAAAAAAGTGATGATTGTAATTTTATGACACATGCTGTATTTTTCTGAAGTAATTTTCTTATTATCATTTGATTTCAATTATAAATGAGAGGTAGGTATGCGGCAAAACGTCAGCGTGTGCATCAGCAATCATTTATTGAACTGCATTCGTGCAACCTGATGCAACTGGGATCAATAGCACTGCAAATATTCGCATTCATGCGCTCAAATTAAAGATTTATCTCGTTTTTCACTAAGTATATGTACCTACTTACCGGATTTGACAGAAACCCGATGAGCTAACACCATAATAACGCTTCTCTTAAATCCAATAGAGTAGGTAAATACCTACTCTAACCAAACAACTGTCCTCACGTGTGATATTCATGGACTTATTTCTTCAATAAGTTCATGGTGATTATCCTAAACTCGACATTGGTGAAAACATCTTGTAAAAAGAAGTGAAAGCCATTAATTAATAAGAAAGTAGGTATATGAATCTATACATGACACACATTGGCCTAGTTGGGAGTGACCCTGCCTCCAAAGCCGGCGGTCCCGGGTTCAAATCCCGGTAAGGGCAGATATTTGTATGATGATCATGAGTATTTGTTCCTGAGTCTTGGATATATTCTATGTATTTAAGTATTTATTTCTCTATATAAGTATGTTTATCGTTGTCTAGTACCCATAGTACAAGCCTAGAGCTTAGTTTTGGACTAGGTCAATTTGTGCGACAGGGTCCCCTGATATTTTATTTATTTATTTGATACCTAATGACGTTTAAGTCATCAGACTCGTAACGTGAATTAAATCAGAAATAAGTGATCGATAAATCGTAGTATGCTCCTGTTAAATAATTTAGTTATATCGCTCACAACTTTGCGGCAAAACCGAAACTTTATGTTATAATATAATCATACATCGCAATTTTCGGTGTGGGAATGATTTGAGAAAGAATAGAGATAAACAGATAGGTTAGTCTCAGAAATCATATCATACCTAATGAACAACTACCTCTCTGCGTATTGTAACACTCTTTGTTACCCCAATTGGGCTTACCCAAAAAAAAAAAACCACTAGTTTTTAGTTTTTTTCTCGATAAAATAGACTAATCGAAGACACTAATTTCACGGTTTTTGCATTTAAATCAATATATTAATTTATTTTATTTTTTAAAGAAAATGTTTTTATTACGTCACTACAAGCTGGTTTGTTTGAGAAATGCTTTAAAACTATTGAATTCGTTTGAGAGTACGCATTTCTGTCAGATCACGTAAAATGTTAATGTCAAGTCATGTCAATATAGGTAAACTAAAGTATTAATGGTATTGTGAACGTTATATTCTTATACCTAAATCATACTTACATTAGAGCTTTAGCTCCACGTATTTCAGCTACGTTGTGATTGGAGCTGTCTCCCAAGTATGTCAATATCCTGACTATATCCACTTTGGGTAGATTAGTGGAATCAGCCCTTACAAAGTTTAATAAATGTACAGCGTTGGTCGTCATTATAAGCAAGAATATCGATATCCAAGATCTGGCAATGGTCAATATGTGTAGCAGGATTGTCAGATTCCGTAGAATTTGAAGCAATGTTGTTGAAATGCAGAAAATCAGAAAACGAGTAGTTATATGTTGCACACCAAACAATCCGAAATTTTATTTTTAGTTTGTTGAGTTTGACAATTTCACCCACAGACTACGGAGGTTCCAAAACGGACTTGTATTTTAATCATACCATTTTTTTAAAGATCTGACCTTGTCATGTTTATATACAGTTAAAAATTGTCTTAATTTTAATAAGCGTTAAAATAAAACAGAAATAAATAAGACAAAATTCGATATACATTATTTATTTATTACTGCATTCCGGACTCATATTATATGCAGTACTATGGTTGATCACAGATTAGACACAACTTACCAATGAAGATCGTGACGTCACTAAATTACAGGTCAAATAATGTCAAATGATAAATTAGAAATAACTATTTAATACTAATTTTGTAAAATAATCTGATAACAGGGAATGGTTCTACAACCCTTTTTCTCGAAATGGTTTTTGAATCACTATACATTACAAAATTATGGGATAACCCAATTCGATTGATATTCTCCCCTAGCGTCCTAAGTCCGAGGTCGGCCCAATAGGGGCGCCCTTAGGCATGCTAGTGCAAAACCCACTTATAGCGTGGACTCCCATCAGGAGTCCGCCCTCTCTCCGGCAAAGTAGTCAAAGCCATCAGAGGCTAACTACGTAGGTCCCTCAAAAAAAAAAAAAAAAACTCTGTTATAGTTTTTTTAAGTCAATACCTACTATTTGGGTAATGTCAATTATTCCCGCACCGAAAATTGCGATGTATGGTTATAATATTATTAAGTATACCTATTTAATAAAAACAGAAAAGGTCAAAATGTTCGTTATTTTATAGACATGGCAGAGCCCGCGGCAATACAGTCATGGAAATTGTTATGCCACCATGGAACCCTGTCATAATGACAGCGTCTAACCACATGAAAGAAAGCTAACATTAATGATTAAACCCTGTCATTATGACAGGGTTCCATAGTGGCATATAAATTAAATATAAAATATGTCCATTCAATGTTTATCAACGTTGAATTTAAATATAGTTACAGATATTTTAGAAACATCTTGTCAAGTTTCTGTCTAAAAGCATTTTTGGGACAAGGTTTTGTTGCCGACTGTATTTTTTTGCAAATCCATTATCTGCGTAGGTATTTAGACCAAACTAATGAGTCCCAACACGGTGGGTCTACGTTAAGTATAGCGGAGATCCTGTCGCCACCTTCCTACTCCATCATCACATTCATCACATTGACGACACGCTAGCCTAGTTGGGAGTGACCCTGTCTTCGAAGCTAGAGGTCCTGGGTTCAAATCTCGGTAAGGGCAGATATTTGTGTGATGAGCACGAGTATTTGTTCATCAGTCTTGGATGTTTTCTACGTATTTAAGTATTTATTTCTCTATATAAGTATGTTTATCGTTGTCTAGTACCCATAGTACAAGCCTAGAGCATAGTTTGGGACTAGGTCAATTTGTGTGACATGGTCCTGTGATTATTTATTTATTTATTTATCATCAGATCAGCTCTTTTATACCATAATATTGCGTTGTCATCGAATGTACATTAAAGGTCCAAATTTCTGCCCATTCCACTTACGAGAATTGGTTCAAAATTGACTTGCAAGATGATGATAAGAAGCTTATAAGAAATTGTCATGATTGAGATCAGGGCTGGGATTCTACACGGTAATAACGATATCGTTTTTGACTTGTTTCCGTATTGTCAACGTTTTGATAACCCTTATGTCATTTACAATAATGGCGACTGTGTCATAAACGATTCTTAAACGTGTTAAACACGATATCGTTTTAACGCACCTGAATAGAAGTACCTACACAATGAAACCCACTATAGAACTGTGTTATAGTAACATTTTGTTTGACAATTCTTATGATTTGATGTATAACGTCACTGCGATGCAATTCTTCGGAGTGTTAGGGCTCTTTGCCTATGGTACATAAAGTGCTCAATGATATCCTCTACTTCTTGTATTTGCCAAATATTCGTGTAACATCACTCTTATTAAAGACACAAGCAGGCCACGTACAGAAATTAGAAACTTAAAAAACCCCGACTCTAAATAGTCTGTAAAAAACCACTAATTTTTTTTTTATTTCACGCTTGTTAAACTTCTCTATCTGAGTGTGTGTTTGTGGCATCGTAACTCCCAAACGGATGAACGGATGTCGACGCAGGTTTTTTTAAAATAAAGCTACATTGATCAAGATGGTTTTTAGCAAGATGTTATGAAAATTGGTTGGGCCGTTTAAGATATAATTAGCTCTGAAAGTAGGTGTCGCCGTTATTTTGGGGGCTTTTTACCCCCTAAAAGCTCAATATCTCATAAACGGCTGAACCGATTTTTATAAAACATGTCTAACAACCACCACTAGAATACCTGCTTTCTTTTAAAAAAAAAACCATTCAAATCGGTTCATCCATTTAAGAGCTACGGTGCCACAGACAGACACACACACACAATTACACGTCAAACTTATAACACCAAAAATTCACACACGCACCAAACAACTATAAATACAGCATTCGATTTTCGAACCGATCTCGTAACCCTTCCACAGCCGAAAATACCGTTATTACGCCATCATACCCCATTACTTACACCTCGCCGAACAAAAGCTATCGCAACGTATTTATTACATCGACAGCCCTAGCGTTATCGAGATCTTGCAGCCTCCTAATTGGGACTAAAATCGCGTGATTATTGCGATCGCTAGGGGTGGCATCAGGCGGTAAAATGATCGCCCAATCTGCGCTGATAAGCAAACCGAATCTCAAATTCTATAGCCAAAGCAATTCCAATTCTATTTTGTTAGGAATAAGGTTGGATTTGTAATAAATTTTGTCGGAGATACGGCCATTTGTTTTAGCAAGGCAGATATTTAAGCGTACATGTGAACCTTAAATCAGTGGTAAAAGGTTCAAGTGTTGATGGTAAATCGGGGTCACTGTGCTGCAGCCAGCACCTGTGTTGGCTTGGGAGTGGCTTGGAAGTTTGCAATCTTGTTTTGGCACCTTTGCAGTTAATTGAGGCAATTTATTGCCTAAACTAGTTATCAAACTATGTAGTACCGTGCGAATGCTCGCAGCACAATTTATCGTAACTTGTATCTTAGGCACTCAGTAGCGTAAACAAAAAAATATATTTGAGCGATCTTACATGAATTGAAAACTCATGTCGTATGGATCCGAGACATGGTCGCTTACAATGGGCCTCGTAAGAAGGCTCAAGGTCACTCAAAGGGCGATGGAAAGAGCTATGCTGGGTGTCTCCTTGCGAGATCGAATCAGGAATGAGGAGATTCGCAGGAGAACTAAAGTAACTGATATAGCTCACCGGATTGCAAACCTTAAGTGGCAGTGGGCGGGGCACACTGCTCGTAGAACTGATGGCCGTTGGAGCGGAAAGGTTCTAGAGTGGCGACCGCGAACCGGGAGACGAAGTGTTGGCAGACCTTCCACAAGGTGGACTGACGATCTAATAAAGGTCGCGGGAAGCCGCTGGATGACAGCAGCAGAGGACCGATCGTTGTGGAAAACCCTGGGGAAGGCCTTTGTCGAGCAGTGGACGTCTTGCGGCTGATAAGGAAGTTATGGGTAAGTACTAGAAAATTATTAACATACGTTAATATAGAAATTAATAAATAATACTCATTTCATACAATGTATCACTTCGCAGCATGGCTAGCACATGACAGCGTGCGAGTTACGTGCGCGCGAGATAGACTACCCGTCATTGTCTAATTAAAACGGTCAGAAAAAGACAGGTAGTCTATCTCACAGGTGACATAGCACGCGCGCCGTCATATGCTAGCCGTGCAGAATTTCCATTTGATAGAAAGCTAATTTCTGCTGAAATCTTAATGTTTTCAGATTATCTTAAGCATGAGTTACTTAGGTAAGGTTAGTCCTGTGTCCACCGAAAAATAATCTGAAAACAGTAAGGTTACAGCAGAAATTAGCATTCTATGAAATGAAAATTCTGCGAAGTGATACATTCTATGAAATGAGTTTCTTTAAAACAGTGTACAACCTTAATAAATTCATACATACATTAAATCACGCCTGTTTCCCAGAGGGGTAGGCAGAGACCACTTCTTTCCACCGGCTACGATGCTGACAAATCTCTTTCGCTTCTTCCACATTCCTACAATAAATAAACACAAAAATAACCATCCAAGACTCAGGATTAAATGGTAGAACACTTCACACGAATATTTATCTTCAGATAGGTCCACATTATAGAGCTCCATTGAATCAGACTGCGTGGCAAATCTGCAGGGCTTTTTACGCCAAATGCGACAGTGTAACTCGTGCGCTCGGGATGAGTCACATTGTGACATTACGTTATAACTTAGGTCGTATTCAAAAAAAAATACATAGAGTCTGGCACACGAAAGCTGTCCCAGAGAAAGAGCGGCAATTTCAAAAAACCTGCAGCTTTTAACACTGACTGTACACTGAATAAACGGAGTTGATACTCCAACACTGATGTGAAAAGATCAGGAAATCAAATAGTATCAACTCCGTTTTATTCAGTGTACAGTCAGTGTAAACAGCTGCAGGTTTTTTGAAATTTCCGCTGTTTCTCTGGGACAGCTTTAATTTGCCAGACTCTATAAGGGCTTTAATTAAAACAAAACTTAGTTCATTCCTTTGCGTAACGAAAGTTCCCCATATACTTTGTATGACTAACTTTCGTTACACAAAGGAAGCGATCGTAATTTAGTTTTCACTAAGCCTTTAACTATGTTCATTTTTTGTTCCTTATAACCCGTACCGACACGCGTTACTGACATGCACGAAACCATGTTACGATAAAATGTCACAAGTGTGGATGGATATCCACCTTTACCGGGAGTAAAATTTGGGTCCACAAGCTTTATTAGGTGCTAGCTGTGCCCCTCGACTCGTTTATCGCTATTCCCTCAGGAACCGCCCAATTTATCGGGTTCAAAAGTACCCTTTGGCCATTCTACTGGGGAAAACTTTATTATCTGTGACATGTTATCGTATTATTTGTTCGTATTAGTATTATATGTTTAATAATAAGTAATTCCCCGTGCCGGGTTAGAATAGTGCCACTCCATGTCTTCCCGTGGATGTCGTAAGAGGCGACTAAGGGAATAAGGGCTTGTAGTACTGTTAGGCGATGGGCTTGCAACCTGTCACTAATACACTAGTAAACTTCTTGGCCTGATCGTGCAAAATGTGGTTACAGAATTATCAACAAGTCTTTTTAGAGTTGTTGGTATTTTTGTAGCTCTGCCTAACCCATTCTGGGAAGTAAGGCGTGGTGCTATGTATGTACCTATGTAATAAGTAATTACATTTTATTTATCTACTAGTTTGTACAACGTTCCGTCGGTTTGTCACACTCGGCGCTGGCTGACTGCAGGTGCCTAGCACCTCAGCATTATGCTGAGCCAGTGTCCGGTTCACTGCCACGACGACACACCAACCACTGTTTTTCTTTTTTTTGTTTACTGTTTTTACTTTTTATGTGTCTTCTTTATTGTTTTTACCTCGGCCGCCATTACTGCCACGTAAATAAGAGCTATCGTGGCGTTGACAATATCATAACATGTCAAAGGCAATATGGTTTGAACATGTAGAATAGGGACGCTGAACTGGTAGAGCTCATAAATCAATACGATGTCCTTATGATTACAAAAATAAGACGTCGGTTCAGCAACTTGGTTTAGATAGCACTACATACATACATACGATCACGTCTTCATTCCCAGAGTGGGGTAGGCAGAGCTACAGAATTACCAGCAACTTTAAAAAGAATTGTTGGTATTTCTGTAACCACATTTTGCGCAAACAGGCTAAGAGGTTTTCTAGTGTATTAGTGACCGGTTAGATAGCACTAATATATCAATAACTTTATTGTTACCTGATTTAGCTACCAGACTGCGCAATAGTAAATAGGTTGCGTTGCACATTGCTATGCGCACACGCATACGACTCAGACGCATACTTATTCCGGATTCAAACCTCGCACCTCTGCTCCGGAAGACTGCCAATGAAGACATCAAAAGGGCCCTTAGCATGAAATATACAATTGTGTCCAAACACAATGATTGTGAATTTAACATTTAGCGAGGAATACGAGATGAAGTTAGCGATAAAGATATTTTTGAAGCCTTATTCTACTTTGTCTTTTACCTTATTGTTAACTTCTTTTTAAATGGCGTTGACATCTTGCCTAGCAATTGACGACACGTTAGCCTAGTTGGTAGTGACCTTGTCTACGATGCGGTCCCGGGTCCAAATCCCGGTAAGGGCAGATATTTGTGTGATGAGAGCGGCTATATTATATTCGTTCCTGAGTTTTTAGGCTATATATTTAAGTATGTATCCATGCTTCTATACACTATAATCTATATATATAACGGTGAAATAATTGAGAGTTAATGTATGGAACAGCTGTTATTTTTTTGGCTATTTCGTGGTTGGTCCCATCGGAAAAGTTGTTCAGTATGACCACCTTATTCACTTTTGGCCATTCCGGATCATTTCATGACCCCAAAATCACTCAGTGTTTATTTATTTATTTACTAGAAGACGCTCGCGACGGGCACGCGTAGAATTAGTTTTCCGCTCCTCCCCCTATGTGTATGTAGACGACACTATTAAATCACAATTACATAGTGTCGTCTATATTATGTCAAATAACTCGTTTATCGCTATTCCCTTTGGGAACTTTCCATTTTTCCGGGATAAAAAGTATTCATGTCCTTCCCCGGGACCTTAGTTATCTCCATGTCAAATTTCATCCAAATCGGTTCAATACTTCCTGAGATAAATTTGACAAATTACGAGAAGATCGAACCATTTCAAATTCAACGTTATTGTATGTTCATAGTAACTTGAAAGTATAGGCGGCGGATTTAAAAGCAATGCTAACAATAGGTGTACATAGTTACATACCACAGCAAAACAATGCACAATAAAGCCCACGTTGGTTTTATTGTTGGCGGACATAATAAATAGAATACGGGTATTTTACGGGTGCTAAAAAATACATCCAAGTTATTGGTATAGTTTCCGTAAATAATAATTGTTTTAAAAACCAAATTGACAAAATAGCTTTTGGATGAGTTTTTTTTAGTATGCGTGGTTTTATTTATCATAATAAATAAAATTAGTGTTTATACGGATTACTTTTGTAGTGGTGCGTTAATTTTTAAGATTTTTCTGTACTTCAATTAAGTAGCTTAGTTTTAATCTTTTAATATTTATTTTTATTTAAACTCAACAATTGTAAAAAAAAGAGTTCATGCAGACTGAACACATGGAAGAATCACTTACTGTCAACTAATTTATGGGTAAACACCAAAAAGTTGGCCACGCTAACTCACTCAATTAAATTTTCTATGAAACTTTTCCGTTGTGACACGAGAATTAGCCACATTTATAGGGATAATTTTCGTGTCACAACGGAACTTTTTTCACTTTTGCAGTTTCTATGGTTAACTACGCTTAACTATGGTCCAAGTATTTGGTCCTTACCCTTAATTGTCACCTTAAGTTCAGTTCAAGCTTAGATAATGCTTACCTACTTAGATGTAAGTTCTTGTGTATGTTGATCCTGTGAAATACTGTGTTCTAGCAAATTAATGATATTCATTTCCATTTCAGAAATCCAATGCAAAACAAACTCCAATAGTTGCTTCCGTTAACTAAAATCTCTGCACGAAGAATAAACATACCCAAAAAAAACGATTCTCCCTTTGAGAAAGGACAACGTTCTCCGTACAACATAACTTAAACCAAGCACACTCCGAAGGTTTCTTTACAATAGGCCCTACTTACCAAAAAGGTCACAGCGCCGTCCAGTTTGACCTATAATTAACGTGTGGAACTTCAAACGGTTTCAAACACAAAGAATGAATTCAAGTAGCCGTTTAGAGAAATTTCGGTTGGGAAATCTTGGTTGATGCAGTACTAGCTATTATTAATTATGTTTATTGTATGCAATTTGTTGAAAAATATATATTTATCTTTTTGTTTGTATAAATTCATGGTAAACATGTGAATATTGTTTTTTTATACAACAATTGTTTGAAAAATCCTGAAATTGCCTACTCGAAGCGGAACCTTGCACTTTTTTAGCTAGTTTAAGTTAGTTTGAGTTTTTGTACAATAAAATGTTTACATACATACTCATACAATACATACACACATTACTCATACATTTGTCGCACCCAGCCGCAATCCTGAGGAAAGTCCTAAAATCCTTTTTTTTATGGCAATGGGGAGGCACACGAGCACACAAGTCACCTGATGGTAAGTGGAATCTGAGAACTACATATATTTGAAATCTCAAGACTGCAATCCTAAGATATCAAATGCGTTGCCAACCCTGAGGACTAAGATGGGATGCCTCTATGCTAGTAGTTACACCGGTTGTTTTATCCCTACACTGGAACACAACAATGCGAACACTGCTGCTCGTACTAAACTGTCCATACTAAATGTGATAACGTATTTCTCCGCCAAAACATTGGCCGATTTTTACGATTTTTGAATATATCGTAGATATTATGAAAAACTAGGTCTGTTCCGTTCCAAGAACCTATATTTTCATAATATCTACAACATACTCAGAAATCGTGGAAATCGGCTTAGATTTAGGGGGTGAGAAACGCAATCGCCCGGAGCTAAATTTGTATGGATTATTTTGACAGCTACGCGATCTAAGCATCGCTTCACAATCCTTTTAATGGATAAGATGGTGGTAGCGATCCGGACAGACCCTGCACAGGGTCCACCACCACTAATCCTGACACGTCAGGACAAACCCTTACCTATGGCAACCCTAATCACAACGCCGTCCAGTTTGACCTATAATTAACGTGAGGAACTTCAAACGACTTCAAACTTGTTCAAACACAAATAATGAATTCGAAAAAGCCGTGGCAAGAAATTTCAGTTGGGAAATCTTGGTTGATGCAATATTTAATAGTTGCATATACCTAGGCCTACCGGTTGGCTCGATCCTCGCTTAGCTTACCTGAAACAAAATAACTAATTATAATTACATTGGCCAATTTAACAACGAGTATATAAGACAAATAAATTAATAAATATCAGGGTACTGTCACACAATTGACCTAGCCCTAACTAAGTTCTAGGCTTGTACTATGGGTACTAGACAACGATAAACTTACTTATACAGAGAAATACGTACTAAAATACATTGAAAATTTCTTAGACGCTGACTTTGTAGGCAGAGTCACAACCAAAAAGGATGTCAACAATATTTTTAAATAAAATAAATATCGGGGGACATTCTCACACAAATTGACCTAGTCCCAAACTAAGCTCTAGGCTTGTACTATGGGTACTAGACAACGATAAACATACTTATATAGAGAAATATATAGAAAAGGTCCAAGACTCAGGAACAAAATATTCGCGCTCATCACAAAAACATCTGCCTTTACCGGGATTTGAACCCAAGACAACTGGCTTCAGGGGCAGGATCACTACCAACTAGGCTAACGTGTCGTCAAAATATTTATCGTCAAGATGTCAACGCCATTTAAAAAGAAGTTAACAATAGGGTAACAGACAAAGTAGAATAAGGCTTCACAAATGTCTTTATCACTAACTTCATTTCGTATTCCTCGCTATTTGCTAAATTCAAAATCATTGTGTTTAGACACAATTGTATATTTCATGCTAAGGGCCCTTTTTGATTCCCAACCAGCGGGCCTATTGCCTAACGTACTCACGGTCGCAATCGTTTTCATTTTTGACAATTCGAAGGCGAGTCTGCTGTCAAAATGAAAACAATTGTTCCACGTAACGTCTCCGCTTTCGAAAGCGATTGCGAGGCATTTTTGAAACCAAGTGAATGAATGATTTGCCGAAAATTGGTCTACGTAAGTAAAATGTCAATTTGTAATTTGATTGAAGCCGATTGCGAGTTGTCATACGAAAGAGGAGCCTCCATGGTAACCAAAGTGCAACCATATTGAAGGTTTGACGGATCGTAAGTCTGATTTTTTCTGTAATTATTTTTTCAATATATATTAATTGACCTAAATAGGCACCGTGGTAATTACAAATAACTCAAATGTGTTTTCCTTTGAATAGAGTGATTATGGCTCGAAGCTATTTGCTGGCGATTGCGGAGGAGGAGCGACTGCGAACCGAAATGAGGGTTTCCAGACGGCTGATGAGGCTTGAGAGCAACCCGTTAGAGATGCCGGACAAATATTTTAGGGCAAATGTCAGGGTTACAAAGCCTCTATTTATTAGGCTTTGTAACGAAATTTGCCCTACTTTAAAAAGTTGGCGAAGGAATACGGCGGTACAGCCGGAATTGAAGGTATTTTTACAAATTTATTGAATCAAGTGATAAATTAATTATATTGAACAATCGTCACGACACTCGCGTTTTTGTAATTTCTGTGTGAATATCGAGTATAATCGAGTGGTCAATGTCCAGCTAAGTTCCTATATATACTAATATTATAAATGTGAAAGTAACTCTGTCTGTCTGTCTGTCTGTTTGTAACCCTTTCACGGATAAACCTCTAAACCGATTTAGATAAAATTTGGTATGGAGATAGTTTGAGTCCCGGGAAAGTACTTTTTATTCCGAAAATGGACGGTTCCTGAGGGAATGGCGATACACAACTTCTACGCGGACGAAAACAGTTAGTGCCATACATGTATGTATATGGATAATTAGTAGGTAAGAGGAATACCTATATGTACGATATAAGCGATTACCTTGGAATCGAAAAATGTGTCCTTAATGAAGTTGGCTTTTGGCTAAACGGACGCTGACTTCAGTTTGACTGACTTATATTACTTAACATTTTAAAAGAAGTTATTTCTTGCGTTTAAGAAGGCGGATTTTTGTTTTTAAGGTTCCGTACCTCATGAGGAAAAAACAGTACCTTTGGATCACTTTGTTGTCCATCCATCCGTCAGTCCGTCCGTCCGTCCGTCCGTTCGTCCGTCTGTCCGTCCGTCCACCCGTCCGTTCGTCTGTCTGTAAAGACAACAAACGCAAAACGCGTCGAGGTATCAAGTTGAAATAAAAACCATATACTCAAATCTACTGTCACTTAAAGCTGTAAAAAAAACAAACTTAAGTATAAAGATACGGCCATTTGTGTCAATAAACGTATATTTCAACACTCTCGAGGGAATCCAAATTTATAGGGTACTTCCCATAAACCCAGAATCCTGAATTCGGCAAGTAAAAGAAAAAATCCGAAATTGGTTAATTTCTTCCTCTATCACAAAAATGTATTTTCCGATTGCAAACTAACCGCGACCTACGTCGATGTATGGAGACAACCGTTGATCAACCGTCAAGTCAAGTTTGTCCCTCATTACAATTTTACATTCTTACAAGCTTGTGCGGAGCCCTCGGAGCGCGAGTCCGACTTACACTTGACCGTCTTTTAAGACATTTATTTTATGTTGCACTTTTTAGTAATCATAATAATAATAATATGCCGTCCCAATTCTCAATTAATAGATAAACGCGCTCGCCGCAGACAACGCGGCGCGAAAGTCATAGTCACGTATTTAAACCATTTAAACGTGCTTCACTCTACTATCTTAATCGATATATATATTATCGCCACCCTTACAATATGTACCGTTGAGTGGGCCATGGAATTCAGGGGGCCATGATCACACAGCCGAACATCTCCTCCTTTTTAGGGTTTCGGAGCCGAATGGCAAAAACGAAACCCTTATAATTTCGTCATGTCCGTCTGTCCGTCTGTCCGTCTGTCCGTCCGTCCGTCCGTCCGTCCGTCTGTCCGTCTGTTCGTTAAATAGAACATTCTAATAAAAGTTACAGTAGTAGAACATACGAAATACTTCCAACCAAAATTGTTTTGAACACGATACGCTGTGTAGTTTTAGACATTTTAATAAAAAAAATAAAGAAAATGAATTTCAACCACGAACGTTCATCCCAGCTATGGAACATGCACTTGGCCGGTTTTATTTTTAAGTCAGTTGAATAGATGCAATAGTAATGAAGGAATGTTCAGTACTGACCGTACTTGTTATAAAGGTTCCGTAGTCAACAAGGCACCCCTTACAGTTCCGTTATGTCCGTCTGTCGATCCGTCCGTCTGTCCGCAGATTATCTCAAAGACTGTTGGTACTACAAAGGAATAAAGTGCAAAAATGTTAACATTGCATTTACCTGTCATACATATAGCGCAAAGAAGAAAATATCTCGTTCTAAATTAAGTATTACTGAAGTTGTTATAAGGGTTCCGTAGTCAACAAGGCACCCTTATAGTTTCGCCATGTCCATCTGTCCGTCCGTCCGTCTGTCCGTCTGTCCGTCCGTCTGTCCGTCTGTCCGTCTGCCCATCTGTCCATGTGTCCGTCTGTCCGCAGTTTATCTCAAAGACTTGGTAGAACTAAACTGTAATTTGGCATAGTTATACATGTATTTAACGCTAGCAAAGTTGTAAATTAAAATCTTGAAAAACACTGTTTAGTAACGATGTCAGAACCCTTTTTAGGGTTCCGTAGTCAAACTAGGAACCCCTAAAGTTTCGCCATGTCCGTCCGTCCGCAGCCTAGCGCAGAGAAGAGTCTCTGCTTCTAGAGTCTGTGCTTTCTAGTACTAAGAAGTATTAGAAAGCTGTTGATTGGCATGAATATATTAGTCACGCCAACAAAGTGGTGCATAAAATGTAAAAAAAAATACACGTAACGTAGGGATGTATATTTTTTTCTTGTCTACCCTATTGTGTGGGGTGTCGTTGGATAGGTCTTTCAAAAATGTAACGGATTTGTGAAAACAGTTTTTCGATTAAGTAATCCGTTTATGAAATATTAAGCTTTAAAGCGCTAATTTTTGTTAGACTTGAGTTTCTCCCCCCCCCCCCCCCCCCCTACAGCCAAAACTACAAATACTAAAAATCTGATAAAATATCTTAAATAAAAGCGCATATAACAAATTTTAAAGGAAAACTATCACGACTAAGTAGATATCATTGGTTCTTGAGATACGGGCGACTAAAGTGTTTATACCTATTAAAATCATCTACGACGGCCCCAATGGACTGTAAATACGAAATTAGTTATTTTGTAGTACTTAACGGCTTCGGAACCCAACACTGAGCTTGGTCCGACATGCTCTTGCCCGGTTTTAATAATAATTAGGTTTGCACACGTCATTTTGAGTGTATAGTGTTATAATTACCTATCTACTTTATACTTTGTAGGTGTTAGCAGCCATCACATTTTTTGGAAATGGGCCGTATCAGAAAGGGGTTGGAGCATACCACCATTTGGCACTGTCCCAGTCAAAAGTACATGACTGTTTGTGGGAAGCATGTATTTCACTAACAATAACGTATTTTTATCAAATAATTTATTCTCTCCATTTTTATTCACATACTTTTTATATTAGAAATGTGAAAGCCTCTCCGACTTGATCTTGATGACACTTTGCAATGAGATAGTTTGTTCCATTTAGGCAAAGCACTATTCTGTTATAATTTAAAAACAATGATGGAATTATGTATGCCATAACAAAGTTTAATTTTCATCATAGGTGACGGAAGCTTTAAACAACCCCAGAGTTTTAAAAAAAATCATAAATTTCCCCAAGAGACGTGAAGACAGGGAGACTGTCTTGAGGAAGTGAGTATAAAATAATTATGGTATTTGCAAATTTAGAACCTATAAACCACCGCGTAACAGAAATGTAACAAAATTATAATCTTCCAATAATTAACTAATAAGTTACAACACAAGACACACATACAAAACATTTCGTTGGTGCATGCATTCCATAAATTAATAGGTAGTAGATTGTTCAACAAGGGATGTAGTCCCTTGTTGAACAATCTGCCATAATGACACGAGATGTTTAGCCACGCGAGCGAGCTTGTGAGCGAGGGTGGCTGTAGTTCGAGTGTCATTATGGTTGGTTAGTCTCGCGTTAAACACTCTACTTTTAACTTTGAATGCGAGGAAAAAAACGACGTTCTAAACAATATTGTTTTTTAACAACGTACGCTCAATACAAGTTTTAAACGTCTTAAACGTCTATTCAAAATACAAATAGGAAAAAAAAGTTCCGCGGTTTTTTTGTAAAGTGATGTTTTAAATGCTTGCATATTTAGCCAACAGATTCAAACTTGGAAACCATTTTAAAAGTAATTGGACCACGCATAATAAAAGAGTTCGACCTTAATATGATTAAATAGATTCATATTCGTAATAATTAATCGTGTTTCACGAAATTCAATCCTTTTTTTTATATTTGCACAGTTGTCATTAATTTAAGGTTATTTCGACACCCAAAAATATGGTCCATACACAATCACTGAAAATGGCGATAATCCTCCATAGTTTGCTACTAGAATGATTCAGCCAATTTACTTTTGAGGCCTAATATCGAAAGTTTCTTAAGTATTACATGGATTTTTTTATATTATAACAAACTGAATGTATCGCACGGTTTTTTCTTCAGAATTAGCCGGATACACTGCCGTTTGACTAGATCATGCAATATGTACTACTTAACTTAAGCGATTAACCCTCCTTATGATGACATCTGACTGATGACACATCAACAGTTATCTGATTAACCATATTAATCTATATATTTTAATAACATTTTTCTTCGATTCAGATTTATGGATAAATTTGGAATGCCTGGGGTTCTGGGATGCATCGATGGGACGCATGTGGCCATAATCCGCCCACAAGATAATGAGGAGGCTTACTTCAGCAGGAAGTTAATCCATAGCCTCAATGTCCTCATTGTAAGTATACAGACATAATTTAAGCGTTCGTAATTAGGCGATGGGTTTGCATTTTGTCACGAATACACTAGTAAACATGTTAGCCTGTTTGTGCAAATGTGGTTACAGAATTATCATGAAGTGTCTTTAGAGTTGTTGGTATTTCTGTAGCTCTGCCCAGGGCCGGATTTAGAGGTCTTGCCTCGGGGCAACAAAGGAGTGGAGGCCCCAAATTATTTTCCAAATAAAATGGTCAAAATCAGTCGAGTTATTTAATAAATAATTTATTGTGAAATCAAGAAGGAATAAATTCTTTTATTATTTAAAAAACATTAGAATTATCTGAAATACGGAGGCTTCCGAGCTTTTTTCGCCGAAAAATCGTTGACGATTTCGCTGAAATTTAGTTCCCGAAGTAAGTAAATCACTTTCAATGCCCAGGAGAGAAAGCTTTTATAGACGGTTTTGGCCCATCGTGGTCGTGAGCAAGCACCTCACTCAGCCATTGAGCCCTTCATTGGGATACTACCTCAAGATGGGCAGTAAATTGCAAGTGCTATCAGGGCCATTTGAGATTTTGATATTTTACTGATTGCCTGATTGGAGTGATCAAATATAGATCGATGATTTCTGTTAATATTTAATATAATCATGTTGTTTGTATAAAGTAATGTAATTAGGTAAAGGTAAAACGCGAGAAAAAAAAGAAAGGATAAGTTGTTTACTAGTGTTTAAAAGGCGTAATGTTTTGTATGTATATTTTCTTACAGATCTGTGACGCGGATTTACGCATTCAGTATATCGATGCATCCTTTGGTGGGGCTAGTCACGACTCCCACATTTGGATCCAGTGCCCGGTGCAATCTTACTTGGTACGGCTCCATGAGCAAGGCGATCGGTGTTGGTTGCTAGGTAACAACACAATAACACAATACAATAGACAACAACATGACAATAGAGAGATCTCTCTCCAGGCGGGTGTTATGCCTGGGGACCGAAGTCCATTTGGATGAAGTTGGAAGTTGTATACATATAAGTCAACCGACTGAAGAAACTTCGTTAGCGCAATGTAGCGCACTGTCAGATTTAGTTGCGTCGTCTGACGCTGGTGGCGCTAGCGAGTTGTTTGTTACAAGTTGTCACTAGATGTCGCTAGGTCGCCACACCAGCCCCCCTTTGAGACCGGAGGTTGATGGTGATGGATGACGTGCAGTCTGTGCGTTGAAAATGCCGCTTGCAAGTGCCAGTAGTAGATGTGTCCAGTTGAGCTCAGAGCCGCGTTGGCGAGCGTAGCAGGAGAAGAGGAGTGGAGGGGAGTACACAGTGAGTCGTGTACCTGCTCCGTGAAGTACCTACTCGTAGTTGGACGCAGTGAGTCGCGTTGCTGAATGAGAGTATTGTGCACACTGTAGACACCAGGCATGGAGATATATCAGAATGCTAGTGGTGCACAGTGCGGGTGGCCTGGCTTGCTGTGAGACTGCGTCATAGTGCTAGAAGGTCGTCAGGTTGCGTAAATGTCCATTGTCGTGGGTCACCAATGTAGTAGACAATCACGTCGGGGTCACCAATGTAGTAGAGAGAGGACAATAGAGAGATCTCTCTCCAGGCGGGTGTTATGCCTGGGGACCGAAGTCCATTTGGATGAAGTTGGAAGTTGTATATAAGTCAACCGACTGAAGAAACTTCGTTAGCGCGATGTAGCGCACTGTCAGATTTAGTTGCGTTGTCTGACGCTGGTGGCGCTAGCGAGTTGTTTGTTACAAGTTGTCACTAGATGTCGCTAGGTCGCCACAAGACTTTTAACTGTAAAATATTCATATTAATACTGTATTATTATAAATGTGAAAGTAACTCACTCTGTCTGTCTGTCTGTTTTTACGCTATCGCAAAGTAACTGCTGAACCGATTTAAATGAAATTTGGTATGGAGATAGTTTGAGTCCCGGGAAACACAGAACTATATCGAGATAGAAGGAAAGAGTTCGTCGATTTATATGAGAACCGAGCGTGTAACATTTTGCGTAGGCACTTTGACGTCACGCGAGTCTTTTAGTGATGTGTACAACATACACAAAATCGTTTCTAATCTGTGGTGTCATCGATCGCAAGTCGCAACGGAAGAGCGTCAGCGAGCCGACAGACTTCGACGGGAGAGGAAGCGCGCGCTAGTCTTACGACGCGCCCGCTCGCCATTCTACCGAGTGTACCGAGTAGGTAACTTCATAGTGAATATGTATATTTTAAAAGAATATCACAACACACACACACACACACACACACACACACACACACGCACGCACGCACGCACACACACTCATTGTGACGTATAAATGTAGGTACCTTTCCATTATTTAACATTATCACTACATCTATAGTCGAATAAGCTGTACTGATTATTCGCCGGTATTTTGATTGGCCAGTAAAGGTATCTTTGTGAAAATGTACAGAACAAATCCGGCTGTGTTTTGTAGGAAACCAGTTTTTTCGACCCTTTGCTTCTATCCATCTATTTTTTATAATAGGATCTTTTGGAAAACAGAAACAAAATTGTAAACTATACTTAATTATTATCCTTTTGGCAAAAATATTTCATTTTGACTACTACTTCATCTCACGGCTACATAAAATCAATAGTAAAAAAAACATTTTTGGGACAAGTTTTTGTTGCCGACTGTACTTTTTTTTGCAAAATCTTTATCTGCTTATCGAGACAAAACTATTGAGTCCTAACACGGTGGGTCTACGTTAAGAATAGCGGAGATCCTGTCGCCACCTTCCGACTCCATCATCAGATCATCTCTTAGATACCATAATATTGCATTGTCATTGAGTTTACATATATGGTCCAAATTTCAGCCCATTCCGTTAACAGGAAGTGGGTCAAATTTAATTTGCAAGATTTGACCCATACATACATACATACTTACATACGCATATACATACATTGCAAGTGAAATAAACGCTTGTAAAAATAATTATCATTTTTTCTGTTTTCAAAATTGATTTTAATCGACTAAGAAATCGGCATTGAAAATCACCGGGTACAACACTATATCTTACTTTTGACAGAAAAATGAGAAATCAACCTTGAACGCGACTCGACAAGTGCTCGACAGTTTGGATTGGTTTATTTTATTTGCTGGTTTTCAATGCATGCCAAGTCTGGCGCGTCAAATTAAAGCCGCAATGGAAAAGTAGCAGTAGACACGGACTCGCCCGTTACTGTTTATATGAAATTAATACTATGCAACAAAATAAATTGTTTTATAAATAATAACGGATATTTTAGGGAAAAGAATACTTACCTATGAAAAGAAATATCTTGATTCACAGCTCCTACTTTTTTGGTGGTGTTTAAACAGTTTATTATCGAGCAACAGGGCATTTTGTTTTTAAATTCGAACGTCACACACGGAAAGCGGTCGAGAGCGGACTGAGCATCGCGGCGAGCAATGCAGTGCTAAGAACCTCTTTTCGGCACGCGAGGTACATACACTCTTTCTTTCTATCTCGATATAGTTCTGTGCCGGGGAAGGACAAAGGGTACTTTTTATCCCGAAAAATTGAGATTGTCTGAGTCGCGGAAAACCATTAGTACTCCATATAAGTGTTGCGTGTTCATTTTGAATTTTAACTATGATTTATTAGCTGATGAATGACAGCTAAAAATCGTGGGGAAAGTGACTGCATCAAGGTGGCGCTTCATTCGGTTTCCGGCGTTTTGATGTGATCATTAGATAACATGGTCAAATTTTTCTTTTGTACAATATAGTGTTAACATACATACTAACATGTTACCTTTTTTTTCGCAGGAGATTCTGGCTACGCCCAGCAACCCTACTTAATGGTGCCTATATTAAATGCGACCGCAGGTACACCGGAGGCGTATTACACCGAAAAACATGTTCGGGTTAGAAATGTTGTTGAAAGGTGCATTGGGGTCCTAAAGAATAGATGGCGATGCTTGTTGGCCCACAGAGTTCTGCATTATGCGCCTGTAAAAGCAGGAAAAATTGTCAATGCCTGTGCTGTTCTGCACAACCTTATCAACGACGACAGTTTCCCGCTGGACGACGATTTGCTCAGGCAGGACGCAGCTTTGCAAGTGCAAACTGCTGAACAAACCAATAGTTCAGATAGCGGGAGGCAAGCTTTGGTGGATAGGTTGTGGAGGACTCGCAGGCATTGATAATTTTACTGTACCCAATGACCTTCTATATACATAAGGACTTTGGATCAGCGTGCAAAACACTGGACCGCATAAGTGTGCTTAATGGCGATTTAAGCACACTTCTTACCTTTGTCGTGTGTCATCAAAAAGTGCCGAAATCAAACCGTATCATTAGAAAAAAGATGGTGTTACTCTCAGATCATAGAAACAAGGGAGATATGTCATGAGTGCAAATTCGAACGAAAGCCACTTTAAAAAATGTGAGCGGTTTACACTTACGCTCTATGCACTTCTGCAAAAACAACTTTCTCATAATTGGTTACAGTTTACGAAATAAAAACGTCATAATATCATTTTGATAGAAGTACAAAATTCAACTTTATATTTATTTGGCAAGGTCGAAAAATGCAGAAAGGCCTTTTTTTCCATCGTAGTTCAGCTTGTCAACGTAAGGTAGCGCTTACTGGTTTACTTAGCTGCCATCTAGCGGCGAGTATAATCTTGACTATTCAGCTCTATTATATCACGCCTGTTTTCCTGAGGGGTAGGCAGAGACAACTTCTTTCCACCTGCTAAGATCCTGCATATTTCTTTCGCTTCTTCCACATTTGGGTCACACACACTCTTAAAAACAAAAGTTGTCTCTCCTGTGGTCAATAGTTAAGAGCTTGTGTGCATATAAGTTATATTTTTATATGATAGTTCTAAAGCAGTCCTGACGGCGTTTTTGCGGGTATGGGCTTAGCCAGAAAATTAGGCCTTAAAAACGTTAACTTTTGGTGTGTCCACGGGAAAGACGGTAACCTAAATCTGTGTATGACCCATTTATGCATGCACGTCGGTTTGGGGTACTTAAGATTCGGTCCTTTTGCAGAATTTCTCCGATTTGATTCCAAAAAGTACGCCTAGGGCGGCCCTTTCCTTTTCGACTTTCGCACTATATATCTCTTTCGTCAATCTTCTTTCATCCATTCTTTCCAAACTACCAAACCATAATAACTATACATCATCAACGTAATTAAGTTCAAATTATATTAATCAGTATAAGGTTCATTTTTATTTGTTTCTCAATTGAAAACGGCATCAAGGAGCAAACGTAGTTGAATTTATTTGGTTTTGCAGTCGGAGGATTGTTGGCGACCGTCAAGCTGGCCTTAACGTCTTGTTAGGGTCGTATGGAATGCATAACACACATAATCTGTTAGATGCAACCAATATATATCTGTGTTTTTTTTTGTTAAGGAGAAGGCACACGAGCACTCAGGCCACCAGATGGTAAGTGGAATCTGAGACCCATAGACATTTGAATTCTCAAGACCATAACACTAAGACCTTAAATGCGTTGCCAACCCTGAGGACTAAGATGGAATGCCTCTATGCTAGTAATTTCACCGGTTGTCTTATCCCCACACCGGAACACAACAATGCGAACACTATTGCTTGGCGGGTGGTTCATGGATAAGATGGTGGTAGCGATCCGGACGGACCCTGCACAGGGTCCTACCACCACTAAATTACTATACCTAGGGTTAAAGTGTCATTTTTCTTCTTTATTTTTTCTTTTTAACAGCCAGATACATAGTCTATGGACTATTTGTTATGTTCGAATCCCAAGAACAACCGGTTTTTATCTCTTTATGTCTTACTAGCTATTATACATTTTTATTTTATTTTCGATTTAGTAGGAAAAGTATAAGAATGATTTTCATAAAAGTATTCCATAATTATTATAGTGGTTGGCGAAATTATTAACACCTTCAATAATATTCCTATCTACATTGGTAAAACAATGAAGAATATCGACAATTTAAGGAATTTGGCTTATGTATTCTTTATTAAAAACAAAAAAATGTGTAACTATAAATAGTTTTGTTACGTTAAGTTTTCGAGATATTTAATTTTAAACTTCGTAAGGGGCCTGAGACCTCAGGCATTTCAGAATACGTCTCTATCGTTCAAAATAATAAATTAAATCCCCATCCCAGTACAAGAAAGTAAAAATAACATTCATAGACTAATTTTACAATGATTTAAAATCTAAGACGGCTTCTTAACTGTATGTTAAATTAACCTTTTATAATATTTAATGCTACAAAATGACTTCGATGTTATAATTGTGATGAACAGACTGATAGATAGACATATTCAATCTAATGAATAAATTATATCTGCAATACACTTGAACCGAATTCCGATTTTAGTAAGTACCTATTTACGCACGCCATTCAGAATATTACTTACTTATAGTGTAAAATGTATATGTATATTCGCTCGTTAAACCGGAAATCTAATTTCTTGTAGCGTAAAAAAATTACTAGGTTATTTCCTTGTGTTTTATGCGTTTTATTCTATTGATCGCTGTAGAACGAACAAGATCACATTCGCATCCTTACGCTCGGAAATTCAAACAAACATTAACATTCAAACATTTTAACATTTAAATGGGAGTTCATGTATTGACAGCGGTCGGTCGGCGACTGTGACAGCGTATGTCCATTTTGACCATATCGAGGCGTCACGAACCACGCCCCCATAACATATCTCCCTTGTTTCTATGATCTGAAGTGTTACTTATCACCATTAAGTAAATTGTATTTTTGAAACATAACACGTGAAAAACTGTAAATAATGTATTAAAACCATTTAATTTTCAATAAATGTCATTAATGATTGACAGCTATTATGAAGTAAGTATTCCATATCTTTCTCTCACGCGCGTTAGAAAGAAACGGCCGTAAGGACATGACAAAAACACAGTCAGAAAAGAAAACAATAGAGTAGCTCTTTTTAGTATTCCGTCGCCAAATAGCAAAAAACCGAACCCTTATTATAATAGCTATGCTTTAACTTTCCGGCACACGAGGTTTCGAGAGAGAATTGGCGCAAGTTAGTAACAAGAAAAAGATACAAAGTATTTTTTATTTTTTTTATTTTTTTTTTATGTTAAGGAGAAGGCACACTAGCACTCAGGCCACCTGATGGTAAGTGGAATCTGATACCCATAGACATTTGAATTCTCAAGACTATATTCCCAAGACCTCAAATGCGTTGCCAACCCTGAGGACTAAGATGGAATGCCTCTATGCTAGTAATTTCACCGGTTGTCTTATCCCCACACCGGAACACAACAATGCGAACACTGTTGCTTGGCGGGTGGTTAATGGATAAGATGGTGGTAGCGATCCGGACGGACCCTGCACGGGGTCCTACCACCACTAAAAAAAAGTATTTGAGAAAGTAAATAATTTAAGCTTTTTCCTGGGATCATTTTTTTAATCTAATGTATATGTTACTAAAGGAGATAAGTATTTAAAAAAGACAGCTGTTGCTTATATTGATGTTAGTAAAGACTGTACACGATAAAATGTCATAAAACCTGTCCCATTAAAGTTAGCCGGTCAAGTCTCATTCAAATGTCAACTTATTTACCTAAATTGACGCACACAAAAGATCAGTTAAGTCATATTTACTGCCTGCCCAAACCAATTGTACAGAGACATGTTGACGTCCGTCTACACTACTACTTATCTTAATCGCCTGTATCTCAAGAACCAATGATGTCTACTTAGTCGTGATAGTTTTCCTTTAAAATTGGTTATATGCTCTTTCATTTAAGTTTTTTTTCTGATTTTTAGTATTTGTAGTTTTGGCTGTAGGGGGAGAACGGGGGGACACTTGAGTCTAACAAAAATTAGCGCTTTAAAGCTTAATATTTCATAAACGGATTACTTAATCGAAAAACTGTTTGCACAAACCGATAATATTTTTGAAAGACCTATCCAACCATACCCCACACTATAGGGTATATGAGTAAAAAAAATGCATCCCCACGTTGAGTGTAGGGGAGGTACCCTAAAAAAAATTTTTTTTACTTTTAATTGTACCACTTTGTTAACGTAACTAATATGCATATTCATGCCAAATTGCGGACGGAGAGACATTAAGTGAATTTACAAGCGTTCTGTTCTTCCTCTTGAGGTTGGGAACCCTAAGATTAACAGCTAGTTTCTACTCCACTGCTACCTTGTTCGAGTCAGCTTCTAAAATCAATATACATATCGTCGAATGCGTAATTGTTATACATTTCTCATTATCATTAATAACTGGTGACATTTTAACCTTTTCGCCGCCATTGACTTGACACAAAAGTCGTCCTCACACGCCAATGACACAGCTAATTTCAACCTTACGGAACAAAAACTCGGCAGGTCTATTTGTCACTGTATCTGTGACAACTATAAGCGTCGATGGCGTGGTAGGCACGACAGTACACGACGCCTTTAGATGTTCTTGGCGTTCAAAGCGACAAAGGACTAGTGCGGCAACGGTACTGCAAGTCGAAGCTTCATTTGGTGAAATAAGATGCACTGCCATGTTTGGGCTATTTTATTGTATGACATGATTTGTCCGTGTGTATAGTATGTCATTGACTGTACCTCAAAGAACACGTGTAATTATTAAGTCATTTAAAAAACACGGTGTACCTTTGATTCGTTATTTGAAGAAAATGTACATTATGATTTTCCATCATTTTTAGAGTGAGGCAATTTTATATTAAGCTTTTACAGGATCAATTTCTCTTTTATTGTCAATTTCGAGAATAAGGCATTATGCCATTTAGATTTATTGAAACCTAAGCCTTTGGCCCCAATGTGCCTGCAACAACATTTCTGAGCATTCAAGGTCTGCGATGGAAACGGACCCAAAGGGTGTACCTACTGTGTTTTGTATTTAGTTATAACTAGATACTAAGAGGCTTATTAATTCTGTGCTGCGATATTTTCTGTTAGTTTCGTATAGCGTTTAGTCTGTGTGATACATGTTGATTTATGTAGTAGCGATTGATTTGAGCTTGTGTTGCGCAGACGTAGCTGTCTTGCATGTTTCGCCACGGAAACAGCAAGACAATTTGCTATTCTGCCTAATAATCAAAATTTGCAGGATGTATGTTATTATTATTTTGATGCGCTACATAACAAACAAGATAGCCTAGTGATTATAACCATGGCTGTGAATTGTGGTAATCGAATCCGCCTTTTTATAGATAGTTGTTTAACCCAAAGGCAAATCTTTTCTTTCATTCCTATAAATAAAGATCATGTAAATAAAAACTGTGGTATCTTGCAGCGAAAAGACAATAATTATAAGCAGGATAGTCCGAGAGCCGGCCACTCAAAGTCCGCTAACTCGATAAGGTATATCGAGTTAGCGGATAAAACCAATTCGTATAAAAATTTGACCATTGGTAGACTTAAAATAAGTTGGACTCAGCCGTGGGAAACTAACAGTTTTAACCGTTGATTTAACCTTTTAAACGCCATAGTCTGATATATAAGACATTAAATATCCAGCTCATTTCGCCGCAGTCTGATATGTAAGACAAAGTTTTGATTTGCTTTTTACAGGACATTCCTCGCTCTCGCGAAATGTATTTTGGTAAATATATACATAAAGGATTTAACTATTCAATTAACTACCTTAAACCCGTATATTTCCACTAATTTTAAATTTGTATTCGAATATGTTTTCCCTATAAAACATTAAGTACTTTTTCTATAAAACTTCTTAAAAAATATTGGCCGATGTCTGATTTATAAGACGCTAGTGATGTGAACATTTAATTTCTATCATAATAGGTACCTACATTAACTCTTTTACATATCGCTTATAGATTGCATACGGAGGAAAGTAATAGTCTTAAGACTATTTTGAAATAATTAAACATTAAAATATATATTTAAGACGGCATTTAATTTTATGGCCGTTACTGTACGCATCGCGAGTGATGTAACAAAAAAGGACGGTAACGGAAATTCTTAAGGATTTTTAAGCTTTACGCTTGAATTCCCGTACAACCGTATTATAATTATATAGCTTGAAATATTGCATTTTCGCAAAAATTCTAGAGATTTAGATAGCTACACAATTAAATAAGTTTTAACAAAACTAGTTTACAATAAGTAGTACTTTTATTACCAACTGAAAATGAAAGATCTTTTCTTTTCGATTATTCATGCATTTTATAAAGGAGTATCTTCAATTGAACTGAATGGGACTACAAGAAATAAGTCTCCCTTAGAGAAAACGGAGCCATAGACTAGAAACTCACATCCCGCATAAGGTTTTTCACTACCACCATGGACCATGGAACTTAGATTTTAACTAGTTTTGCACAAAGTAGACATTACGAAAGTATAGTTATTTTAAATAAAATTTGTTTTCTATTTGTTACTACTATTTTTATTGATGCACAATATTTACAAATATATACATAAGTTGTTGCCTAGAGGCTGGCAGGACCCTCCCCATTCCTTCGGGCCAACTGCTGCGCGATCTCCTGCAACGCCGCCACAATTTGCCCGCTTACACTGAAAATCGCCCGCGCGACCTCGCTAGTGGCGGCGGCCATTTGAGCTTCGACGTTAATCCGCCGCTCTTCTAACTGAGTCACCCACTCCGGTGCCGCGGGGACTATTCGGCGGTCTGAAAGAAATACGTATTAAATATTACAATATAAGTAGTCTGTTGTTTCCTAATTCCAACAGTTTGCTATCCGCCCCCAACTGATATTGCTTTCTACCCTATACCGCCGCTGACCCTATTTTTACTAAGCCTCCGCTCTCTGTCCATCTATCACAGGGCTAAGTATATGTGTATCTTGAACCGTAACAGATATAATACATTACGTACGTTGACATTTGAAAATTTCAATGTGCTTATTAATAATGGACGCAATAATAATGGATCATAAAAATTGGAGAGGGTCACCATACAGAGAAACGTATTTTATGCGACATTTTTTACTCGTTCTTTGGCATATCCGAGATTATTTGTTATGAAACTTATGAAGTTGGTTAAAAATACATTAGAATTTCCTTACAGACTCTCCTTGTTCCTGAAAATAAAGAAAATTAAGTTTTACTTGTAATTCAATATTTATTTACGACTGAGACAAATATAATTGTACCAAGTGCTGCCATACTTTTAAGGGTTTACTCTCAGAGATAATATGTAATTTAAATAGTGTTTACCTGTCCGTCGCCGGCGATCGGCAGGCGGTGGTGGGGGTGGGAATGGTGATGGTGGTGCTGGGGGCGGCGAGGGTGATGGCTGCACCTCAGCGCGAGGTGATACCGAAGGCAGTGGTGTCGCCACTGCTTCTGGCACCACCTCGCAGTCGATGAAGACGGGGGACGGTGTTAAAATGCTTCCGTCAAAGCTGAAAGGCGTCAGCGGCGGAGCGGAAGGTGGAGCGGCATTGGAAGAGGTGCGGGGCATAGTGGACAGATCCTATAATGTTAACACTGGTAAAATATTTCATCAAATCTCTAGTCAGAAAATTATGAAATGAACTGTCGTTAAAAATATGTTTATAACAATGTAATGTAATGTAATGCAATGTAATGCAATGTGCAACAAGAGAGCAAAGTTGGTTTTTGCTGCAAGTGTTGATTTTTAATCCCGAGCAAGCGAACGATTCTAGGTTAGTTTAAACACGAGATACAAATAACTTTTCTCAAAAATGCTCGGAAAAAACCGATTTCCGATTGAAACAAGGACGGAAAGTGCCTCATTTTACTCCTACGAGTAAAAAACACTCCTCCCATGTCCATAATTTTATTTAAAAATTATCTCTATTTTCTGTTAAATCAAATTGACCATGAAAAAAATCCCATACGTCTTGTAGTTTTTAAAAGAAATTCTCTCTTAATTCCTCGATTATTTTTTTACAAATACTTGTAATTATACATTTGTATCATTTTCTCGCAATAAAAATAAATGTACTATTGTTTTTGTGTTGCATTTACAACTTTTCACCTCAGCAGCGAAAACATAATTAGGTACTTAAAAGTACCTAAAAAATACAAAATGGTCAAAATTAAACGAGAAGTAAATTGACGCCCAGCCGCCCGCGTGTCGCCATATCACGACCACCTTTATATTGAAGAAGAAAATTTTAAAGTTCCTTTGTCTTACGCTCGCAGCAAAAATTGTCTTTAAACAGCAAAAATAATGTGTTTTTGTGGTAATGTGGTGCAAAAAATTAATAATACATGTAATTAGTTCAGGAAATCGAAAACAAAGCATTTTGACCTTGCCTAAGTGTTCATAAATTGGTATTGAATTTGACATAGATCATCATTATGATACCAATTCGCATGAATTTAGGCGACTGATAAAAAAACCGATTGATAGCCGCGGTGGTAAATGGTGGTATTTAAATCATATACATCAATTACCAGTGCGTACCTACATCAACTTCAATCTTATTTTGTTTAAACCTTACTGATTAATTAAAAAAAAACTTACATCAAATGGTATTCGCACGGTCTCCTCACCATGCACCGCCACTCTTCCGATGAGCGACAGAATTATACTTTCCCGCTCCGAAAGCTCGGCCAGCTTTTTCGGCATAGGACCGCCCCCCGTCTGGAAGGCTTGTTGCCCGTGTGGTTGCCGGGTTAGAATAGTGCCACTCCATGTCTTCCCGTGGATGTCGTAAGAGGCGACCAAGGGAATAAGGGCTTATAGTACTGTTAGGCGATGGGCTTGCAACCTGTCACTAATACACTAGTAAACTTCTTAGCCTAATTGTGCAAAATGTGGTTACAGAATTATAAACAAGTCTTTTTAGAGTTGTTGGTATTTCTGTAGCTCTGCCTACCCCACTCTGGGAATAAAGGCGTGATTTTATGTATGTATGTATGTATGATTTGCATGAAATCATAAGAAACATATTGTGGAAAATTAACTATCAAATTTACTTACGTCCCTCCACTTGCTTGGCGTTTTTGTGGCGCCGGTACCTATACAGTTGAGTCTCGAGGACAAATCTCCCCACTGCTCGGCACTCCTTCGTTTGGCTAAGGGTCCGTCGTTGGCAACAGAACCCTTAGCCATATCGGGGTGCTCCTGCATATATTGCAGGAGCACCTCCCACTGTGCCTCAGTAACTAACGCCCTTGCTGGCATCTTAAATAGTAATTATTATGAATATAAACATTATTAGTATGCCAATACCTAGTAGTGTATAGAAAAAATTATAAATGTAATATTTCATGAAAATATGCTGTGGGCACTTTTATTAACCGATTTCAAAAAAGGAGGAGGTTATACGGTACACTATATGTATTTTCTTTTATGTATGTTCACTGATTACTTCGTTAGTTGTGGACCGATTTTAAAAAATCTTTTATGGTTTGATAGAGTATACTTTCGAAGTAATCCCATTGTGACCAAATTTGAATCTGATGAGGAATTGAGGATCAGTGAGGAATTGAGGGAACTCCTCAAATGTTTTAGGCAAGCCTATAACGATTTTAGTAACAAGTCTAGCATTTGCATTCAGAAAGTATAACTTGGTGCAGTGGAACTCATGATGAAGACCACACATGGCCACCGGAACTCCTCAACGGTATCTATTTGAAGGGTGGCGATAAGATAAATAGATTTAGATAGTTGAGCGACAACAACGAAGAATATTTACTTGTTGAAATGTCACTATGACTTTCCCGCGGCGTTGCTTTCGGCGCCTTGCACCTTGAAGTGGGCTACGTAACAGAGTTTTATGTTGATCACTAAAAAGTGCAAAATAAAATAAATGTTTTAAAAAACAAAAAACCGCCTTCAAGAACGCAAAAAATAACTTCTTTAAATATTGTAGGTACTTACCTAATAGGTTACTAACGTAACCCCTAACCTAACCCTAAGGATTACTAGGCTTAGGTGACCGTGGACGGGGCACAACGCTCGCAGAAAAGATGGGGGATAGCGTCGGTGAGTTTTCGAGTAGCGTCCGCGTACCGGAAAACGCAGTGTGAGTAGAACTCTAACCGGTCGAGCGACGACGTGGCTAAAGTTGCGGGAAACCGATTGATGCAAGCGGCGCAGGAACGGTGCTTGTCGCAAACCTCGAGGAGGCCTCTGTCCAGCAGTGGACGTCTCTCGGCTTAAATGATGATGTTGAAATTTACACTACGAAAACTCCAAAGGAAAATGATTATTCTTTTTTCTTCCATAATATCAACGTGTAGTGTATATAATTATAGTAAAATGATAAAATTAAATACTAAAGAACTTACCTCGTTAATTGATAGAGTAGTTATGGCGTGATACCAGAGAAGGCGGCTAACTGTATAGTAATAGTATAAGCATTTTAAATCCAATAAAATAAAGTATAGAATGCTTCGACTACTACATTGCAGTTAGCCGCCTTCTTTGGTACGACGGCATGGTTGACACTGTCTGTTCACAAAGATACCAACAAAAGAGATTACGTCTTTGTGTTTACGACGTATCGCTGCGTTTGTTTAATTCACAATATAATATATATTTTAATTGTTGGTTATTAAATAAAATATTTATAATTTTATTATTTTTATTGAAATCAACATTAAAATAATTGCCTAACGTACTCGCGATTGCGATAAACTTGAAAGTCAAAAGCGATTACGATTACGAGCGCCTCGAAACATTGCTATTGCTTAAAAAAATGATCTTGATTACGAGCGCAATCGCCTTCATAAGCGACACCCAAGTGAATGGAATGAGACGTTTTGTTTTTGCAAATATTATTTAATTAACGAATAAGTTAGCTTATCTCAATAGTCCCTAATTTTAGTTATATTTTTAGTTTTCTATTCACTTAATAACCGTATTTTTTGTTGATTGCAATAAAATATAATATGTATAAATATTTTCATTGATAACATGAAATTAAAAAAAAAGCAAATGAAACTAAACGCGTAACTCAGCGAAGCTTCGTAAACGTAAAGTTGTCAATTTATTTATTGCTATCTTTGTGAACAGACAGTGCGTCAGCAGTCAGTACCTACTGTTAACTACTGTCAGTCAAGATTGTCAATAATGTAAAACATTTTTATAAGATTACTATGTACTTTTAGATATTATAAAGAAATAACATTAAAAAATTGTATAAAAATAAATTAACATTGAACGATCGCGTCAGACAACAATAGATAGATAAGCCAAAGCGAAACGATAACAACATCGAGGCATCACAGAGAAGCGGATACAGTTAACGCACGCCCTCCATCTCTGCCCGCCTCGTCCAACTCCTCGCCGTTCTTGTTCAGCTGACGAGTTCGCCATCGCGGCCGACAGCAGCGAGCTCAGCGACGAGCACCGACCGCCGCCCGCCGCCGCCTTGACCGCCGCGACCACCGCCGCCGTCACGCGCCACCGCGCCGGGCCAGCCGGCATCCGCGGAGTGCATGGCGAGCGCTACCGGTGGTGCAGTGTGTGACACAATCGAAATATAAAATTTGTGTGCATATTACGGGGCCACAGAGGAACTAACCTCTCCGAATGTCGTTTTTTTTCAGACCCTTAACTTGACGATCATTGTTCCAATAGTTGTTACGAGAATGGCCTTATAGCGTAGACTCGATGAACCAACCAACACCTTAATGCACTCGCTAAGTGGCTAGATCAAAGGCTGAATACAGAATACAGTATTGTTGTAATTGAATTGTTATTTTACACTTTATATTTATTGTAAAAAAACCTAATTTACGAAAAATAAAACATCTCAAACAATAGACAGAAGTTAGTAATTTATTTAAAATAATGCCTACTTTGTATAAACATTATTCTAATCAAAGTGCCAAACGTGCAAGACGGCTACGTCTGCGCCCTTTGGGGCCATTTCCATTGCAGACCCTGAATGCTCAGAAATGATGTGAGGGCTGCTAGCACCTGCAATAGTATAATAGTAATTATGCACTCAAAATGTCGTGTGCAAACTTAGCTGGACATAAAACGTTCGATTGTATATTTGCACAGAAAATAGAACCACGCGTATACTGTCTCTGTGAGATCCTTATTCCACTGGCGATTTGCGGGCGAGTTCAAAGCGTGCCGAGTGCCCAGTGAAATCAGTGCTCGCTCGCCTTGCTTTAAATTCACCCACAAATCGACAGTGTGATAAGGGTCTGTCCAAAATGCGGAGCACTCGGTGCAAGTTTCCGGCGAAGTCGCTGCGCGCTTGCCTCGCCTTGAACTCGCCCGCAAATCTCCAGGTAATAAGGCTTTAAGTAATCACTGGATTCAATAAATTACCTTCAGCTCCGGCTGTCTTGCGTCGCCAACTTTTGAGGACAAGGCCCATTGCTTTATACAGTTGTCGGGCATCTCCAGAGGGTTGCTTTAGAGCCTTAGAAGCCACTTTTACACCCTCACTTGCGTTTTCAGACGCTCCTTCTCCAGCAATCGGCCAGCAAATAGCTACGAGCCATATTGAATCATTCTGAATTATTTTTAATTTTCAAGGTGTCCATTTAAGTCTATTTTTATTTTATTTTAGTATAAATTATATTAAAAACTAACTTAAGAGCACTAACTCGGTCAACACGATTGCGCTTTTGTTAGGACGGAGGCTCCGCTTTCGTTTGACAACTCGCAATCGGCTTGAATACAACTACAAATTGTCATATTACTTACGTAAAACCAATTTTTGGCTCATTCACTTGGTTTCAAAAAAGGCTCGCATTCACTTTCAAATGCGGTGATGTTACGTGAACGATATTGTTTTCATTTCCGAACTGTATAAAACGACCGTGAGTACATAAGGCCATAAGCCATAACTTATCTTGGAAAAAATGCGCTACACTTGCTTACTATTGAGATAATTTTAATAATCCATTCATTGAAGCATATTTGCAGAAACAAAACGCTTGGTTTATGCTAGGTTCCATTCACTTGATTTCGCTTATGAAGGCGATTGCGCTCGTAATCAAGATCATTTTGTTAAGCAATAGCAATGTTTCGAGGCGCTCGTAATCGTAATCGCTTTCGACTGTCAAGTTGATCGTGATTGCGAGTGCGTTAGACAATAAGCCCTCTGGCCAACGTGTCGTCTCGTGTGTGTGTTTGTTGTGAAAGTCAAGCAAACAGACATATGACCTACCTGATAGTAATAGGTATATGGCCGTTCGGGCAATTTATTTTTTAACTCGTAATGTGAAATAAAAATACATTCATACAGCTTCAATTATGCAACAATAAAATTAAATGGTGACATTAAAATTAATTCCCATGCAACGCCATTAGATAAATGACCGGTTTTCGCGAATGTTCGCGGTCATCATAATCTCTAACTCGTCTCCATATCAAGTTTTACATCGAAATCCTGTTTACTATACTCCGTTCCGATGAGAGCGCCATCACGTTTGACCTGTCTTTCTAAATATTTGCATCGGCCATTTGTCATTTTGGTATAAATTAATTTTCACCTGCGCCGATTTACGGTCGTATTTATTAAGCGTGGTTAACATCTGTCACTTTCTAACTAGTATGTCTAACTGTTAGCCGACTAAATACGGGTGCTGGTAGGTGATTCTCTTTAACTATTTGTTCTTGAACTCGACGCACCAAATCTTAACCAAATCCAAATATGAAGTTGTCCGGTCACAGCGTAAAAAACTACATTTAAGGGCGTTAATTCTCAGCTTACCCGATTTACCCGTCGAGTGAGCCCGCTCGTATGACTTCGCTTACTCGATCGACCGTTCGACCGACAGCCGTTTTTAAGGTTCCGTACCCAAAGGGTACAAACAGGACCCTATTACTAAGACTCCGCTGTCTGTCTGTCATCAGGCTGTATCTCATGAACCGTGATAGCTAGACAATTTTAATTTTCACAGATTATGCATTTTTGTTGTCGCTTTAACAAAAAATAGAATAAAATAAATATTTAAGGGGGCCCGCATACAACATACGTGTTTTTTGCTAGCTAGAACATTAAGTTGTATATTCACTTTAAGAACAAATAAATAATATTAAATAATATAAATATATAAGGGGGCTCCCATACAACAGACGTGATTTTTTTGCCAACAAACGTGATGGATAATGGTGGAACCCTTCGTGCGCAAGTCCGACTTGCGCATGACCGGTTTTAAAAAAATAACGCTCCTGAAATTTTTAAATTCGAAATCGTATTCTAAATTTATACAAGATAGATTACTTACTTGAGTTGATTGTAGATTATATCTGTAATGGCTGATCTCGAAATAAATTGGTTGATTTAAAATTGAAAACTGGCTCAAATAATATGCAAATACTTGAAAACGTAATCGTGGTAAAATTATTCAAATTAGGGTGGCTATTCAAAAAGGTTTGCGGGTGGTAGGACCTTGTGCAGGGTCCGTCTGGATCGCTACCACCATCTTATCCATTAATCTACCGCCAAACATCAGTGTTCGCATTGTTGTGTTCCGGTTTGGGGATAAGACAGCCGGTAAAATAACTAGCATAGAGGCATTCCATCTTTGTCCTCAAGGTCGGCAACGCATTTGCAGTTTTAGGATTGCAGTCTTGTGAATGCGAATGTCTATGGGTCACAGTTTCCACTTACCATCAGGTGGCCTGTGTGCTCGTTTGCCTTCTCAATGCCATAAAAAAAAAGGTTAGTGATCGGGAAGTTCTTAAAGCGTGAGTAAGAGTAGCATTAAAAAGCCTAGGAAATATATTTCCCCTTAAATATACCTGACTTTGTCCCGAACTAAGCTATAATAGTCTTGTACTTTGGGAATTAACCCATACGAATTTCCGTACATCAAAAAGAAAAAACGGAAGGGAATGATTGCCCTGGATTTTTTATGTTCAGGAGCACTCAGCCCACCTGATGGTAAGTGGAATCTGGGACCCATAGACATTTGAATTCTCAAGATTATAATCCTAAGACCTCAAATGCGTTGCCAACCCTGAGGACTACGATGGAATGCCTCTATGCTAGTAATTTCATCGGTTGTCTTACCCCCACACCTGCTGTTGCTTTGGGTGGTTAATAGATAAGATGGTGGTAGCGATCCGGACGGACCCTGCACAGGGTCCTACCACCACTAAAATTGTATGAGATTTTGTAAAATAGAACACTAATTTTAAGGAATACAACCCTGGTTTGTTTCCACAGCCATCTACCAATACTCCTGTATCCAGGAGAGGACTGAAAAACAGCTTCGTAGCTGAGTTCTGCACCTTCAATTTTCTATAATATTGTATAATTGTGTGGTTGCCGGTTTAGAATAGCGCCACTCCATGTCTTCCCGGGGATGTCGTAAGAGGCGACTAAGGGAACGAGGGCTTGTAGTACTGTTAGGCGATGGGCTTGCAACCTGTCACCTGTCACTAATAAACTGGTAAACATCTTAGCCTGTTTGTGCAAAATGTATTTACAGAATTACCAACAACTCTTTTTGTAGTTGTTGGTACTTCTGTAGCTCTGCCTACCCCACTCTGGGAATGAAGGCGTGATAGTATGTATATAATTAAGTGTTTATGTTTTTATTAAGTGAATTTGCTGCAAATCTGTTGTAGAATATATACCACAGTATCCTCAATACAATTTTACATTATTTTAAGTTTGTATGGAACCCTCGGTGCGCGAGTCCGACTTGCACTTGACCGGCTGTTTTTAATAAGTTTTTTAATGGATATGAGTCAAAGGGTTCTATTTGTTTTGTCTTTGCCCGTTTCAATTTACACCGGTTTAAGAAAATGTCTTAGTTGTATCCAAAGCCAGGTTATAATAACTCGTTACAAAGCATGGTTAAAAGAGTTTCCTTAGAAAAGTACTGACGTTGATTTTCATTATAACTAACCTCGTTAAGGAAGTAACTCTTTGAAACGAGGCTCCGACAATTCCTTTTATTATTAAAATTATGAGGTTTCACGAGGAAATACGAGGGAAATAACTTTATTGAGAAAAAAAGGACAAGGTAACAGACAAAGAACTTCATTTAAAACGTTTTCTTGTTTAAAAACATGTCAAACTACGTTATGAAATACGTTACTATAGATATTTTTGAATTTAGATGACCAATTATTAATCTGTTTATGAATTTGGAAGTTAAATCAAATTTTCTTTGAATTGATTGGGTATGATTAGAGTTTATTCAAATTCTTATGAATGAATATTTGTAAAACTTATTTAATGAATCTTAAAATAACTGACTGTACAAATTGCACGGCTTACTCTACGCCTCCACCCTGAGTAAGAATGAGAGATGTTATTCAAGTGTTTGATAGTGTGTTTGTTCGTTTCTTCTTCTTTTTTATTGTTCCGCACCTCTACAGGAAAAAGAGGAAAAAGCGGTCTGTCGAGACCTTTTTTCTCAGGAATGCGGCTGAAATTTATATCAAATACTCAGATATACTGTATCTTAGAGCTGTAAAGAAAAAACAAACTTCTAAGCCAACGCAATCAAAAGATACAGCCGTTTATGTCGCAAATTTCCGCAAATTTTCGAAACTCGCAAGGGAATTAAAACCTAAAGGGTACTTCCAGCGATCTAGAATCTTGAAATTTGGTGCGAAGCAACGTCTTATAGCACAGATAAACGAAAAATTGCGAAAACCGTAAATTTTTAGCTACATCACAAAAAAAAACATTTTACGATTGCAAACTTTTATGCAGTTGGTAAACAAATCGCGACCTATGTCGATTTATGGAGACCCTTTATCGTCCCTCAATACAATTTTACATTCTTATAAGTTTGTACGGAACCCTCGGTGCGCGAGACTGACTCGCACTTGACCGGCTTTTTTATTAATGGCAGTCCACCGCTATATTTCACAAGTAACAGAACAGATCAAAAGTAACCCGGACTTCTTTCATTCGGCCATCTTCCCTCCCCAAAGGTTCATTTCTTTGGGCTAGCGCTGGATTAGTTTTTATGATACGCGTAGCATTGTTAGGTATATAGTTTCCGCAATTAAAATAAATAGAAACTTATGGGTGGTGACGGTTTAGTGGTGGGAGGACCGTGTCCGTCCGCAACGCTACCACCATTATACCCTTTAACCTACCGCCAAGCAGCAATGCTCACATTGCTGTGTTCCGGTGTGGGGATAAAGGCGAAATTACTAGCATAGAGGCATTCCATCTTATCTTATCCTATCTTATAGATGGACCCTTTCTAATATACAGGGTGTTAGGTAATGAGTGGATAATCCCTGAACTACGGATAGAGGGCACTTAGGACGTTATGAAAAAGCTAAAATAGGTCTAGTAAAAGTCGCACGGTTTTCGAGATATTTGGACTTTTAATCGGATTTTTTGCCATTTTTCCTTATGTCCGTGTTACGAAAAACCCCTAAGTTCATGTATTAATTCAATTTTTTTTTCGTTGTTTCTTGCATGGTTAGAATCACTATGAACTAAGGAAGTTTTAAAAGCTACATGCCCAGTTTTTTTTCATGACAACTTTTTGAGTAAACGCACTAAGTTTGTTTTTCCATACTACGTGAAAAACAAACGCGGGGATTTCTTAGTATGTAATATATCATCTAAGACGGCACCAATTGACTTTAAATAGAAAATTAGTTATTACTTGTTGACTTTTGTGTTTGTAGTACTTAACGGCTTAGGGACCCTACACTGAGCATAGTGCGACATGGTCTTGCCCGGTTTTTTTTTAAATAGCTATTACTGGATTAAGAGAACAAATGAAATTTTAAGGAAAGCGATCTAGTCCCTAGAGGTAGAAGAGACAGGATGGACGCGAGAAACCTCTTAGTGTGGCCCTTAGGGAACCACGTGTGGTCTGTGGATACAGGCATTTACACGGTTAATGGTCCAGTGGTTACTATGTGCCGTGAGGTTGCCGGGTTAAATAGTGCCACTCCATGTCTTCCCGTGGATTTCGTGAGAGGCGACTACGAGAATAAAGGCTTGTAGCACTGTTAGGCGCTGGGTTTGCAACTTGTCACTAGTACACTAGTAGACGGTTCTCTGCCTTTTCGTCGACAAATCTTTGACAAATGCATCGTTTCGCAACCGCTTTTTTTTCTGTGACCACAAAGATTTCAGGATTTTGTAAAACTAACCTAACCTAACCTATAAGGTTCTACACGGTGGTCCTGAAATAAATCCAGAATTATTTACAGTTTCGGAAAAAAACGCGAGTTGTCAAATGATATGTTTGTAAAATGAATCATTTGTGCAACATCATTGGTTACGAAATGATAGGATCCCACTAGTAAACATCTTAGCCTGTTTGTGCAAAGTGTGGTTTCAGAATTAACAAGAAGTCTGTTTAGAGTTGTTGGTATTTCTGTAGCTCTGCCTAGTCCACTCTGAGTATGATGGCGTAACGTGTGTGTGTGGGTCATACACACTCTTAAAACAGAAGTCTCTCCTGTGGTCAATAGTTAAAAGCTTGTGTGCATGTAAGTTATGTTTTTATATGATAGGTCTAAAGCAGTGCTGACGGCGTTTTTGTGGGAATGGGCTTAGCCAGAAAATTAGGCCTTAAAAACGTTAACTTTCGGTGTGTCCACAGGAAAGACGGTAACCTAAATCTGTGTATGACCCGTGTGTGGTTAATATGGGGAAAGGTTATTTTAACTGCAGTCTGTAGGCCTTGTCAAAAAGCATAACGCTGAATTAGCGATTTTCGAAAATCGACGTGAAAATCGTTTCGTATCGATAGAAAACAGAATCGTTGGCAGTCTACAAAGGGCACCATTTACGTCATTTCTAATAAACATTCAATAGTAGTTTTATTCACCAAGGGGAGTAAGGCACGGATTGCTAACTCGGTGTGTATTTACGGCCCGACGCAAAGCGGAGGGCCGTAAACCACACGAGTTTAATAATCTGCACTAACCCTCGAGTAGTACGACTATATACTGCTTTATACTACACATAAAAATAATTGAAGTACAAAAGTAACAAATAAATTCTCTCGAGGCAGAACGAGCGCGTCATCAACCAGTAACAAAAGTTTTTTTTTAATTGTTAAACGCGCTGTAACAGTTTGCGTGCCACATGACGTTAAAGAAGGTGAATACGCCCCGATTTGTAGGATCCAACTCGTGCGAGTCAACGTGGGTTGATTGATAACGTCATCTAGAATATAAAAAAATGCTCAGTGTAGGGTTCCGAAGCCGTTAAGTACTACAAACATAAAAATCAACAAGTAATAACTATTTTCTATTTAAAGTCAATTGGATGATTTTAGTAGGTATAAAAACACTTTAATCGCCTGTATCTCAATAACCAATGATGTCTACTTAGTCGTGATAGTTTTCCTTTAAAATTCGTTATTATGCCCTTTCGTATAAGTTTTTTTTCAGATTTTTAGTACCTATCTGTAGTTTTGGCTGTAGGGGTGGGGGGGCACTTGAGCCTAACTAAAATTAGCGCTTTAAAGCTTAATATTTCATAAACGGATTACTTAATCGAAAAACTGTTCTCACAAACCCGTAATATTTTTGAAAGATCTATCCAACGACACCCCACACTATAGAGTAGACGAAAAAAAATATTATCTTCACGTTATGTGTAGAGGTACCCTAAAAAAAATGTTTTTTACATTTTACTGTACCAATTTGTTGCCGTGACTAAATATGCATATTCATGCCAAATTACAGCTTTCCAGTACTAAGAGTATCTGCGCTAGACTGCAGACGGACGGACGGACGAACGGAAGGACATGGCGAAACTATAAGGGTTCCTAGTTTGACTACGGAACCCTAAAATCGGGGGATTTTCATATGATATTACTACCCTGATACCAGGGCAATCCAAATCCATTCAATATTACCAACCAGATTTTTGAGATATAATGAACGGCTTTTATCCTTTTAGGGTAGTAACTATACACTTACATACAAAGTGCAGTATGAACATTAATGATGCCACAACTCAAACCTGCTCTGTTCTAAATTAAACAATATAAAAACACAATGTTTATTATTTATACGTTTCTCACAGATACAGGGTGAATTATCTCGGACAATATGGACAATGGGTATTTATTTCACACCATGACCCGGTGCAAGATGTTCCCATGACAACAATGGGGTATAAAGGGATGCTGTTATTCACACAGTTAACTCTTTATTATATTACTCTAGATTATCCCAATGCAGTAGATGGACAGTTTACGCATACAGGATGTTTACAAAAATGCAAAATAATGTTTTTTCTAAATTTGAAGTTTAATTGTTTTGCTTTTTTAACTCATAATGTCACAAACTAACTTACATGCACTTATAAATTTAGGATAGTGCTAGTAAAGTGTTCAAAAAATAATTTAAAATAATGTTAATAATTACAACGACCGGTAATTTTTCAATATCAAAAATCTTAGAAATAATTTTATTTATTTATACACTTTTATTTCTTTAAGTGTTACTTACAAATTAAAAATGTAGATAATAATACCACAAGCATTATTAAAACTATGATAATCCTTCTTCAACAACTAACTACATCATTGTCTCCCCGGACCAACCTCACTGATTTGAATCATACTGTTGGTTTCTAACGTCTAGTTCAAGCAAGGTGAAGCGAAGACAAGTGTTCAACAATAAGCACAAAGAGTACAATAAGAAAACAAGGGGCTTGTGGAGCCACCCTTATTCTCCTAAGGGCGTTGACCTCATTCCTTTGCATCCACTGTGAAAGAATTCTATTGTCACCATTGAGTCTGTGGTTTGAATATTGATCGAGATTTTAGATTTCAGTTTTCGTTTTATTGAGATTGATGAGAAATTAATTTACTGCATTGTGTTAATATAACTTAAACGCCCTGTATATTGTACTAGTTATTCCCAGCTTTCTAGAATGAAAAGCAGTATTAGGAGCATAATAGATAATTTTCTACATTTCGTTTTATTTAATAGCAGTTCAAAACTAAAGCTGCGTTGAAAGACGAATTGAGAAATATGAATATTGATGCTTTTATACTTTCTTAACTAAATTAATTATTGAAAGTATAATTTATAATTTTAAATCTTTATATTTTTTTGGAATTTGGCATATAGCCCTCTTTACTATCTCAACCTCATATCGTATCAAATTGATTAGCAGGAAAAGCACGCATGTTCCAAGAAGAATAAAGATTACTTTTCTATCAAACTATTCGAGCAGATAATAGACTGAGAAAGTAAAGAAACGATATAGGGTCCCCGTTTAAATATTTTATGTGTACCATTTGTTTTATTTAAGAAAGCAAAATCTGTTTTTTATATATTTTTTGTAAGACGTGTATTACAGTAGATACTCAAGCGAAAGCGTCTAAGCAATTCGACCCTCTTTAGAATCCAGGCTCTTATAATAGGTGAAAGACTATTCACCGTACACCTTACAATGGGTCTTTTAACTATTGTCCGCTATGAAGCTTGAATGTGACACATTCCCTCTAATGACCTGTTAGCTTTGTCATTTAAAATCCATAGATTTGTAAAAGTGTTTACTCTTTACGAGGAAACACGAGCGGATTTTCTTTACAAAGTCGAGATTTAGTATCACCCTGTATCTTACTACTTAATTTTATAACCAGGGAGCGAAACTTTGGTGCCGATGACAGGCGTATGACGTCAAGCTACATACAGAGTGTTTTTACATAGATTTTACATCATCACTAATAACAACTTATTGGCCTCTTTAGTTTACCGATATTGACTCTAGAGATGAGACGGCCGGTACTTAACATAATTTTCTGTCATTGTCATATTAAAAAGAAGATGGTTTGAGACAATAACAAGTTTACTTGTATTTTATTATTTGTAAATTGAATGTTTTTTTTTAATTTGGGATTTCCAGTAGTTTTGTACAATTAATTATTTTTAAAGTCTTTACCATCAGAAGATATTGATTTAGATGAAGAAAGGTCGACTTTGAACAATATTTGCTCCAGGTGCGGTTATAGAGATTCGACAGTTATAGTGTCCTGAATGTTTGCGTTTGAATTTTAAGCGTTCTGCTTTCTTCGAAATCTAACGAATTTTCATTTAATGTTTTTTATTTACTTGTGGACAGAATATTTTTCGTTACAATTACATTACCCAATAAAATATTTTGTCTTTGTATATTTTTAAAATATTTACTTTATCATTATAGCATTAATAAGATTCAGTGGGAGTCGCAATATTGTTTTTATATAAAAGCATCGTATATGTGAATTTGCGTCATAATGACGTCATCGGCACCAAAGTTTCGCTCCCTGCTTATAACCTAAAAATAAAATTAATGTGAAATTTATAATGAACGTTTCGTTTAATAAGCGGTCCTGGGTTCAAATTCCGGTAAGGGCTGATATTTGTGTGATGAACGCGAATGTTTGTTCCTGAGTCCTGGATGTTTTCTATGTATTTATCTATATAAGTATGTTTATCGTTGTCTAGTACCCATAGTACACGCCTAGAGTTTAGTTTGGGACTAGGACAATTTTTGTGAGATTGTCCCCTGTTATTATTTATTTATTTGAATTACAAGCTTTGTCATCGGATGTCTTGAACATAATTGAATAATATATACCTAATTAATTGCACTTAAAAAAACCGGGCAAGAGCATGTCGGACTATGCTCAGTGTAGGGTTCCGGAGCCGTGAAGTACTACAAACACAAAAACAACAAGTAATAACTAATTTCCTATTTAACTACATTTGGTGCCGTCTTAGATGATTTTAGTGGTGTCCCCTTGTTTCACCGACACTAATTTCATAGAATGTATCACTTCGCAGAATTTTCATTTCATAGAAAGCAAATTTCTTCTGAAACCTTTTTGTTTCATTAACCTTAGTGTACAACTGATTTTAGTAGGTACTAGCGACCCGCCCACGCTTCGCTTCGGGTTAAAGTATTATATATAAACCTTCCTCTTGAATCACTGGATAAAAAGTACCATGTTCATCAGGGATAATGTCGGCTTCTAATGGTAAAATATTTTTTCAAATCGGTCCAGTAGTTTCGGAGCCTATTCGAAACAAACAAATCTTTCCTCTTTATAATATAAGTGTAGATAAACACTTTAATCGCCTGTATCTCAAGAACTAAAGAAGTCTACTTAGTGGTGATATTTTACTTTTAAATTCAGATTCAGATAGTATTTGTAGTCATGCACAGCGTGTTTCCTAATGGTAATTAATAAACTTTTAGATAAAAATTTGGTGAACTAAACCGTGTCTAAAAGCAAGAAGCTTTTGCTCTCTCGCAAGTTATTACTTTTATATTTACTCGAGCAATAAGCATTTGAGAGGAGCTTTTCAAAAAGCTCTCGTGCATTCCGCTCACTTCAGAGTATTTGCATTAAGCTTAACAGTTGGAACCGAAGTGGGCTTAGAGGTCAGAGCTTTAATGTGGGTCATGAAAATGAATTTCGCGGAAGAAAAATTCAAGGTGAATTGAGGGTTAGATGTGTTGTTTGTTGACATTCAGTTTTAAGCTTTATATTTTAACTAGCTGTTGCCGTGACTCCGTCCGTATAGACATAACCTATGTTACTACGTTATCAGTCCATTATTAGGGTTCCGCACCTCGAAAGGAAAAAGCGGAACCCTTATAGGATCACTTTATTGTCCGTCCGTCCGTCCGTCCGTCAAGACCTTTATTCTCAGGAACTCGTGGAGGTATCAAGCTGAAATTTATATCAAATACTCAAGCCTACTGTCCCTTGGAGCTGTGAAAAAATTAAACTTCTAAGCCAACGCAATCAAAAGATACAGCCGTTTATGCCGCAAATTTCCGCAAATTTTCGAAACTCGCAAGGGAATCAAAACCTAAAGGGTACTTCCAGTCGATCTAGAATCTTGAAATTTGGTGCGAAGCAACGTCTTATAGCACAGACAAAGGAAAAATTGCAAAAACCGTAAATTTTTAGCTACATCATAAAAAAAACATTTTACGATTGCACACTTTTATTCAGTTGGTAAACAAATCGCGACCTATGTCGATGTATGGAGACAACAGTTTTTCAACGGCAAAGTCAAGTTCGTCCCTCAATACAATTTTACACTCTTATACGTTTGTACGGAACCCTCGGTGCGCGAGTCCGAGTCGCACTTGACGGCAAACAAGCTTACGGCCCGCCTGATGGTAAAGCTTTAACCGTAATAATTGGCCTGATTGTGCAAAATGTGGTTACAGAATCATAAACAAGTGTTTTTAGAGTTGTTGCTATTTCTGTAGCTCTGCCTACCTCACTCTGGGAATGGGGAATGAAGGCGTCATAAGTATGAATGGTCCGTTACAAAAATACAAATCATTCCTCATATAATATTACTATCCATTGCCCGCGACTCCGTCCATCCACGTAGAAAAACAAAATAGAGCCTTTGTAACTCAGCAATAAGATAGCTTTTTAATGGTAAAAGAATTTTTGAAATCGGTCTAGTAGTTTTTGAGTTTATTAGTTACAAATACAAACATACAAAGATTCCCTCTTTATAATGTTAGTGCAGATTGTAGATAATATTAAAATGGAAGAGAACAAGAAACACTTATCTGGTTTCACTTACTGCCGTTATAACAAAGAAAGCTTACTGAATAGCATAGCATTTTAAATCGAATGTAGTTACTAATAGAGTATAGAATGCGTCAACTACTAGGTACATTGCAGTTAGCCGCCTTCTTTGGTATTACGTCAGCTTTGGTATTTTTAATTTCATGTAAATACTATATAAATAAATTGCAACATACCTACTTTACTTTGACTTTGGCGGGAACTAAGCCACTACGGTTTTTGGTTTCATTGTCTCTCAGAGTTAAACCACAAAGGGAGGTTTAATTTAGGAATTCGTTTTTAAGTCAACTAAATAATTGCACATACCCGATTTATTTTTATAATTTTATGATCAACTTACAACTTTCTCCCAAAAATTAAAATTCCTTTCATAAACATATATTTTAACCACCCCTTGCATATTTAAATACTTCGGTTTACAAGTTATACAAAAAAATGCACTCGGACGGCAAAAGTGTCAAATTACGCTGACCACCGTTACTCGCTCGAGAGCGTATTTAAATTTAGAATTAGAATTCCGGCTCCCCTTTCATACTGATGCAGTATTGTTGCATTACAATGCATCAAAAAGGGGATTACATGATTTTTTTCTAACACAACTTCAAAGGAATAACAGTATATCCACTCGAGGAAGAAAGGCGTAACAGCATGTTACGACGCTAATCCATTAAAACTCTTTACTGCCATTCCTAAAATCTTAAATTACATGGAATTTTGAGGTAGTTAAGTAAAACTAGAAAACGCATAATAAATGCAATGTTGATTTCGTATTCGAATGTTAATCCGAGTTCGAGAGCTTACGGTTTGAATAACAATCAGTTGGTGTTGCTAATTTATGTACCTAAGACTTGCCGAAAAAAGTCGCAAAAAATGTTACAAAATGTAATATGATTTAGGTTGTTTTTGTTTCGTAATATGAATCTTTTATTTTGTTGCATTATGATTAGTTTGTTTTTTAGGCTATTCGAAACTTAATTAAACTGTATTTAGCGCAAGTATTTTTTATTAGCTTTTATTTGATACCAGGGATGTTATTTAATTACTTATGCAACCTACCTAAATAAAGTTTCTGTAGACGATTGCGTATTTATTACTAAAAACTAACAATTATACTGACTAAACAGGTATGGTTTTCTTGAAACTTAGCTGCACACCTTAGTTAACTTTATATTTGAACTGCAGCACTAATCTATTAAAGGCATCAAACCGACAAGGTACTAAAGTATGCTACGTATATAGTGTACTAGCGACCCGCCCTCGCTTCGCTCCGGGTTAAAGTATTATACATATAAACCTTCCTCTTGAATCACTCTATCTATTAAAAAATACGGCATCAAAATCCGTTGCGTAGTTTTAAAGATCTAAGCATACATAGGGACAGACAGCGGCTAGCGACTTTTGTAAATAAGCAAAACATTTTTGTATCAATCTTCCAGCTAGGACTTTGCAGAGGAAAAACGTCTCGAGAAACTTTGCCGCGCTGGTATTTTTTCCTCTCCTATTATGGTATATCCTGTGACAAATCATGACAAAGAATTACTACTGCACTAGTATAAAACATAGAGCGTTTAGCGACACCAATTGAATAATTAAAAAACTTACATATGTCGATATTTCCATAGACTTACTAATTATATACATGCGAACCTATCTACGTAAACTTGGTACAGAGATGGGGCATTTCCCGCGGTTAAAGAGGTGACTGCTTCGTGGATAGAGTGGTGAGCAACAGATAGCAGTAAATAATATTAGAATGTATAAAATCATCAAGATACTAAGAATAAAAAAATATCTGAAAAACGTAACCTCAGGAATCCCCTCCTAATTGTAATTTTATTCAATGGTTTTCCCTCCTGTAAAGGTTTCGCCAATTTCAAATTATTGATGGACACTCCCACGGATTTATTACAGTCCATGGATATCAAACACTAGAACAATTGTTCGGTAAAAGAGTATTCACTCATGTTGACTAAACAGAAGCACTTGGGGTTAGCTCCACGTGCTTCTGTCAAGTTAGAAATCACTTTGGTCACATGATATAATTAACCTTTAACTTAAAAAGAAAACATGCCCTAGTTTCGTAACAAAGTGTATCTTTTTGCGGGGGTCATACTTTGGCCTCTGATGGCGAAAACTTCGTTAAGTGAAATAGGTCAAACCAAAAAACAGCTGTAAAATGAAACTCATGAAGGTATAATCCAGAAAACACGAGTAATTAACAATGGATTAAAACGAAGTTCTAATTAGAGTAAGATAAAGCTATTTATTTAAAATGTAAGTACTCGTAGTTAATTATGTCAATGATAATTAACAATTCCTGGAAACAAATGATAAGTCCAATTTCCAGGTTAAAAAAAAATCTGCGTCTGACTTTTTGTATATCTATATCTATCTATGTTAGAACATAGAGGCAAACCCTTTGTTCAAGACTTGCTGATTTATAATCCATTGCGAAATCGGATATTTGCCCGCAACAAATTTCTATTTCAAACAACAATGCAAAGAGCCTCATTCATTAAAACGGGCAAAATCATTAATAGTTACTCTTTTGTCAAAATTAACAAGTGAGAGTAAATGTGTTAATCTAAGAAGCGTATAAAATTAACATAATCGAAGCAACCGGCCATGAAAACATTGTAAAGGACGTCACAGGGTGCGGGCAATTTGGGGGGTAACTGCCCATTCAGCTAGATAAAAACACATAGCAACGTGAACCTTGCTTGCATGATTTCTCGGCACAAAATTGTTTAAAGCGAATAATTTAATTTGTCAGTGAGATGGATGTGCTAAGGTTAATGCCCCAATCGCGTATCGCGATATAATTACGAGTTTTAGAGCCAGTGACACCACCTGTCATGTCTAATTTGTGTACAGTTTCAATTTGCCGGCAGCGAACGCGTGAAAGCCTGATAGGATTTTATCATGAGCTTTAATCATCAAGTCAAGTATTCATGTTTCATTGGATTTGTAGGGCTTTATGGAATTTTGACAACGTATATTAAATAATGCGAAGAAGTACGTTTATTGATAAAACGTTACTGTTTAAATACAATAGTAAAACTGCACGTTTCTAAATTAAGTACAAGGTGTTTGTTTAGTAGGTGCAAGAGGTTAATTTAAAAACATTTGTCTACTTTACGTTTTATTATACGATACTGCTAGGATTATTTCAAATTTAAGAACGTACTTTAACTCAATTGCGGATGGATGGACGGTTGTTAAAAGAGAGTGCTTACAGCTTTGCGAGCGATTGAGTGTTGTAAGTGAAATAAGTGCTATTATGTTAGTAATGTCTATAATGATAAAGTGTCACAATGTTATAATTGTTATAGAGGCACAACTCGCTTTGTAGTATCTGTGGATTTTAGTATCTGTGGTTGTAAGTTGCTAATCTGTAACTTTCCTCTCGTGAGTTAACAATAAAATGTGGACCTGCATTTGGTTGTATTAATTAATTACACCCAATAAGCTCTAGATATAACATTAACGAAGACAAATCGCATCAACAAATATTTTTTTTAAATAACCTAAAGAAGTAATAATCATAACTTTAAATAAACTAAAATACTAATAAATCTGTGTGTAATTAAATAAATTCTGTGTCACTGTGTGACATCCGCAATGTATAATGTAATTATCATCTTAACTAAATAGTTATTGTTATATTTTTATCTCATCAGTTTTCAAACGTTTATGGAATGTCTTGAATTTGTAATGTTTTGGGTGTGACCTGTAATGTTACATGATCTTTTTTACCATATTTATTAATAAAAAATTAATAAATGATCAAAATGACATTTTAATGTTTTATTACATAAATATATAAAAATCACGCCTGTGTTCCTAGAGTGGAGTAAGCAGAGCTACAAAAATACCAACAACTCTAAAAAGACTTGTTAATAATTCTTTAACCACATTTTGCAGAAGTATGCTAAGATGTTTACCAGTGTATTAGTGACAGGTTGCAAGCCCACCGCCAACAGTACTACAAGCCTTTATTCCCTTAGTCGTCTCTTACAACATCCACGGGAAGACATGAAGTGGCACTATTCTAACCCGGCAACCACACCATTAATGCTTAATTTGTAGTCAAATTTACATTACATACAATAGAAATGTAAGAAGTGTAAATTTGTATTGTGTTTTCACCTCTGAATTGATGTGTGTTCACAATTAGCTCATGTCGTTTTCCTAAATATCATATTGTAATTGGCTAGACGTATAAAGCCGTAATGACTCCTTGTTTGAAACAGATAACGGAGTAAACATTATTATCGTAATATTCATTATGCGAGCAACCTAATTCTGTTAAGGGGCAAGTCATCACGCGTTATGATTGACATCCTAATAAATATGTAAATTAATATTGACTTCGCAAGGAAACGAACGTTAATCGGAGCTGTATATGCTTGAACAGGGTGTTTATAAGTAAATACCAAAGTTAATGTAATCATTATAAAAGTAGGTTTACGCGCGAAGCCGCTGTCAAATTCAAAGGATTATTTTTCGTTTTTGGCAGATTCGTTTAGCGAGTATGACAAGTAAAATTCGTTTAGGAATTTATAAATATTGGTATTGGGGACAAAATAACCTTTTTGCTTTTGTCTAGAACAAGTTTTAAAAATATTTTAGATAAAAAGGCGCCAAAAGTGCTCAAATTGGTATTATTAATAAATATAGTGTGTCTTGAGTTAATTACGAAAAGAAAGGTCCTAAACGCAGCGGGGTATTTTGCAACGGTAACTCCGAATCGCTACAACTTACAGAATTACAGATCCTCAAAATACGTGCATTCACTTTCCTCATATCCAAGGGCGTGGGCGTTTACCTCTTTAAGCATAAAAAAGCATAATTCCTTTGCAAATTTAAATTTAATTCATTGCATATAACTGACTGATGGGTTTTTGCGATGCTTCCTTTTAATAGTGGTCTCCTCGTGGAAGGCGTTGGTACTTTTCCAAGTGAGAGAGTCTAGACTAGACGTAAAAGTACCTGTTGGACCAACGTACATAAAAAAACATCTGCACTATTTATTTGACACTTTTATCCTCAGCACAATTCTTGTGAACTTCAAGGTTAAATATGTACATTATTGAAAAAAATGCTAGCAACGCACTTTTGGCAAATTCTCCTCGCATACTTGCGAGCGCGTTACGCATACTAACGTTTGCTTCGAATGCTCGATGTCGCCCGCGTAGAATTAGTATTTTGATGACGAAAAGAATTTTCCAACGGAAATCTGAAAGTTTGAAGGAATTCAATGATAGCGATTGTTTGGGAAATAGCTATTCTTTAAACCCTTAAAGGTGAATTTAACCCTAACAGGCTACGTTAAATTAACTACAACGATGTGAAAAAAAGTTATTAAACACGAAAAGGGCGTAAACTTTAAATCACATTTTACAAATGCGTCTTTATTGTATTGAAATCGCTCTCTAAATTAAGTGCAAAAGTTATTGTCGACAGAAAAAAAAGGTTTAAATCGTTAAGACATAGTCAAATCGTAAAAATAATGTCCAAAAATGTGCGAGTGCAAGTCATAAAACGAGCAATAATTTTTGGTAATAAAATGGAGCTGGTGTTACAAAAGAGAGGAGAATACAGTAGGTCAGTATTTTTTGTTAATTTTTTTTAATGTTATAAAATTGAAAAAGTGTTGTCTTATAAAATTCATATTTTCATTTTATAAATTCGTTGCATAAAAAAAACATATGGCATTATCAACCATACATATAAGACATTTCAAAGTAAAGCTACGTGTACGATAGTGCGGAAACTTCGGATGTCCTTATCCGTTTCATTCGTCATCCGAGATAAATTGGGGGAATGAGGTAGAGATAAAATAATTTTATGTGTTTTAAATAATGCCCCTGTTAATAAATAAAGGCTATAATAATAATAATACAGGTTTTATTTACTAAATTACAAAAAACCGGTAATTTCGTGGAATATTGATGAGACGAGTTACATCAAACCAACATCTTTTTAATTGAAATACAAAAATGAAAACGATATTGTTTGTACTTTATTTTCATTATCGTGGCGTATGTTATGTTATGGCTGTTTTGTTTGTATACTTGGTCCTTTGGTGATTGAAAAGTGATTATACAAAATTAAAAGAAAAATGTCATTAAAATATCAAAATGTGTGTTTTTTATCATTTAAGTAAATTATGTTAATAATGCTTAGTTAAAATGATCATAAAGTGTTAAAAATGGTGAAACTGTATAATACTCATCTCAAGTCAGCAAATAATACTCTGCTTCTAATTATAAATGTGAAAGTTACTCTGTCTGTGCGTCTGTCTGTCTGTGTGTTACGCTTTCACGGATAAACCGCTGAACCGATTTAGATGACAGTTGGTATGGAGATAGCTTGAGTCCCGGGACGGACATAGGGTACTTTTATCCCGAACGATAAATGACTTCTACACGGACGAAGTTGCGGGGAATAGCTAGTAATGAACGAGAAACGAACACATTCGATGCGAGGCTTATAAATTCCGAAACAAAATTAACTACACACCAATTCTTGACCCTAAAGTGAAAATATGTTCGGAAAAGCTAATAATAATTGTTTTGCTCAATAAGTTGCCCTGACACTGCCCAAATTGAATGAACGACATTTTTATTGCGCCATAAAATATGGATGACGAACGTTATGCGATTCACGAGGACAGAACGCCCCTCGTGGTAATTGACAATCGGCGTATTGTTTATAACAAGGGTGATTTGTTGCCTTTATTTTGCGTCAGAAAAAAAACACATGCTGTAGAAAGATTTTAGTTTCACTTTTAAATTTTAACGTTTGATTTTTTTTATCGTTAATGAAGAAAGTCAAATGCATATAATTTCTTTTATTTTTCATTATATTAGGTCTAAAATTTAGTTCACACTGTTTCTGTAAACTTTGATTTGTACTTATTGCTTTTCTTCATTTCTTAAATCAAGGTTAGCTGGAAGAGATCCCTTAAAAAGCTAAGTTCGTAAGTTAAGTTTATACTTACTTGTTTTTTATTTTTTATATATATTTCTTTCTTTTGTTAGTTTAGTTTGCACCGCCTACCAATTTATTTCTGTTTCTTTATAACTTCTCTTCTTTGTAAGGTTGTCTGGAAGAGATCGCTACTTAGCGATAAGACCGCCTATTGACTCACTTAGTAACTTTTTGTTTGTATTTTACTTTTCATGCTGTATTTGTATGTGGTGTTCAATAAAGAATATTTGTATTGTATTGTATTGTGTTGTTCGCTTTTGTTCGTTTCTACACTGTGAATATTATATTCGAGTTTCTGTGTTTTGGGGTTGAAGTTAACAGTCAATATTTCGGGACCGATTCAAAGTAACCTCCCACCTGCTCCGGAAAAACTCATAAACATTTTTTCAGCAATTGTAAAATGGTTTACAATTTCACACGTTTCCAAGGTCGGTCTTGCTCGAATGTTCTAACAAATCCTTTAAACGAAGATTCGTGTGATATCGATGAAGAGACTACTGATTCATCTTCAATTGAACAATTTATAGACATCCAGCAAGAAGAAGAAAGAATCGAAGAAGACATGAATGTTGAAGTAGAATTTGAAGAGTAGGAACCAGATTAAAATATCAACATAAATTTTAACTTAGGTGGGACTGGGCTGGACACGTCTGCCGAATGCATCCGGAACGGTGGGCCAGGGTTGCCACCGAATGGACTCCGCAAGATGGCTACCGGAGCAGAGGCAGACCAAAAAGGAGATGGCGGGACGACTTGGACGCGTTTCAAAGCGAATGGCGGGAGCATGCACTCAACCGGGACGAATGGCGAAAAAGAGGGGAGGCCTTTGCCCAGCAGTGGGACACCAAAATAGGCTAATAAAAAAAAATAAAAAAAATATAACTACAATATCAATATCACGCAATAAATACAGTATTTTCCCATAAAACTCTTGTCATAACAGATCGTGGAATAGGCCTGCCGGGGAAACTAAATATGTCACGCAAAAATAACCAGAAGTCCTGACTTTTAACAAACCGGGCTCAATTCGAAATTTTGGTATTTATTGTCGTAACCCAAATGAAAGATCAGTATCTTACAGTATTTATTTGATTAAGAAGGTCCAAGGGAAAGTAATTACTCTAATAGATTACTTGGCCATGTCTAAACAATAAATGCAACTCCTTGAAACTTGCTCAGTTTGCTGATGAAATTTTCTCCGTCGACAATTTTATCTCGAGATCCAGAAGTTTCATGATGAATGTATTTTTAATTGGAAACGTTTAGTTGCAATATGTTTTCTTTACTTATTTACTGTAACCATAATAAAACCCGCGACCCACCCTGGCTTCGCCTGGCTGCGATCCGTGTGTGCTATGCCCATATATTTTTTAGGAAGATATCTTCTGAATTGTAAAACCTCATCAAAATCTACTGCGTAGATTAAAAGAAGTATGTGCACAAACAGACAGACAGATATAAACACTAGCATCGCATTTACTTATATATTTATATTAATATCGAAAGTAGCTTATGTTATTAAGAGTATTGGTTTTCGTATTTATTATTAGTTTAATTGTGACAAAACAATAAAATTGTTTAGGTACATTGTATCCTTCTCAGCCAACCTTTTATTGACTGGTAGAGCATGCCTTAAGGCATAAGCTCGCCATTTGTACCTACTTTGTGTATTGCCCCGTGTGGTTGCCGGCTAGAATAGTGCCACTCCATCTCTTCCCGTGGATGTCGTAAGAGGCAACTAAGGGAATAAGGGCTTGTAGTACTGGGCCTCTATTCAACTGCGTTATAATTATAACGATATCGCGTTTGACGTGTATTGGTATCGTTTATGTCACAGTCGCCATTATTGTAAGTGACATAAGAGTTATCAAAACGATGACAATACGGAAACACGTCAAATACGATATCGTTATTACCGTGTATAGAATCCCAGGCCCTGTTAAGCGATGAGCTTGCAACGTGTCACTAATACACTAGTAAACTTCTGGGCCTAAATGTGCAAAATGTGATTATAGAATTGTTAACAAAACTTTTTAGATTTGTTTGGATTTCTGTAGCTCTGCCAACCCCACTCTGGGAATGAAGGCGTGATCTTATGTTATGTATGTTGTGTATGGTGCAATAAAGTTTAAATAAATAAATAATAATGCTGTCTAACATGGCGACCCTGCCCGATATGGACAAGCGCGTATTGGTCAGCGATAGATGGGAGATTTAATTCTTCGGGAGGTTATTTTCTTCATGTGAACAAGATGTCGCTCCTTCGGCAGGACAAGGGCACAATTTCCCCTTTAGTAACATTGTAAATTGTGCATTTGTTCTACCGGACAAGAGCACAATTTCCCTTTTAGTCACATTGTACATTATGCCCTTGTTCTACCGAAGGTGCGATGTGTAATTCGCAACCACAAAATGTAGCCGCAGACAGTCGACAACTATATCACCTTTACATATATATATATAATAACCGGCCAAGTGCGAGTCGGACTCGCGCACGAAGGGTTCTGTACCATTATCTGTAAGTACAACATGAGACACTATATTATAAACTTTTTTTTATTAATATCGGGAAGAAGAACGACAAAAAGGCACGTTTGATTCTTTTAATAAACGTGTTTTTTTATTTAATTTATTTTCATTTAATTATTTCTTTTTAAAGCGAATATATCAAGCAAAAATGAAAGAATGGCTAAAAATGAATCCCTATTTCCCTTGGTCACGGCATCACGCGTGAACAGCTGGACCGATTTTGTTGTGTTTGTTATCATCAGGGAAGGTTCTTATGAAAGAAAACGAATGAAAAATCCAACGGTAAGGTCAGAAGTCTGCAGCAGGGCGAAGCCGCTGACGGGTCGCTAGTACAGTCAGCATAATAACATGATCAAAATTATCTAGACACGACGTATTCTCTTGGAAATAGAGTTGAGTGTAGATTTTGAGCTCTTTGATTGCATAGCTACTTCTGCTGCTGACTGTACAATATAAAAACACCATAGAGCAAAATCAAGCTGCCACGCATTTAGATTACCACCTCATAAAGCACGCAACGGATTTTGATGTGGTTTTCACCATCAGTTAGATAATTTTTGACGGAAGTTTTTATGTTTATTTGATTCAATTTTATTTTTTTATGTTAAGGAGAAGGCACACGAGCACTCAGGCCACCTGATGGTAAGTGAAATCTGAGACCCATAGACATTTGAATTCTCAAGATTATAATCCTAAGACCTCAAATGCGCTGCCAACCCTGAGGGCTAAGATGGAATGCCTCTGCTAGTAATTTCACTGGTTGTCTTATCCCCACACCGGAACACAACAATGCGAACACTGTTGCTTGGCGGATGGTTAATGGATAAGATGGTGGTAGCGATCCGGACGGACCCTGCACAGGATGTAGGGGTGATACGGAAAATCACATAAACCGAAGTGAAGCGAGTGCGGGTTGCTAGTCTAGACTAATATTATAAAGAGGATAGATTCGTATTTATGTATGTTAGAAAAGAATAAGCTCAAAAACTACTAGACTAATTTCAAAAATTCTTTCACCAGTCAACGGCTTCTATGACTTCTTGAAATGAGTGACTTGTTTACTCGTAGCACCAACACACGCACAAGAGGACACAAGTTTAAGCTAGCAACTAAAAAACACAACACAAATATCGGCAATTTTTTTATAGCAAACAGGATAGTAAAAATGTGGAACAAATGATCCTCTGATTTTGTGAACTCGATTAGTGTTAACCAGTTTAAAAATAAGTTTGACAATCATACTTGGTGAACAGTGATTTGGAAAATCAGTGTCAACTGCCTGTCCTAAATGTAAAAATATTAATAATAGAATGATACATTATCATAGAGTAACATAGGCTATTTTTCTACGCGCACGGACTCGCGGGCAAAAGCTAGTAACTTACAAATCCCCTAATAATTCTGTGGCCCTAGTGAAAAAGGGTATAATAATATGTAAGTCTCCCGAGGTTTAGGTGAAAAACAGTATAACGGTATTAGTGGTGGTAGGACCCTGTGCAGGGTCCGTCCGGATCGCTACCACCATCTTATCCATTAACCACCCGCCAAGCAACAGTGTTCGCATTGTTGTGTTCCGGTGTGGCGATAAGACAACCGGTGAAATTACTAGCATAGAGGCATTCCATCTTAGTCCTCAGGGTTGGCAACGCATTTGAGGTCTTAGGATTATAGTCTTGAGAATTCAAATGTCTATGGGTCTCAGATTCCACTTACCATCAGGTGGCCTGAGTGCTCGGGTGCCTTCTCCTTAACATAAAAAAAGTCTAGTAGGTATACTCTGTATATGACTTTTGCCCTTTCTTATTAAGAGGTAAGTCGACTTGTATCAGTTTTCACTAGAGCCTCAGAATTGATATGAGTTACCCACGAGCTAATATGGACTTGTTCCGCTCGACTCCCCTTCATATCGCCGGGGATACTGCAATACCGCGTAACTAACAAATCCAATAAGTTGCGAAATGCACCTTATTAACTTAGTTGCTAAGGTATATTTTGCACTATATTTAATTTGTTAGTTACGCGGTATTGCATCTTCGACAATATTGCATTGTCTATTATTAACCCGTTTTGCACTGTTATAAAAACAAACTTTTGTAGATAATACGTTTGCTAACCAGATGTAACCGGTTAAACGTTTTGATTTTGGAACTTGATCCTTAATGCCAAGCGATAAGTGTTTTAAGGTTGTCGTAACCAAAGCGTGCCAAACGAGTCCCTATTTTTAAGCCTTCGTTATGTCTGTCCGTGCGTCAGTCCTTACTTTAAAAAACGGGCAAGAGCATGTCGGACCATGCTCAGTGTAGGGTTCCGAATTGGTGCAGTCTTAGATGATTTTAGTAGGTATAAACACTTTAATCGCCTGTATCTCACGAACCAATGACGTCTACTTAGTGATAATTTTCAAATTCGTTATATGGTTTTTCATTCAAGATTTCGTATGGGGGGGGGGGGGTATCTTTTTTTCTCGTTTACCCTATCTGTGTTTGTGAACACAGTCTTTCTTAGACTCACGTGTCCCCCCCCAACAGCCAAAACTACAAATACTAAAAATATGAAAAAAATCTCAAATGAAAGAGCATATAACGAACTTTAAAGGAAAACTATCACGACTAAATAGACATCATTGGTTCTTGAGATAATGCCGATTAAAGTGTTTATACCTACTAATATCATCTAAGACGGCACCAATTGACTTTAAATAGAAAATTAGTTATTACTCGTTGATTTTTATGTTTGTAGAACTTAACGGCTTCGGAAACCTACACTGAGCATGGTCCGACATGCTCTTGCCCGGTTTTTTAAAGTTTGTAACAGAACAAACAAATTCGACGCCCCCTCATACCAGATGGTATCCAACTGAATTCCTTATCAATATTAACGAGTTCTTTATCAATAGATGCTTTCTGGTTCTAATTCAATCGGACATAAACGTAATTGTTGCCACTGGCAACACTATACCGAAGTAACGTCAGCTGCGCGTGAGATGGTGGGGAGTTCCGGCCGCCATCTTGCTAACTTCATCCGGACGAAAAACACGTCTCTCTTACTTAGATAAAAAATGTAAGCTACATTTTGTTTAAATTAAACATATTTTAAGTTCGGAACGTTTTCCTCACAATAACCCACTTGCTCCGAACAATTGGTGACCCCGACGTGATTCGATTTCTTCGGATTACTACTGACGCATGAAGATGGCTTCGACACACGCGGCGTGGACACAACCTATTTAATGGCGATCGCTGAGAGTCGCTTGCTAAATTGACTGGATCTCCTGCTGAATGGACGCGGGACCAACCTGCCGAAGAATACTGGTGACGAAAAGTGTGTTGTCATATCGTCTCTTGCAGGGAAGTACGCCCATTTTTAGTATCTTTTTCCTTTAAGCTAAAAGGTTTGGTTCATATTTGCTTCCTTGTGTGAACAGTGTTATATAAATATGCACGCCGCATTGTGCTCTCAACCTGTCTAGGTTATCTTTCTTGCATCATTCATGGTATGCACGTACTAACTTTTATGAAGTCAGATTCGTTCTACCTAATTTAATGCATAGAATAAACTTATGCTACTCATAAACTAAAATCTACCACTCTCTAAACAGTTCGAAGTCCTAGGTTTTGATAAGCCCTAGGTTGTCTACTCTCTTACTTACTACTTTTTGACAACCTACATTTAACTTCGTAACTTACTGTGGTAAATCTACTTTTGTCTATAACTTAAACTATTATAAAAAGAAATTGTTTTGTGTTTAAACAAAATAACTAAATATAACCCCGTATGGTTGCCGGGTTAGAATAGTACCATTCCAAGTCTTTCCGTGGATGTCGTAAAAGGCGACTAAGGTAATAACGGCTAGTGCTACTGTTAGGCGATAGGCTTGCAACCTGTCACTAATAGGTGCACTAATCTCTCTTACTGTTACGTAAAGGTACTCAGTTGTACTTTACGTATTCTATCTAACTATACTTCTAATATTTATTGACTAACTTAACATGCAACTTGTCATTTACACCTCTTTACTGCTGCTTTTGCACATCGCTTAGCATTTCAAATTGCACATTCCAGGTTGCGGTGATTCCTGCCTCTTTGGACCTCTGCGTTCTTACCTACTACTCAGCGCGTCGCGTCGCAGCCTGAGCGTGACCTCTCGTAACCTTCCTTGCGCGCGAATTCCCTGACAGCTGATCCAGCGCCAATTTGTCGTAGTTCTTACGGCCTATACGGTTTGATCTTTTATTTACTTTGTTGTGCGGTCTGTTCAGTTGTTTACTAAATAACTACTTGTGCTGTGTGTAGAAAACTATCTAAATTAAGTTCTCATTATGGCAGAATTAAAGGCACTTTTGCAACAACGCAGTTCAATAAAAGCAAGAGTTACTAACTTTTTTAAGTACTTGGAAAAAGTAATTGAGAAAAAGAGTCTTACTAAACAGTTACTTTGTGAACTTGAATTAAAATTGTCGCGTTTTAAAGAATTATTTAACCAGTTTGATGAATTAAAATATAAAATTGAAATCTTGGCTACAGATATTGAGGAGCAGATAGAGGAACATGAGTGTATAGAAAATAACTTTTGCAATCACATATCAGTGGCTCAAAGCCTAATTGACTCAAATGCTACAGAAGCTTTACCTGAAAATGCTTCTTCTGCCTCATCAGCTGCTGGCAATAATAACTTAAATTGTAACATCAAACTGCCTACTATACAACTGCCATCCTTTGATGGTAACTATATTAAATGGATGGAGTTCAGAGACACCTTCGACTCTCTGATCAACAAAAATAACTCTATTCCTGAAATAAACAAATTTCACTATCTGCGATCCTCGCTTGAGGTAGGCGCAGCAAATGTTATAAAGTCACTTGAGTTTACCGCAAATAATTACAGTTTGGCTTGGAAGCTTCTTTGTGAACGCTATGATAACAGTAGAATTCTGATTAATAACCACTTAAAGGCACTATTTAACTTTGACACTATTAACAAGGAATCTTTTCGGTCCTTGAGATATATGATTGACTATTACTCAAAAAATCTGCGAGCTTTAAACAGCTTGAATGAACCTACGTCTCAATGGGACACTCTAGTTATCTTTATGATGGCGTCTAAACTAGATGGCGCCACAAGTCGCAAATGGGAGGAACATCGGAGCAACTTAAATTCTTCTCCGACTCTTGAAGAATTTTATAATTATTTGCGTAGCCGTGCTGACGTTTTGGAAACGGTTCAGTATACTAAAAATGATATTAATAAATCTGAAAAACCCCTACAAATGCACTATAAGGAAAATAAACATGTAAAAGCTTTTGTGGCCTCCTCTACCGATGAAAGTAAAAACTGTGTTGTGTGCTCACAAAGTCATCTGCTTTACAAATGTGATAAATTTAAATCCATGTCTTTAGATGCTAGATTAAATATAGTATCGAGGCACAATTTGTGCCAAAATTGTCTTCGCCCTGGTCATCATTCTACTAACTGTAAGCATACTCCTTGCAAATTCTGCAACAAAAAACATAACTTACTATTACACAAGCAATATGGTAGTGCCAACTTACCTGCGGGTACTTCTCATGCAAGTCCTCAAGTATCAGCCTTTCAAGTGGCAGCTCCTCCTCAAGCGTCTATGCCTTATGTGGTGTCTGCTGAAGCAGCACCAACTACACTGACCGGTCCTGGTCATAGCACTACTCACTCTTACCCAGTGTCTCTCTCAGCAGTGATACCTGGTCAGGTACTTCTCTGCACTGCTGAAGTGGAATTGTTTAATCCTAAAACAAGTAAAACTTTGATTGCTAAAGCTCTTCTTGACGTTGGAAGCCAGTCTTCCTTCATATCTGAAAAAACACAAAAGAAAATAAATCTTGTTTGCTCGCATACAAGTCCTATATCTATATCTGGTATAAATAACAGCCCAATGGACACTAATAAAATCTGCAATATTGAGGTTAGGTCACGTGTCAATTCTTTTAAAATTAATGTGTCTTGTCTAGTAATTCCCGAGATAACTGGTCAATTACCTAGCATTGAAGTTGACTCCTCGCGTTTTGACCTCCCTATCTCTATAGAGCTAGCAGACCCTAGTTTCTACCTGCCCTCTGAGATTCATGTTTTATTAGGGGCTGATGTTTTCTGGGACCTTGTCGGCGCAAGGCAAATTAAATTGGGTAAAAATAAACCAACTCTGCAAGAATCCACATTAGGATGGCTCATTTCTGGTCCAACTGGACAGACTGCTAGCTCTACTACGCGTTGCAATTTTTCTAGAGAGATTCGAGAATCACTTGCCAAATTCTGGGAACTTGAAGACATTCCCAATGCTACTTGTAAACCTAAACTATCTAAAGATGAGGAGTACTGTGAAACTCATTTTGTTAAAAATACTATCCGCTTAAATGATGGCCGCTTTAGTGTCAAACTTCCCCTTCGTGAAAACCCAGAGGATGCTCTAGGCGACTCTTTTCATATCGCCAAAACGCGTTTCTATAATCTAGAAAGAAAGTTAACTAAATCTAATACAAAGAATGAATATACTTCCTTTATAAAAGAATATGAGGCATTAGGGCACTTAACTGAAATTACTCGTCCTAGCTTTGGATACTACATACCCCACCACGCTGTGATTCGTGACAGCAGCGAGACCACTCGTCTTAGAGTAGTCTTCGACGCGTCTTGTAAGACTACTTCGAATAAATCTTTAAATGACATCCAGATGGTGGGGCCTGTAGTGCAAGATGACTTGATGTCGATTTTACTTAGATTTCGAATATATGCTTATGTGGTCACAGGTGATATTGAAAAAATGTACAGACAGGTGCACCTAGATAAATCTCAGCGTCACCTGCAACTAATTCTCTGGAGAGATGATGAAAGTCAGCCTCTCAAAGTCTTACAGCTTAACACTGTGACCTATGGAACCGCTTCGGCTCCATACTTAAGTACAAGGTGTCTGGCTCAACTAGCAGCGGAGTGTCAAGATGAGGCCATTGCCAACACCATTAAATACCATTTTTATGTTGATGACCTCAGTACAGGATCTAACTCAAAATCTGACTTGAAGACTACTGTCAAGAGTGTTATACAAAAACTTGCTGAAGGTTGCTTTCCACTGCGTAAATTCCGTACTAATTGTCCCAATATCTTTCATGGCATTCCCACTACTACTCAACCTCAGGACTTCAGTAAGGAGTCATCTGTGTTGGGGCTAAAATGGGCTCCTAACTCTGACACTTTGCAGTTCTCTGTTAACACTGATAATATAACTAATGTAACAAAGCGCTCCATTTTGTCAAATTCTTGCAAAATCTTTGACCCGCTGGGTCTTCTATCAGCATGTACTATATTTCATAAAATAATACTTCAAAAACTATGGTTGCTGGATGTGGGCTGGGATGATCCCATTCCAGACGAAATAAAAAATACCTGGCTTGAGTTTCATAATAAAACTAAACATTTTGAACAAATTCAAGTGTCGAGACACACTCTTTGTAAATCTCCTAATAAAGTAGAAGTGCACTGTTTCACAGATGCATCGCAGGATGCTTACTCTGCATGCATTTACTTAAAATCTACTGATGACTCTGGCAATGTTTCAGTCAATCTACACTGCGCTAAAACTAAAGTGGCTCCCTTAAAGTCAGGAACTATACCGCGTTTAGAACTACTAGGAGGTTTACTTGGTGCTCGATTACATGCAAAATTTATACAGGCATCTAATATGAACCTTATTTCACGCTCTTTATTTTGGACTGATTCAACTATCTTGTTAGGGTGGTTACATACTCAACCTAAAACACTAAAAACTTTTGTTAATAACCGAATAGACGAAATTCGGGACTTAACTGACAAAAATGCATGGCATCATGTACCTACAGATCTTAATCCTGCTGACTTAGCCTCTAGAGGTATTCAACCAAATCTTCTTCCCAACAATAAACTCTGGTGGCACGGTCCTGAGTTCCTGGGGAAACCTGAGAATGAGTGGCCTCAGTATAGACACAATCCTGAGCCTTTACCTGAAATAAAAAGATGTTTTACTGGTCAAACTAGATCTGATTCTGTCATTCCGTTTGAAAAATATTCAAAGCTCTATAAACTTCAAAGAGTATTCGCTTATGTACTAAGGTTTATAAACAACTCAAAAAATAAAAATAATAAACTAACTAAGGAACTTACCTGCCCGGAATTAAACCAGTCACTTACACTTTTAGCTAAGGCATCTCAAAGGGAATCATTCGAAAAGGACATTAACTCACTAGAAACTAATAAATGTTTAAATCGAAGGTCGTCAATTATCTCCTTGAATCCATTCTTAGACGATAATGGTGTTCTGCGAGTCGGTGGACGTATCGTCAATGCGGTCCATTGTCCATACGATAAAAAACACCCAATCTTATTGCACCCTAAACATACTTTCACAAAAATGTTATTTATAAAAGAGCATTCTCGTCTATTACATTGTGGACCACAGCTATTATTGAATTCTATTCGTGATCAGTTTTGGCCCACAGGTGGCATATTATTGGCCACAGCTACCGTAAGGAAATGTGTCACTTGTCAAAGGTATCAGTGTAAAGCTTTATCTCCACTAATGGGTAATTTACCGAAACCTCGAGTAACTCCTGCTCCACCGTTTGAGACTTGTGGCACCGACTTTGCCGGTCCATTTCTAATCCTAAATAGGAAAGGTCGAGGCGCTAAAACCTCCAAATGCTACTTATGCGTATTTGTTTGCTTCTCTACTAAAGCTGTACACTTGGAGGTTGTTAGTGACCTAAGCACCAGTGCTTTTATTTTGTGCCTTCGTAGGTTCATTTCAAGACGTGGGAAACCTCATACTGTCTACTGTGACAATGGAAAAAACTTCGTTGGTGCTAATAACGAACTGAACAGACTGTTACAAACTTGTAAAGGGCCGGTCATTGATTTCGCGTGCAATGAAGGTATTACTTTCAAATTCTCACCTGCTTATGCACCTCACTTCGGAGGTATTTGGGAGGCAGGAGTTAAAACAGCCAAATTTCACTTAAAACGTATTGCAGCTAATTCTAGTTTAACTTTTGAAGAGTTATATACACTGTTCACGCAAATTGAAGCAATAATGAACTCGCGTCCTCTAACTTCAATGTCAGCTGATCCTTCCGATCTAGCTCCTATTACACCTGGGCACTTCCTTGTGGGTCGACCTTTGACCTCGCTACCTTCGCCCGTCACCGAGCGAATCAGCGTCAACCGATACGAGCTGATTGAACGCTTGAGGCAACACTTTTGGTCCCGCTGGACCAAAGACTACTTATCCACTCTACAGCAGCGTGTCAAGTGGAAAACTAGCAGACCAAACATAAAAATCGGCGACCTTGTTCTCGTCATGGATGACCAACTCCCGCCGATGAAGTGGCTCTTGGGGCGCATCCACGCTCTACATCCTGGACCTGACGGAATCTGCAGGGTGGTCGACGTGCGTACTAAAGGCGGTATCATCAAAAGATCCGTTTCAAGAATCTGTGCTTTAGAAATATCCCATGAGCTCTTTGAAAGAGAAGCTTTCAAAGGGGGGGAGCATGTTGCCACTGGCAACACTATACCGAAGTAACGTCAGCTGCGCGTGAGATGGTGGGGAGTTCCGGCCGCCATCTTGCTAACTTCATCCGGACGAAAAACACGTCTCTCTTACTTAGATAAAAAATGTAAGCTACATTTTGTTTAAATTAAACATATTTTAAGTTCGGAACGTTTTCCTCACAATAACCCACTTGCTCCGAACAGTAATACTTTAAAAGGGTGATAAGAAAATGATAAAGGCACCGCCTAATTGGTTATTTGACATATTGATTAATGTAATGAAGGATTAATACTGTTGAAATGAGAGCTATGTGTGGAGTTAGGGTGATAGAGTAACAAATAGCAAGATCCGAGAACGATGTGGATTGAAAGAAGATGTAGTGACGAAGATCGAGAAGATGTTAAGATGATCATTTAGAAAGTTTGGATGACAAGAGTTACGAAAGAGGTACAGCGAGAGAAAGTAAGTTTCCTCTATATTTTTTAGGGTTCCGTAGTCAACAAAGAACTCTTATAGTTTCACCATGTCCGTCTGTCCGTCTGTCCGCGGTTTTACTCGAATCGAAACCAGAAGAATCGATCCAGTAGTTTTTGAGTTCAAATTGTTCTGTGGTGGTAGGACCCTGTGCAGGGTCCGCCCGGATCTCTACCACCATCTTATCCATTAACGACCCGCCAAGCAACAGTGTTCGCATTGTTATGTTCCATTATGGGGTTAAGACAACCGGTGAAATTACTAGCATAGAGGCATTCCATCTTAGTCCTCAGGGTTGGCAACGCATTTGAGGTCTTAGGATTATAGTCTTGAGAATTCAAATGTATATGGGTCTCAGATTCCACTTACCATCAGGTGGCCTGAGTGCTCGTGTGTCTTCTTCATAACAAAAAAAAAAGACAGAAGCATGTATTTTTTTTACATGATGGCATCGAGTGTGTTATCATTAAGCTCTTGAAAAATCATTATATTATTATCAATTTTTAGAACTGAGAAGCCGTTTAGGAAATATCAAACTTGAAAAGTATAATTTTCACCCCAATACCCCTAAGCACTACATCTCTTTATATTGAAATATCATACAGCAAGTACAAGTTTCCTCGGTGCCTCAAATACCTACTCAAAATTGCATAAATAGAACGTAATACTACAAGAATATAAAGCTTACGTAACAGGAATCAATCTTGAAACACGTTCCACTCGTTCAACAAGTATATTTCAAGTTCACAAAAGTAAATAATTACAAGCCTACCCCATTCATCCGGTCATTCCGGTCAGTGAATGGATGAACCAGTTGACTTAGATTGCGATTTGATATTTGCATTCAGATCGAGGAAGCAGCTGATTGGGAATTGAATTGATCCATTGTACTAATAGTATTGAGAAGGCGTTTCAAAATTAAAAGATGGTAAGTTTTGATTATTTTAAGCGGTTATTGCTTCGAAAGCATTTGTTAAATCCCATGTAGTTGCCGGGTTAGAATACTTCCCGTAGATGTCGTTAGAGGCTGTTAGGTGATGGGCTTGTAACCTTAGTAGTTTTAGTGGTGGTAGGACCCTGTGCAGGGTCCGTCCGGATCGCTACCACCATCTTATCCATTAACCACCCGCCAAGCAACAGTGTTCGCGTTGTTGTGTTCCGGTGTGGGGATAAGACAACCGGTGAAATTACTAGCATAGAGGCATTCCATCTTAGTCCTCAGGGTTGGCAACGCATTTGAGGAGTTAGGATTATGGTCTTGAGAATTTAAATGTCTATGGGTCTCAGATTCCACTTACCATCAGGTGATGTTATGTGTCTATCTATCTAGTTTAATATTAGAGTGGTTCTAGACCATATTGCCTCTAGACCATATTGCCTTTGATTTATGATCGTATTTGTCACTCGGCCGCCATTACTGTCAATTAAATAAGAGCTATCAAAAACGTTGATAATACGACAACACGTCATCAAAAGCAATAGGTTTTACCGTGTAGGATTTCAGTCCATTTCTATTAAATATTTGAGTGCTCCTATTAATAAAATCATCCAAAACTCTAGTACATATTTGACTTGTCTAGAGGTTACTCGGGATATTAAAGACCGTATTGATACACTGATCTCGACTGTAATTACTCGTCTTAAGATGCGTCTAAAAAAAGGCAAGAGCATGTCGGGCCATGCTTAGAGTAGGGTTTCTAATCCGTCAAATACTACAAACGTTAAAAACAACAAGTAATGACTAATTGTCTACTTAAGGCCATATTAATAAACTCCTCTTGGCCAAGATGCCCGTCACAAGATACGTCAAAGTAAACGTCAAGCCATTGTACACTGTCATTTTTGACGCATCTTGTATTTTAAAGGCGGGCTGGTTTCCGCAACTCGACGTCTAGCGCCTATTTTGCGTGTGGTTGACGCATCTTGAGACGAGCATTACATTCGAGATCAGTTTATTAAGGGCCGTTAGGGCCTTTGGTGCCGTCTTGTATTTTTTTCTTGTTATAAAATATAGAGCAAAACAATAAAATTGCCTTCGAAGATGGCTGATGGATCAGTGTGATGATTCTAGTAAGATCCTAAATGAATTGGGATTTATTTTATGTGAAGGTGCGATTACGAAAGATATTAATCTTAGAAACAACAATGATTCCTTAATCGTGATAGTTTTCCTTTGAAATGCGTTTATGCGCTTTAGTTTAAGTATTTTTTCAGATTTTTGTGTGTAATTTGGGCTGATACACACACTTGATTCTATAAAATATGCAATTTAAAGCATTTTTGAAAGGCTTATTTAACGAGATACACGAGATAAAAAACACCCCCACTCGTAGGTGTGCTAACATTTTTTGTAGGACGGACGGATGACGGACGGACGGATGGTCGGACGGACAGATGGGCAAACGGAGGGATGGACGGTCATGGCGAATCTTTAAAGGTTCCTAGTTTTACTACGGAACCGTAAAAAATACTATTTTCTATGGTTTGACGAGCATCTAAGCCAAGATGAGCTCAGCTCTAAGGGTCGTATTAATAAACTTATTTCGGCTGACATGCCCGCCACAAGATAGGTACGTCAAAGCGAATATAAATTCACTTTTAATTCTGACCCATTTTGAGATGAGCACCTCAGTCAAGATCATTAAATACGGCTCTAAAATGATGATAATATTCGATTATCGAATTATACATATGCGTCAACTTTTAATACACGTATTAAGTAGTGACTTATAGCACTTAACCATTAA